>CM062811.1:646020605-646605605 GCA_031772625.1 Pinus tabuliformis
TAAACCACATTTATTAAGTAATTTATAATTAAAACCATGAAGAATAATTAAATAAATCACTATTTATTTAATTTTCTTCTAGGAATAATTAATTAAACCATTGATTAATTAATATTCCTTGTCATATTTGACCCAAATATGAAAAATCAACAGGTAAATTATTAATTATCTTATTTTTCTCTAGGAATAATTAATTAATCAATGATTAATTATTATTCGTTGTCAAGTTTGACCAAATCCCTCAGGAATAATTAAATAAACCATTATTTGTTTATCATTCCTTAACCAATTTCTTGAGATAATAAATAAATCATTTATTTATTTATTATTTCTAAATAAAAGTTTAAATATTTTTTTCCCTCCCAACCAATATAATAAAATATTCCAAGTGGTTATTCCAAGAATGGGGTTAATAATATTTTATTATTGCTCATTATTCAAGGATAACTCAATATTTTGTTATAAATAGAAGAGTTTTCCATTCATTATTCACTTTTGATTATTCTCATTGTTGCACTCATTGTTGTAACTCTGATTATTTTCATTGTTGCGCTCATTGTTGTAACTCTGATTATTTTCATTGTCCACCACCACTTTTCTTCCATTTGAGTTCCCATTGAGCTCAAACATTTTATTTGTTGGGTTTACACATTATAGAGGAGAGAGACTCTATCAAAAAGCTGAAGACGTTTGAGGATAGCCAAGAACCCATCCCATAGAGGGGGACTGGTAACATTTATTTGTTCCCTTCACAGGTGTTATAATAAAATCTATTCTTTGTATATCTAGTTTCCATTGGATGATTGAAATTATTACTGTTTCTTTTTTATGTTTAACTATGATTGTGGCATCTATTAGGACTTTGGCAGGTTTTGTTTCTATCAGTTGCTGCAAATCTACAATGTTTAGCAGCCATTTATATTGGTGACACTGTTTGTCATCCACAACCTTAAGAGTTTTCTTTTCATACATCTTTGAGAAGAAACACTACAACCAAATTGGCGACTCCACTAGTTTTTTACTTCAGATCTAGAAACTTGGGGGTGACCTTCAGTTTTCAGCTTAGGGTTTCTTCTTTTTTCAGTCTCTTAATGATGATTTCTAGCTTTTTAACCCTATATCTATCAAATCTCTGACTTTCGCAAGTTTTTTGGTCTTTTCCACAAGTCACAAGAACCAATCGCGACAGAGACAACAGTTTTTCCCAAGATTTTCTGACCGGGAATCAAGGAGTAGAAATCACACTTTTCACTTTTTAGCCTAAAAAGTGTGATCTGGAGTCCAGAGCGCACCTTTCAGACCAAAAAGTGTGATCCCCCTAAAAACAGGTCAGTACATGCAATTTTATGGTTTCCAGGTTTTTATCATATCTGTTTCTAGGTTTTGCTGAGAGCTGTATACTGGGTTGTTTAACCTCTATCTCATCCCACTTAGGCCTTGATCTACTATGATTTACTCATTGAATTGGAATTTATCCCCTTAGGGCTTCTAGTACGCTTCCAACTTTATAGGAGGATTTTAGCTGAGTAAGAAGTTTGAGTTTCTGCAGCACTTTCAACCATAGTTTCCATATCTATACCCTTTTGTTTCAGATCTTCAAAGCTAGGTTGTGTCCATCCATAGTTTCATATTAAACATTGTTTGTTCATTTGCCTTAGGGTCCCATCGATTTTCCTAGGTTTTTCACTCATCTCCCTATCTTTTTGTAGCGATCTTCCTCTAGTTTTTTGCTATAGTTGCACCACTTTCTAGTAGCCTAGTGTCATTTGATCCCAGTCACACTGACACTTAGATCTCTTGACCTTTTTAGTGTGTTTTTTAGTGGATTTCGCCACCAACCAGCACAATGTTTGCAAACCCAGTTTGGGTGGGGTTTAGTTAATTTTTGTTGTTGTTAATTTCAGTTTATTTTTAGCAAGTTTTTTTCTTTTTTACAAACACTATCTGGGCTTAATCAATAAACAAACTTGCACACAAAAGAAGACTTTAAGCAAAGGGCACTTGGTTAACATCACCAAGCCAAGACTTAACATAATAAATTTATCTCCTCTCATCGAGCCAAAGGAATACTGTTTATCTCCCTTCACCATTTCTGTGTCGCGTGTGTCTTACCACCATTGCGCCACCAAGGCATTTGTCGCAGAGACTTTTAGGGCTTCATCCCCAGTTTCCGCTTGGGCATATTACTCCTCCTCGTAGGGTTTGAGATCATATTCCCCTGAGTCCCCATACCTACTCTTCTCCTGGTTCATCTGATTCCTCATCTAATTCCGAACCTCCTTCACCGCATATCGTCACCATGTATGGACCCACAGTTGGTGTAGGAACCCAACCTGGTGTTGGCTTCGGTTCTATCTTGGTGGTCACATATAGTGAAATAGTGTCAGGAACCATTCCGACAGCCCCCATGCTCCCTTTTATGGCTGGGTTAAGTCTCCCAGATTTTATCCAGTTGATAAATGACCCAATACACCATGATGTTGGTTGGCCTACTATGCCAATTAAGCTTCCCTCCGACATCCCAAAGTTTGAGTGTAATTCTGCAGAGGACCCTACTAATCACGTCTGTTCCTTGTAGATGTGGTGTTCGTCCAACTCCATTGTCGATGACTTCATTCGTCTTCGACTGTTCCAACGCACACTCACTGGAGATGTTTCAAAATGGTATGTAGACCAGCTCGCCGCATCTCATTCCATTTTCGCGACACTTGCTGAAGCATTCCTCTCATATTTCTAGTTACTTCTCTTATACGACACTGGTACAGAGCTATTGAGGTCATTTCTTTAGTCCACTACCACTTGCCTTTCCAACCATGTTCAAGAGTGGCATCGAAGGAGGAGCACATGCCATGCCCCACCCTTTGAAGGCCATGTCTATCTAGATTTGTTTCTTAGGATCCTTTTAACACCCATTGGAAAATATGTCGCGTCCCATTTTCCTCAGACAGGGGAAGAAGCTCTCCAAACCACTCTGAGATATGACCTGATTTATGCACAATCTGATTATGTATATATCGTCAGTCCAGACCTTCCCGATCTTGGAAGTTCCAATGTACTGGGGGCATCTCACGCTATCGACAGTATTGTTTGAACCCTTTCACACCCTTTGCCATATACTCAACAAAGTTATGGCTATCTGCAAGGGGCACCAATTCCTCCAACACTTATGGCCCTCCTGCTAGCAACATGTTTTCAGGGCCCCAACCTGTCTACCAAACCATTTCTCCTCCTTATGCACAGACGAGTGCTCCAGCCCCTCAAGTGTTAGTGTCGTAGCCTCCCATGCATCCTCAGCCCTAGCAGCCACTGCCCCCTCAGGGTCAAGTGTTTGCACAACAAAGTGCGACCAATCCCAAAATTAGAAGAAAAAGAATAAGGGGAAGGGTAATAAGGGTAACAAGGGTAATTAAGGTAATCAACCTAGTGAACCCCAAGAGAACCAGCGTAACACTAACAAGCAGCAACAGGGAAGCCAACCCAAGAAGAACAAGGCTATTCTTATGAATAAGCCTTGTGCATATTGTGGTGTAAATGGCCATTATAAACTTGAGTGTCCTCTCTTACCCTAGATGGCCAAATGTGGGAAGCGCAAGCAACTTCTAAAGGTCAACAATCACCTCAGAATCCTGTGCCATCTCAACTAATAGTGCTTACAAATCCTTTCCCTTGGCAACGATTTTTTGTTTCTCAACCTCAGTCAGGTCAAGCAGCCCATCCCCCCCAACATTCTGGTCCTGGTGGCTACCAGATCCTTATGATGAATTCTAATGAGGTTAATCCCTCCGATATCAACCTGCAAACTCAGCTTTGTCAATATTACAAGCCATCAGCTTCGTCTGCCACTTAGTCCAAAACCAAAGCATCTACTGGGCCTCTTACGACACCAAATGATCTGTTACAGGTCCCTCAACCTAAAGTTGAGACCATTCCCAAGATCCCAAAGGGACCATTATGATGTAATGCAGCTTCTAACCGTAATATAGTAGATGAATTAGTACAATCACCTGTCGCCATGTCGATGCTCTACTAACTTCTTTGGGTGCAATAGATCCTTTTGACGATCGTTTGATTGTCTCCCTAGTTGATACATTAGAACGTCCCCCATTTCCATCATTCATTCCTTTCCAGATACCTGTCCGAGTCTATAATGCCATCATCTCCCGATGCATTATTGGCGAAGGTGCATCCACTTGTCTAATGTCCTCTACCATTTGGAAACAACTGAAGTCACTTGAGTTGTCCCCCTCCACCATCACTTTGTGTGCTTAGGATGGACACTCCTCCCTGCCTCTTGGCATGTACTGCAATTGTCCAGTGACCCTTGTGGGCAAGACTATCCATGTCGACATTGATTTTATTTATGCCCCTTTGGATTACAACATTCTCTTAGGTCGTAGTTACACATATGCCATGTCATTTGTTGCATCTGTGGTGTTCCGTACGATGTGATTCCCCCATGAAGGGAAGATCGTTACCATCGATCAATTGACTTACTACGAGCTGACATTTGTGACCTCCCTCGAGTCCATTATCTTGTCAATGTTAGATAAGTAGTCTTCAACTCCTCTCCTTAGTGTTTCACTCGGAATCTACAAAGCTTCCTCATTGTTGGGTGCTTTCCCTAGTCCTCCCCCTCTCATCTTAGAGCCTAACTCTATGAGTGTTTGCATGTTACAAGCGTCACGGGTTGCCCTCAAGCAGTCTGGTACATCTGATCTGCAACCAACTCCTCAGCACCCTATGGTTACCATCCCAATTAAGCCCTTTGGATCCACCCCCCCAAGACCTCCTCTGTCTATGGGTGCCTCTCCTATGTTTCCAATAGGAATTGTTCCTCCTAGTTTCAACCATCCATGAGTTATTTCCTCGGGACATTACCTTGTAGGTCAGTTACCTTTCTTATTCCCGCCTTCGAGAATATTTTCTGTCCCTATCATGGCTTTGTTGGTTCTTCCTAATATGGCTTTGGGGATCCCAGTATGGTACATTGATCCCCCTGCAAGCATTCCACCTAGTCAGCTAAGAACTTATCATGCTTTGACCTCGGTTCAACTGGTCCCTAGATCCCCTACCGTTGCTTAGTTCCATCACAACCTCAACATGAACCCACTCCTGTTGTGAAAGCATTCAGACAGGTGGGCAAAGTTAAGAGCAAAGAACCTAAGGACAAGGGTCACCAAGCTCCTCTAGCCCCTAAGGCCCCAAAGCCATCAGCTCCGTGTGCTTTGTGTAAAGTTATTGGGCATGCCACCACTAATTGTCCTGAGCTTCCTCATCTCAAATCTTTGGTTCATGAAATGTTCCCTGAGTTAAATATCCCTGAAGTCCATGTTAACTTGCACGGTCCACCCAAGAAACTCAGAATGTTATGCACAAATCACCCTTGTGCCTTGTAGATCATCACGGTCATTATTCCCATTATTTCCCTCATCTCAACAAATTTCTTGATTGCCTTGAGGCGCTTCACGAGTACAAGACCACTCGTAGTGTAACACCTACTCCTCTACCGGTGGATTCTAGTACCACTAGTAAACCAGAATAGGGGGACTCTAGTCCCACCATCGTGATCCCTCCCCCCGATCTTGAGATGACGGACACCACAGGCCATATCCTTTACCTGTCATCATACTTGAGTTCCTCGCAGGAAAATATTTCCGAGGTTTCTGTGCGTGCTTCTATTGAACCTCTCTCGATAGAATCCCAGGTCTCAACTTCTATAGATCCTCCATCTACTAGCTCGTCGTCTACCATTCCAGATGATGTGTATGTGAACCTTATTTCTCATGTTCATGTATCAGGTACTGTCGCTGCATCATGTAGTCAGTCTTCCTCCCATCCACCCATCTTCCATTCAGATGGGGACATCATGGAAGCCATGTCTACCCCTGATTACCCTAGCACATAGGTAAGGGGGGCATAGTTTTTGGAGGATTCTGAAGACCATCTCCTTCCTAATTCTCCCAATGCATTCTACCTCAAGAAATTTTTCTCATAAAATATCCCATTGATTTGCGTGTCTTAATTTCTTTCATGAAATTAGGTAGGCTGAATCATGTCATCCATTGTCTTTTGCACCTTTCAGATGGATCCATCATCCACATCGTATATCGTTCATGCCGATAGTGTGAGTCGCTTCTTCGGGAATCTAGCCTCGGCGGCCTGGGCCATTTTTACCCCCTTGCATACATTAGTCCTTTCAAACGACGTGTGCATTGGATCTTCCACCAATAACTAGAAGGAATATGATGCAGTGATAGGTTTGTTAGTCAATGCCTTTACTCATTACATCCTTCATCTTCATGTTCGTTTATATTCGTTTATACTTGTTATGCAATTGAATGGTGCGTACCATGTGCATAAACAAGTCTTATTTAGAAAATATCTATGAGTTAAGTTGTTGGTACGTGAATTTGAAACCATTACTTTCAGCCATGTTCCTAGAGCCCAAAATAAATATGTAGATACCATTGCAAATAACATTCTGTATTGACATTTATCACATGTATACCACAAAAGACAACCATAAACAAAACACATGGTGAACCATCATCGTCATATAAAAATGCATAATCATATTATGTATCATATAAGTGTTTGGATCCCATAGCTCTAAATACATTAGACATGCCCATAGCATGTTACAAAAACAAAAATCAAAGGGACCCTATATCTATTCACTATCTGGAGGATCCCGTGCCAAAGGCTCTTCTCCACTTGCACGTAGATCACGTACTGCCTAACCAGCCATCGCCATGCATTGCATGATACCTCGCCACTCTGAGGGAAGGCAAGTACACTCATTTGGGTATCGATCATCTAACTCATGCCATCCGCACTTTGAAATTCTGGTCAAGAGTACCTCACATCTACGATCTAGATCAACAAGTAGCGCACTTTCTTCTAGACCTTGACATGACGACGATGTTCCCCAATATGCAGCCCCAGGCGCTGTGGCTTATCCTAGATATCCTATCGGTTTTACTGGTGTTGTGTCTCCATACCACATATTTTACACTAATTACCATGTACATGTGATAAAAATATGAAATTTTCCATAAAAATACCAACTTAGCACTTACCGTTTGGTCCCCATGCTCACCCAGGTGGAAGTGGCAAGTCAGGATCTCCATGATAGTTCATCCCGATGTAAGGATAATCATCAATGTAGAGCGGCATCTGATCCCAATGTGTGAAAAAATTAGGTCGGAACACCTGTCTGAATCCCTGTCCTCCTCTCTGCAGTAGTTTCCCCAAGCGACACATCCTGGGCTCTTGTGGGCCCCCATCTCCGATCTATACATGAGGATAGATGGTGGGTATCTTCTCAAAGAATAATGTACACAATACTGTACCAAAATTATATTCACGGTTCACCTACCTCCTGCATAGACTTAACTTTCATTTCACCGATGACGTCATCATCTCGGCCCACCCACAGTAGGTCCTGTTATCACTCAGGTTATTCCCTAAAGTTGTAAGAAAGGGAATACGGCCGAGGTAACCATAGACCAATCTTTTAGACACAGATTCTAGCCAATATGCATCCAGAGAGGGCTCTCTCTTTATAATTTAGCTTTGTTTTGAAGTATATTAGGCTAGTTATGAAGTACAAGGTTTTGTTTTGAGTTTGGTTGGAGGAATGGAGTTTCAATAGAACAGTGAGGTAAAGCTGAAGTATTTCAATCCATTGGGCATGATGGAGTCAAAGAAGGATGGCTTCCTGGGTTAGGTTTCTTATCAAAGGATTTATTACAGAGCAAGGTACTCAAATATGGAACAATTTATAGGCTGAAATCTGATGGAATGGAGTCAATGGGTGAAGGGCAATTAAGAATCCTTCATCATGTTGACAGGGGGAAAATGGATGATTACTGCTAAGGAGCAATTAAGAATTCCTCAGCTAATATTCAAGATGAAAGAACCAGGGGAAACAGGAGCAATTAAGAATTCACTGTTTATGCTAATTCTGAAGAAAACATTAATAATAATAAAGACTGAACACAGAGTGCAAACAAGCAAATTCTGAGTTATTCTTTTTCTCTATTATTTAGATCATGAAACATAGATGATATGATAAATACATTTAGATCATGAAACATAGATGATATAATAAATACAAAAACTATAAAACACAATTTAGAAGAGACTTGTTGATCCATAAAACAATTCAAGAATTCTGCAACATGGTCCTTAGCATCAATTCTTCATCCAGTGAGCTTAACAAATATGTTTCCAACAGCGTTTTAATCCAAAAATTTAGAATTACAGCAAAGTTTGAGAATGCATCCCAATCAACCAACCCCAAATACTTCATCTGGGGGGGTATTTATACAAAAATGTCAAGATATTATGAAAAATATCTGATAGAAATAATATCTGCTGACAATTAATTCTTCTTTTACACAGATAGAGACAGACAGTCTTGAAAACAGGGAGACAATAAATAGATACAATAAATTCATGCTGCGCTGGTTGATCCGTCTTTATGAGAAGTACTGGAGGTAGGTGCTGCAAGTCGGTTCCCAGCTGTCTTTTACTGATCCTCTATGCTAATTTTTCTGCTTTGGCCGGGCTTTCTTTACTCTGATGTGATGTGCTTTGACCCGCAGGACCATGATTTATTTCTGTTCTGCGCATTGTAACAGATGGTGCACAATTTTGATTTGACCAAAGATAAGTTTACAGGATCTCTAGCATGCTCTGCCACCACTCTAGTCCTGGTATTTTATGTCTCTGCAGCTTCCTTAAAGTCTCGTCCGTCTCTGTGTACTTGAAGAAATTAGGTGGGATGGTGAACAGATGCTTCACCTCATGCTCTTTGTAGAATAGATTTTCTAGGCTGTCATAAAGGGACTGGCCAGATGGAAGTGCTTTTTCTCCTGAAGTACTTGAATATGCATTAGCTTGATTGACAGCATATGTATTTAATTTATGTACATAGTCCTTGTGCTTCATTAGACAATCATTATCTCCCAAAGGACTTGGCAAACCTTTTTGATGCAGGACTGTAAATTTGTCTGTGAAAGAATCAATTTCTACCTGCATGTCCTGGCATCTTCTGTCCAAGTTTTGCATTAGAGTTCTCATGGTTAGAACTCTCTTGATGTCTAGAATGGTACCTATTCTGTCTCTAATATCCAGTGCTTCCAGTTCTTCACTGGTCTTGGTATTCAAAAAATGTATTAGCCTGTTAGCTTGCTCAGGCATCTGTCCCAATAAGGCTCTTGTTTTCTGAATTTCTACTTGGGCTACTCTTATCAAATCAATCTGTTCATAAATGGTCTGAATAGACCTCCATACATCACTAAGGGATTGAGTGATGTTGGTCCACAAAATTCCTCTGATTTCTGCCAGAGGCTTATGCAGAGAGAGATCCTTTTCTAAGGCTCTTACCTTGTTCTCCAATGCTTTGACCTCCCTTGTTTTCTCTGCCACATTCATCTTGGATTTATCATAGCTCTGTTCAACCTTTGCCAATTTTTCTTTGACTTGTTTCAGCTCTGATACTTGGAGTTTTACCTCCTCCATGGCTTTTATTAATTGCTCTGTGGTCATAGTTGTACTGCTGCTTGGTGCTGTCGCTGTTGCTGAGGTACCTGTGGTGATTTATGCTATTGATGCTGGAACAGTGGGAGGCACTGATATTATAACTGTGGGAGGGGCATTTGTGACTGTTGGAGCTAGTTCAGGTGGCTGGGAGGTCGACTCTCCCTGCTTTTCTTGTAGTGCTTTCTCCAATGCCTGCTCTGTCTCACTCAATCTCTCATTCAACCTCATGAGCAAGTCCATCATGTCCTCTTCGGACTTTTGTTGTACAACATCTGTTGTCTGTGGATACATAGAAGGAGGCATTTTGAGCTGTTTTCTTAGGGCAGCAATGTCCTCTTCCTTTTTCCTTATTAGTGCTTTTATGCCTTTGGCATCTTTGGGATCATGTCCCAGTTCAATGATGATATCCTCCAAGGATTTAATCCTATTGTCCTTTGCTAGAGAAGAAGCTTTCTCTAAGTCTAGCTGAGCAGAGGTGTTCTCCAATGAGTTTTTCAATTTATGAGCCAACATTGCTTTATCAGCCAGTGTGGAATACACCATCTCTCCAGTCTGTTTGTGCAGCTCAATCTGGTCTATTGGATGAATGTCCTTGGCCAAGACTTCCAGATTTGTCCTGATATAATCAGCTGCTAATTGTGGTTGCTGCACCTTGGGCTTGAAGTAACTCATGATCATTTTCCCTTCTTTAATGTCATATGCTAACATTAATCTTTGCTGTTTTGTGGGGGCCATCTTAAGATATTGGTTATAAATTTGCAGCCTCAATGGATCATTTCTAGCCTTTATCTTTGTGAATGTTCTTTTGATATTAGAGGTCTGCTTACTTGGCAGCCTAGTGGATGAAACATCCACACTATGCCACCTTTCCAGCTCCTGCATGTGTGAGTTGGTTGATGTGTCTATCACTGGGGAGGTCTATGGGCTAGTTGCCCTCTCACCTATTAAACTTTCTATTGTTTCTTCAATGATTTCCTCTTCAGATAAAGGATTCAGTCTTTGCCTTTTTGCACCTGGCTATTCTACAGGTCCACTGATGGGTGTGGCTTCTTCTTTGTCCCTTTTCTTGCCCTTTTCCTCATTTAGAGGAGTCTGTAATGCTAGAATCTCTGCTGCTTTGGTCTGTACTGGAGGAATTTTCCCCTGCTGATCAGTCATTTCTTGCATCTCATTAATAGATTCAGCAGGTATGTAAAAGAGAACAGTTTGTGATGGGGTCATAACTGCTTTACTGACAGGGCCATAATTGGCATAGCAGTGGCGAATAATATCTGGGAACACATTGACTGAGGGAAGGTAATGCTTGGGGATATTGGATTCCCATATTCCATAGATATCAGATTTGTTCAAATGACTGTTTCTGATTAGGCAGAAAGTATGAAGATGATTTTGGCAACCAAACGGGTCTTTTATTTGGAAATCTCTGTCGGCCAAGGGTAGATGATTTTGGTCCATATGAGGTGCATTGAGGGGCATGACACTGAGGGCCACAGGGGTTTCCATGTTCAATTTTCTGTGTTTTTAAACCGGAGGTCGAGTTTCTGCTGGTAAAACGGGAAAAAGAGCAACTCTGGATGTCTTGGTATGGCAATTATGGACTGCTTCAGTTTGAATTTGGCTCCTATAGGCATAATTTGCAGAGGAAAACCGAAAATACAGGTTTGGGAAGTGGGATGGGGTAAATACCTATATTCTGGAGGCGAACGAGTGTAATTTGCAGGTTAACTGACGAGTTGAGGAGTAGAATGCTGGTCTTTTCTTGGCCCGGTGGTGGACTAGAGCTTCTGTCGTTGCTTGAACATAATTTTCATGCAACAGTCTCATGAAAACAACAAAAATAATGGGCGAAAATGACAATTTTTACAGGTTTTTTAACAAAAGTTGGCTTCGCGAGGCTTTTTGGTGTTTTTCAGTCAGATGACATCATCGGGATGTGATGTTTTGTCACGACGCGGGGTATGGGATGCTGATTTGGCGATGATGTCAGCGAGTGGGGTCAGCGGGAGGGCGGTATACGGTATTGGCCCGCACCGCTTATGAGCCAAGGTGGTTTCAGGAGGAGGGGCCGCGAGCATAGCGGGAGGGCACCGCGTGTCCTAGGTACGACAACAATACCGCCAGCTCCCCGGGCAGTAAACATTGGCGGCGGAGGGCCTTGCGATATGATCGTGAGCCATCTGATCAGTGGGCCCGGATCCAACGGTTGGCGCTCAATGGAGCTGGCGAAGGGTTATGGCGCGGGGCCCATGTAATATAAACAATGATTTAAATATATCGGGGTGATTACTATTGGTTGTCGGGGTGTTTGTTAATTAACCCAGATGGTTAATTAACCACATTTTGCATGGCAGAGGTTTTTTTTTTTAATGAATTCTAGATGAACCATTAAACCCTCGTTTATATAGTGCTATGGTTATAGATTAACCAAGGGCAGGATATTAATTTTTTGGGGATTTTTCATATGTTTACATAATACGGGGGGGACAAACTATATGGGGATTATATAATAAAGTTAGAGGGTTAGTATGAGAGATATGAAAAGGCGCTAAGTTATAAATTTTGATAACTTAGGCTGAGGGAACAAAAGGATTTTTACACAAGAAATGTGGATTCTTGGCCTAAATCAAGAATGTTATTTTACTCAGGCTTTTTTTTATGAAATGAGGTGGAATGATTTGAGAGTATTTGAGCAGATCTCAATCTCCTTGGGGGGAGGTTAGTAAGTGATTTTGGGAGAAGTGTGAAGGGAAGGTAGACATGCCTCACTTGATTTGTAGCCAAACAATTGCCATTGTACTTATGATATCAATAAGATGAACATATTTTGAAAGACAAAATTAATCACAAGCCTACTTCTACAACACCAAAACTGCCTACCCACCTACAGTACCTAACATTTTCTTCTTCTTCCATGGGTGCACTTGGACTAGCAAACCCTTACAAACTTCTTTTCTTTTGACTGCAATCCTATCTAAGTCTACCCTTATTTCTTCCAAGGGCTCAGATTTAACTGTTGAGCTCCTTTGCTTCTCTACCTATCTACTTATCTACCAAGATTACACTGTTTGGACAAATTTTATTCTCTATCTCTAAAACAAGAAATTCAAACATGAACTGGCCAAGATTAGGCTATTTGGCCATCCATCAACTATGGCAAGAGTCAACCAGTTGCACACAATGAGGTTCTTTTGCAAAAATAGAATAGTAGTGGCATTTTGGACTAGCACACTTTCATGGTCCTATTCTTTGGGGTTCATTTCTTTCATTTTTCTTTTGACCATTTCATTCTTTTTACCCTTTGATCTTTCTTTTAGGGTATACCCTCTTTTCATTTTTTAATTTTTTGATCTTTTCAAAATATGGAAAACCTTTGCAGCATGTAATCAATTAATTTATTATAAAAAATATAAATAAATAAATAAAATAAAATAAAAAATTAATTAATTAATAATGATAATAATAATTTAATTAATTAATTAATTAAATAAAGTAGAAACCAGTAAAATAATAGTTGACCTATTTTCTTTCATATTTTCTTTAATATCCTATATATATAACCTAAATCTAGCTCTTGGATACATCATTAAGATCTGAAAATATCTATTGACGCATCCCCTGATCATGGACTCACTTAGTAGTCCGAAACATTGGGTTCACAAAGCTCTATAACAAGTCATTCCTCCTCTACTAAAAAAGGATGAACATATTTGGGATTTCAACCAGTCAATCATGAAATATGCCACCTATTGGTATAGGATCATAACAGATCCCACCCAAAACACTCTCAACCAACATCATCTACCAACCAGTGATGTGGTGGAATGCTTGGCTGCCCAAGACCCGTAGCATAGCTGCAGCAACAAACCATGTCTTTAGCTGGTCTAGATCACTAATCGGGATGGTCATTCCCTTGAAACGCACATCCCATGGACAATGGCACTCCAAAAACTCATAAATGTTCCTCCCACGAGGCAACACCAAATGAATATTCCCCACCATTCCTAGGGGAGGAAGTCTGGTCAAGAAATAAATATCATGTAATGTGAGCTCAATCTTGTGCCCCTGCACAACAAATACCTCCTGGTCTGGATCCCAATAGCTCACAATTCTCGATAGCAAGGGCTCACCTACCCTCATCAATGGATTCTCTACCAACATGATAACCCTATAGCAAGCTAATGCCCTTGGAACCCCCTGATCCCTCTGAATCATGGATCGAAGGGTATCCAAGTCTCACTCATGCTAGTTGATTTTCAGCTATGTCATGCCTACAAAACACCACATGTCTTGTCAGTTCAGAGAAGAAAACATTGGTATACACTCATCAACCTACAACCCTCACCAGGCCAGCAGACCACCCCTCTTTTTAGCCCCAAATCATAGTTTTCTACCAAGAAAGTGCGAGCTCGCAAGATTTTACCTATTTCCTACTAGCCAGATCTCACTTCTGGGCCTAAAAAGTATGATGCAACTGTGAAGAGGAGTAGGGATCTCCTAGGGAGCTGTTGGGTGCCAAAAATTAGGAAATAAACCACTGAAATTGAAGATAATGATCCTGCAAAACTACTTCTAGGGTTTTGCAGATGTTGGAGATCAGATGCACAGCAAATAATAAAACATATACACAGCCATAAAATCATGCACAGGCAACACAAGAATTTAACGTGGTTCACCCAACCAGTCTGGGCTACGTCCACCAAACATAGGCATCGGCAATTCTTTATTAATCTAACGGGAGATTACATAAATAAAATCCTCACAAACTCTCACACTCCCAAAAATAATCCGTATGGATACCTGTTTTTTTTTCCACTGGAAAAATCGTAATCTTTCATTAACTTAGAAAGATTACATATTGTAGATGCATTTTGCATATGCTGTATTTTCTTCTGCCACTTGTGGGTAGCTATTTATCTATTCTGTCTGTTCAAAAGCAAAAATCATCACGCAGGATGTTCTTTGTTATCAGTTATATATATACATATTGCCACGCAGGGCTTTAGTTTTGTAATTTTTATCATCTATGTACAAAAAAGTTCCAAAAAAGTATCATTTTCAGATCTGTATATCATGGGCTGGCTGCCCTGTGATAGTGTGCATCTATGTATGGGCGGTGGTAGTATTGGTATGCATTTGTTCCTCGCTGCTCCTGTATCATCCACTCTCCTCTGGGAAGTGCCGTGGCCTCCTTGGATAGTTGGTCGGCACTACTGTTGTGTTCCTTGTAGATATGTTGACAAGTGATGTCAATAAATTGTGCCTTCAGTAAATTAATATCATCCAAAATGTTGCTGAGAGTGTTTGTGTGGCAAACAGTAATATTGTTGAACCAATCAATGACAATCTTCGAATCTCCATATATATGAATATGCATGCAATTGTGCCCCAATGCAAAATGCAAGAGATGACGGAGGGTGATAATCTCAGCAAAATTATTTGTGCCAGCTCCCAACCCCAGTTTTGCTTTGTAGAAATGTTGATCATTGATGAATAGTAGAAAACCTCCCCCACAGCCCTGTTGTTGGGCTGCGCCATCGAAGAAAGCCCATGGGGTGCTATGATCTATATGTGGAGGGTCACGGGGTCTTCGAACCTTAGGCTGCGGCGGCTCAGGCGTCTCATTATAGGCCGATATGATTTTGGCAGTAAGATGCGGCCAGTGCACAGGTTTATCTTCGAAGATCATTCGGTTTCGTGCAAGCCATAGGTACCAACAAATAATGATAGGCAGGCTTTGGAGTTTGGAGTTTTTGTGATGGTAAAACCAAGTTTCCCAGGTTCGATTAATATCATCGCCCTCCCATTTGCCGGTGTGTTGTATAGTGGATGATATAGATTGCCATAAAGACGTTAACGCAGAATAGTTTAAGAACAAATGAACGCTCATTTCGGAGGTATGTTTGCACGGGGTGCACCAGGTCGGTCCATAGACTACACGACGCATGAGATATTCCCTAGTAGGGACAACACCCTTTAAGATACACCAGAAAAATAGCTTCTGCCTGGGGGGAGCGGTGAGTTTCCAAATAGAGTTCCACCAAAAAGAGATTGTGTCCGGAACCTTATGCGATATCAGAGTGTGGTAGCCAGCCTTTGGGGTGTATGCTCCGTTCTCCGAATGATACCATACGAGCTCGTCCTGCCCTTGTTTGATCCTTATATGCGATTCTGATAATGCATTGATATATGCCAACCAATCCTGATGCCACAGTGGTGGTATATTGATTTGAATTTCATTTTTCCAACGCTGTTCAAAAATGGAAGTGTTTTGTGGATCAGCAATGCCAGCCAGAACTTTAATCCCCTGTGAGTGAAGATGCCAGATGAGGCCTTCAGGAAGAATGTGCCTACCACCGCTTCCATTCCAAGGATCCAGACCAATACGAGCCTGTGTTCCATCATTGATTTTCCATACCAGATTATCCCTGATAAGTGTCATAGAGTTAAGAAGCGCTTTCCAAACGGATGATATACCAGATTTAGGCCAGGTAGGGAGGCGAATCCAATCCAAGATATGGAGAGGCCAGATATATTTGTGATAAGAGATATTGGTCCAGAGGTTGTTCCCAGTGAGTAAGGTCCACCCCATTTTAGTCGCAAGGGCTTGCGCGAAAGTAGGGAGATCTTTTAGACCCCATCCACCCCATTTCTTTGGAGTAGAGATCTTCTTCCATCCAACCCAAGCAAATATGTGCTTTTCCTAATTCCCATTCCACAGGTATCTATTGCAAGTTTTCTGTAGCCTGGCCAAGATGCTGCGCGGAATCCAGGCTAATGCCATCCAAAAGATCGGGGTAGCTTCCAGGACAGCTTTTACCAGAATGAGTCTGCCTGCTCTTGAGAGATATCGATGGCTCCAGATATTGAGGCGCTTCTCCAATTTTGCGACTAGCCAGACCCAATCCGCAATCTTTGAGCTGATAGGCTTGATCCAGAAACCCAAATATTTGAGGCCGAGGTCTAAGGGATGGATGCTGTAAGGAAACAGCTGTTGGGCCAGGTGGGATTCATGGATAGAAGTTCTGGAGAGAATAATGGAGGATTTTGAATGGTTGGCAAGCATCCCCGTGGCGGATGAGAAAAGAGTGATAATGTTCGAGAAAGAACGGGAGTCTTGAATATTGCCATCAAGGAAGATCATAACGTCATCCACAAAAAGAAGGTGGGTGAGGAAGCAGTCGTCTGTTATCTTGAGTCCGCTAAAATCCCCCATTTCTCTTTGCAGATTTTATTAGGCAGCTCAGTCCATCCATGACAATTAGGAAAAGAAGGGGAGACAGAGGACAGCCCTGTCTAAGACCACGTTCAGAATGAAAAAACTGGGATGGAGATCCATTAATCAGAACACTGAAGGTGGGAGTGGTGATGCAAGCCATAATCCAAGTGATGAAATTATGAGGGAACCCCAGGTGGATGAGAAGCATCTTGAGATAGAGCCAACTGACTTGGTCAAATTCCTTGGCTAAATCAATCTTTAAGATGATGGCTTTGTGATGCTTGGTCCAGATAGTGTGAAAGGCTTCTTGTGCAGCACCAATGGCTTCATGAATCTGACGTTGTTTCAGGAAAGCAAATTGTTGAGGAGCGATATGACGGGACAGAATAGGATGGATGCAATTTGCAATGATTTTGGAAATGATCTTGTAGAGCACGTTGCAGAGGGAGATGGGGCAGTAATCATCAAATGAGGTAGGAGTATCAGATTTGGGGATCAGAGCTATGAAAGTTGAATTGATGGCATTGTACAGGGTCCCGGACACCCGACATTCCTCTACAACCCTTAGTAGATCATTGTTGATCAGCTCATAGAAGGCAATGTAAAATTCGATGGTCCATCCGTCCGGCCCCGGGCTGCGATCCTTCTTGAACCATTTTATAGTGTTTTCAAGTTCCTTAGGAGTCACTGGATCGAAAAGGTTCTCTACTTCTTCTTCATTTACAAACCTGTGGAAATGACCAGCAATGTTGATGATATCTGCAATAGTAGATCCCGGGGGTTGCTTGGAGAGGTTCCTGAAGTGGGATGATCCCAGCTGTGAGAGCTTGGAGAAAGTGTTTGCCACTCCACCCTCTGGCAGAGGGAGGTTCCATATAGTATTTTTAACCTTCCTGCCTTTAGCATAATTGTGAAAGAAGCGGGTATTGTCATCTCTGGCCTTAAGCCATGTTGCTCTGCTGCGAAGTCGAATAGATTCTTCTCGCTCCCTTAATATTTTTTGCTTCTGATTTTCAAGTTCCACCATGTGGGCTTTATCTTCAGCTGTGGTAAAGCCCAGACCTCTTTCATCTGAAAGTGAGGATAGTTCGGATTCTATGAGCATAAGAGCTGAGTTCTCCTTTTGGTGTTTTTCTTTGGCCCATTCGATAGTGTGATGCTTGTGCTGCGATAGGTTCATGTAGAAGCCTTTTGCCAGAGTGTCTGTTCTATCAATCGGATTGTGGATATAGAAGTCCTTAACGAGCTTGATGTAGGAGGGATCCTGTAACCAACCATGGTTGAACTTGAAGGGGGCTTTTGGTTTTTTGTTAGGCCCCGTAATCTCCAGATAGATAGGATAGTGGTCAGATATTCCCCCGGAACCAACCCATTGTGTGTAGTGATGAAGCTGTTGAAATAGAGTGCCTTTCATAATGAATCTGTCGAGTCTACGCACTAGGGCAGCTTCACCAATTCGTCTGTTCCTCCAGGTTGGGAGAGGTTTATTCATGGGAACATCGATCAGATCATGACATTCCAGGAGGTCGGTCATAAACTCGGTGATCGAGTCAATTTGTGCCGTGGATCCCCAGGATTCGCTATAACCCAGGGAGAAATTTAGATCGCCCCCTAGGATGGAATTCTCGGCTGAGAGGATAGATAAGCTCAGAAGGTGATTCTAGAAGGATTCTCTTTGATGGCAGGGTCCATATATGTTAATAACCCTGAGATTGATACCCAGATCAGCCGAGAAGAGGTCAAGTCCCAAGAATCCAGGTCCCCCCCATGAACCATGAGCCCTAATAGAAGCAGGGTTAAAACCAATCGCTAGGCCCCCCGATCTACCCGAGGAGTCCATCACCGTGAAATGCCATCCCGGGGTGATGGAGGATAGAGAGGCAGATATGGAGTCCGCAGGGCCAAGGGTTTCCTGGAGGAGAATAATGTCAACAGGAGATGATTCAATCAGTCTTTTCAGGGCTAGTTTCTTGGAGGCACTAGCCAAGCCTCTGCAGTTGAAAGAGAGGCACTTCATGGAGGAAGATTGCCAGGGGTATTCTTCGCTCTAAGTACCCCAACAATGGTGGATTGTCGCCCAGAAGCAACCTCAGCTTCTGCTCTCCTGATAGCTTTTGTAAGGTCTGATTTTCTCCCTCGAGCAGACAAGGGGGTCAACCCGGATGATGTGATACCCAGACCGACGATTTTTAGATGAGTTCCCAGGGTGTGAGTACGAGGACGCAGATTATAGGTGTGTTTAGAGCCCCAGGATGATGAGGGAGAAGATGATGGTGATGGGAGCTTATGAGATGATGGAGCGGAAGGAGCAATAACCGGGGAGGAGGGCATAGTGTAGTATGCAACAGACAATGAGGGAGAGAGTGAAGTGGGAGCAGTAGTGAAAATAGACAAAGGAGGGAAAAGTGATGTACCCGGAGTGGATGTAGCTGCTGAGGCTGCCCGAGATCTGGTGACCGGAGTAGATGCATGACATGGAGCAGCTCCCGGTGCCTGTAGTGGAGTGCTGAAGGGAATGCCCGAGACCGGAATGCGTTGAGCGGCCGGTGATATAGTCCTCGATGGAATGGTAGAAGGCACAGGTGCTTCATCTGTTCTCTTGTTGAGAGGGCAATCCTTGAATATATGACCCACCCTATGACAGCGGCGGCATCTGAAAGGTACCCCTTCGTAGTCTAGGATCTGTACCCGAGTGAATCTGCCCCAGTGTAGTGTGATCTTTTCCTCCAGGCCATCACGAGTGTCTAGGTGTACAAGGATGCGAGCAAGCGTTCTGTTCCTGGATTCCACAAAGGTACGATCATGGTCGAGGTATGTTCCCAGGGCATCCTGATGCGAATGAAGACTTCTTCGTTCTAGTATTCGAGGGGGAGCCCAGGTAGATGAACCCACAATGGCCCTGCCCCAATCTGTTCTCGTTCAGGGTCGAAGAGAGGGCTCCATCTTTTTAACACCACCGGCGCCATCTCGATGTGCCAGTATCTAGCTAATACCAGGTCCGTGTAGTTTTCCTTAGCAAAGTGTAGGGCGAACCAGCCTCGGGGAAGAACTTGTACTTCAGGGAGTTCTTTCAGAACCCCTCCCCAAATCTCCTTCACCCAAAGGGTGAGCCGGGTCGCTGAATAAGCACGCCCTCGAACATGTCCAACGAGAATGGTATTCGCCATTTTGGCTGCCTCCCCAATAGCCAATGTCTCTCCAAACCGAATAGAAATGTCCCTGGATGTAGCTTTGACACACTTAGTTCTTTTCTTACCCGAATGAGGAGCTGAAGGGTGATCCACCAAGGGGTCCGGGGAGCGTTCCAGGGGAGTCGCCTTTGATGAATTGACTCTGACTGCAGGGGTCTCAAAGCAACCCGAGGGTGAGTGGAGGAGAGCAGAGGGCCCTACCACCGACGAAAGAGGTAGTCCAGTAGATGTTGAAGACGGGTATGAGGAGGACGGAGGGTGCGGATGACAGTCGACAGGAAACGGAGGGTCCCCGGTGATAGAGGAGGGAGATCCAAGCCAGGGGGCTCAGGAGGGGAGGTTCCTTCAGGCAGGCAAGAGGGGGGGGGGGAATAGTAACCACCGGAGAGCGATGCGGCACGAAATGCGGTGAAAGGCTAGGGCCAATAGACAACGAAATGAAAGAAGGGCAATCAAAAATTACCTGTGAAGAAAGCGGGTCTTCTGAATAGTCAACCTCCTCCTCCGTTTCCATTACATCACCGACAGTATCTGGGGCCATTTTGAAAACGACAGATGGGGCCTGAAAAGTCGGGCCAGGTTACAGGCAGATCAGGTGCGCGGTTAGTCTTCGGGCGATAGAGGAAGGGTTTTCAGAAAGCCCTAACCGAAACCCTCGCGGGCAGCTGCAGAGCGCGCCATCTTGTTCAACATATTATCGGTTGGATCTACAGAGATCTTAGTCTATGTATATGTATCTATACTTTCTTGCAGGTTTTCCGATGGCAGACTCATATATATATATATATATAACCTTACCACTCTATAACATTGGTTATCAGGTTACCTGTTATATAGCAAGGAGAATCTAACTGCCTCATAAATCCTCTCAACTCAAATTTAGGATGCATTAACTCCCTCCCAACAACCTGGAGCTAATCTAGCAACAAATTCCTATTGTTGTCACACATTAGAGATTTTTGCCTAATTTATGAAACAGAAAATCTCAGCAATCTCCACCTTGACAACAATTAGCTTGATGCCCTGTTTGTTTATTATTTTATCTTTTCTGCAAGCCAAGAGAAGCCAAACACCAGCGTAGCTTCTCTAACAAAACTGGTTTCATGAACATGTCTGCACAATTCTCCTTTGTATGCACCTTTTCAAGAGAGACTCCCCTTTCAATGATAACCTGTCTTACAAAATGGTACTTAATTGGAATATGCTTTGATTTACTATGATAGGCCAGATTCTTAGCCAAATGTATTGCGCTTTGACTATCACAAAGTAACCTGATGTTGTCCTGTAACCTACCAAACTCACCAAGAAAACCTTTCAACCAAACCGCCTCTTTGCAAGCATGCGAAGCAGCAATGTATTCTGCTTTAGTAGTGGATAAAGCGACAATGTTCTGTAGCTTTGACCTCCAGCTAATAGCTCCACCTGCAAGAGTAAAGACATACCCGGAAGTTGACCTTCTCTTATCCAAATCACCTGCAAAATCAGAATCAACATATCCGCAAACAAATTCACTACTCTTATTGTAAGTGATACAATAACTACTTGTGCCTTCAAATACCGAATCACCCATTTCACTGCTGACCAGTGCTCTTTACCCGGATTTTCCATATACCTGCTGACAACCCCAACTACATGTGAAATATCTGGTCGCGTACACACCATCGCATACATTAAACACCCTACTACATTAGCATATGGAATTCGAGACATAAATTCCTTTTCTTCATCTGAATTAGGACATAAACTCGAAGAAAGCTTGAAATGGGAAGCGAGAGGGACTGACACAGGCTTCACGTTATTCATACCAAACCTCAAAAGTATTTTCTCAATATACTTTTGTTGTGATAGCCATAGCTTACCATTGCTTCTGTTTCTGAAAATCTCCATGCCCAAAATCTGTCTTGCTGCTCCTAGATCTTTCATATCAAACGTCCTTGCCATCTGAGCCTTCAACCTGTTGATTTCTTCTATGCTTTTGCTTGCTAAAATCATATCGTCAACATACAATACCAAGATAATGAATATGCCATTATTTAACTGTTTAAAATAAACACAATGATCATATTCACTTCTAACATATTTCTGACTTAACATGAAAGAATCAAACTTCTTATACCACTGCCGAGGCAACTGCTTCAAGCCATATAATGACTTCTTGAGCTTGCAAACAAATTTCTCATTGCGATGCTGAACAAACCCTTTCGGTTGTTCCATATAAATTTCCTCATCTAAGTCTCCATGTATAAATGCAGTCTTAACATCTAATTGCTACAACTCTAAATCAAGCAAAGCCACTAATGCTAACACAATTCTAATTGAAACAATTTTAACCACTGGTGAAAAAATCTCATGAAAGTCAATACCGGCTTTCTAAGAAAACCCTTTTGCAACCAGTCTCGCTTTGTACCTGTCTTCTGTATCATTCACACCCCGTTTCAGCTTGAACACCCATTTACACCCCACAGTTTTCCTGTCTTTCGGAAGCTCAACCAGATCCCATGTGCCGTTCTTACCCAAGGCCCTCATTTCTTCCTTCATGGCTGCTTTCCACTTATCACTTTTCGAACCTTCTATTGCTTCCTGATAGCACAGAGGTTCATCGTCATTAGCAGTAAATGCAACAGAAGTGACATAATCATCATACCTTCTCGGTGGTCGTTTGATTCTTGTCGACCTCCTTAATTAAGGTTCTGGCACTTCCTCAATTGGCTGACTACCATCTGTAGGAACTTCTTGATGACCAGTATCTGAAACCTGTTCATGATCTATACCTGAACCCTGTTCATGTTATGATTTTGAAACCTGTTCATGTTCTGATTCTGAAACCTGTTCATGACTAGTATCTGAACTATGGTCATCATGACTATCATTAGAAATGTTATCAAACTGAATGTGTTGAAAATCAGATACATCATCCTGTTTCAATCTACTATCTACATCTAACTGTACAAGAGAGGATTCATTAAAATTTACATCTCTATTGATGATGATTTTCCGGGTAGTAGGATCCCACAATCTATATCCCTTTGTTCCAACACCATACCCAACAAAGATATACCTTTTCGACTTTGGATCTAATTTAGTTCGCTGATGTTTAGGCACTAGAGCATATGTATCACAACCAAACACTCTGAGTTTAGAATAGTCACAAGGGTGTCCTTTCCATACCTCTTGCGGAATCTTGCAGCCTATTGCCATTGATGGAGATCGGTTTATCACATAACAAGCTGTTGCCACTGCTTCCGTCCACAAATCCTTTTGCAACCCGACGTTACTCAGCATACTCCTTGCTCTCTCTAGAAGAGTCCTGTTCATGCGTTCAACAACTCCATTCTGCTGAGGAGTATAAACCGTGGTCTTATGTCTCTCGAGCCCTGCATCCTTGCAATATCTGTCAAACTCCTTGGAAGTAAACTCACCACCATTGTCAGTTCTTAAACATTTTATTGTTCTACCAGTGTTGTTTTCTACCAATGCTCTAAACTGCTTGAAAACTGAAAAAACATCAGACTTCCTTTTCAACATGTAGACCCACACTTTCCTAGAAAAGTCATCAATGAATGATACAAAATAAGACGAACCACCATATGAAGTTGTAGGAGCTGGACCCCAAACATCTGAATGGATATAATCAAGTATGCCTTTACTAGTATGTTTGCCTGTTTTAAACTTTTGTTTACTTTGTTTTCCAAACAGACAATGCTTACAGAAATCTAACTTTCCAGACTTTAGATTTGGAAGTAACTTGCGATCAGCCAAAATTTTTAACCCTCTTTCACTCATATGCCCCAATCTTTGATGCCATAAGTGAATGGAACTACTGTCATGTTCAGACACCGTAGACACATAATCTGACCCTGTACTTCTTTCTAACTGAAATAGATTTCCTACCTTCTTAGCTTTCATAACTAGTAAAATACCTTTGTAAATTTTCATTACTCCACCTTGAATTACAGTTTTATATCCATTTTAATCAAGTGCTCCTAATGAAATCAAATTTTTCCTTAAATCTGGTACATGCATCACATCAGTTAATATTCTAGTTGTCCCATCAAACATTTGTAGTTGTATGCTCCCAATCCCCACAATATTACATGTTACATCATTACCCATGTACACAACTCCATCATTAATTGATTTATATTCCTTAAACCAGTCTTTATGGATACACATGTGGTTTGATGCACCGGAATCTAACAACCAATGTTGACCATGATTTGACACATTAACTGATAATACTTCATCACTCATACCTGAACCAGATGTCGAACCTGTATATATCGTATTTGCCTCCTCCTTTTCTGTCGAAGAATCTGCTTTAGAAGTTTGCTGTTGTCGCTTCCAACAGTCCTTCTTTAAATTCCCTGATTTGCCACAAAACCAACACTTTAGCTTACTCTTCTTCCCTTTCGACTTTGAACATGAGTCGCTCGGCCTCCTGGAGTGTCTTTCTTTCGAACGACCTCTAACCATCATACCTTCTGATGTAGAGGTTTCAGAATGTGACCTTATCCTTGTTTCTTCCGATAATAAGGATGCAACTACATCATCAAACTCAATAGTTTCTGATGAACTAAGACTTATAGAAGTAACAAAATGATCCCATGATTCGGGCAACGAGCACAATAAAGTAATAGCTTTATCCTCGGATTGAATATTTACCTCTATACTTTGTAATTGCACAAGAAGAGTATTAAAATCATTTAAATGATCAGCAATCGATGTACCTTCCTTCATTCGCAAACTGTACAACTGTCGCTTTAGGAGAATGCTATTGGTTAAGGATTTGGTCATGTACAGTTTCTCCAGTTTCATCCACAAACCAGCAGCTGTTGTTTCTGACACGATATTAAACAGGACATCATCAACTAGACACAATCAAATAGCACTTATCGCTCTTTCATCCATCTCGGCCCACTCATTATCTGTGATGTTGTAAGGCTGTTTGGATTTGCCCAACAACGCCTTTGCCACACCATGTTGGACAAGCAAATCATACATTTTCACCTTCCAGATCTCGAAATTATTTTTTCCATTAAAATTCTCAATTTCAAACCGGGCACTTTGAGTTTTTGCCATCTTGTATCAGTAAAAAAACACAATAATCTCCAAAACCCAACTTTTAAATACCAGCAATTAAAAAACTGCCTATGCCTTATATGCCTTTGCTATTTAAAAAAAAAACTTTCAAATCGACTGCTCCACGGCGACCCATTTATAAATGATTTTGCTCCTTTTTAAAAGATCAATTTTCAAACAAAAAACACTGAATGTGGTTTTCACTAAACAAATGAAATTGTTTGGAGCCTCCCTACGCTTTTCACTATTAATCGAACTTTTCTTGCTTTATTAATGGCATCCCAAACATTTTACAGAACTTACACTATTAATCGGATGCTTTATAAGAGCCTCCCTACGCTTTTCACTATTAATCGGACTTTGCTTGCTTTATTAATGGCATCCCAAACATTTTTATAGAACTTACACTATTAATCGAATGCTCTTAACGCAAGAGTTGTGCAGCAACAACGCTCCACGCAGATGCTCTTAACGCAGTGTAATATAAATGCTCCACGCAGATGCTCTTAACGCAGTGTAATATAAACGCTCCACGTAGATGTAATACCTCCACGCACGCGCTCCAGCTGCGCCACGCCTCCAAACGCAGACTCTAGCATCAGGCAGCGTTTACTTAAGAGAAGACTCCAGCATCAGCCAGTCTTTAATCCACCACGCACGCAGAGAATCCTCTCAGCACCAGCACCTCCACGCCTTTGCGCTCCACCTCCAGCGCGTGCTCCACCTCCAGTATGCGCTCCACCTCCAACTGCTCTGATACCACTTGTTGGAGATCAGATGCACAGCAAATAATAAAACATATACACAGCAATAAAATCATGCACATGCAACACAGGAATTTAATGTGGTTCACCCAACCAATCTGGGCTACGTCCACCAAACATAGGGATCGGAAATTCTTTATTAATCAAACAGGAGATTACATAAATCAAATCCTCACAAACTCTCACACTTCCAAAAACAATCCGTATGGATACCTGTTATATAGCAAGGAGAATCTAACTGCCTCATAAATCCTCTCAACTCAAATTTAGGATGCATTAACTCCCTCAAAAACTTCACAATCCCTAGTCATATGTCCATATTTAGCACATAAAAAGCAATAACCATCAAATAAACGAACATACCTGGAAAATTTTCCATTCTTCTTTGGAGGTGGTGTTGTATTTTCTTGTGGTCCTTTATTCTTGATTGCTTTGGTCTTGTTCTTTGGAGTTGCAACATTCTTCTTTGGATTTTCACTTTGATCAACTTCCTTCCTAGAATCATCTTGCGAAGCTTTGGAGCTTGTACCTTCATCAATTGGAGCTTTACCATCTTTAATTGCCTTCATTTTCGCTTCTTCATCTGTCTTATCTTGTAAGTATTCTTTTTGCGATCCCTTGAGTTTTTTTATCTCATCCCGAGTTGCATCAAGTTCTTCTTGATTTTGAGCAAGATCTTCTTGAAACCATATTTTCAAGATATTCCTTCTTTTTTCCACCTACTCAACCTGTAGCTTGAGAAGAGTGGTCTTCTCTACTTCTCTGTTGAGAACCTGTATCTGTTCCTTTTGCTTCTCATTTTCAATCCTGAGCCTGCTAATTTCTATTGAAGATGTTTCTAATTCCTTCTGATTTTGGTCAACAACGGATATGTATCTTTGATCAGATTCCTTCCTTTTAATTTTTGTTTCCTGCGTCTATTGTGTGATCCTTCTAATATCTGAAAATGCTATGTCGAGTTCTTGTTGCTTCTGTTGGACTTCTCTCTTGAAGTCTCATGTCGTTGTATTACTGATTTCTTCCAACTTCTTTTGAAGTGAATCTTCAATACATTTGTGTTCTTCAACTTCAATTTTGAGACCTTTAACTTCTTCTTCAAGAGTATTGCAACAGATCTTCTCAACCTTGAGCTCTTTTATAAGCTTGATTGCCTCCGTAGAAAATTCTTCTATAGTCAACCCTTCTTCATCATACTGAGAAGGATCCAAGTTTTCTATAACATCTTGACCTGATTTCTTTGTTGAATAGAGATTATGAAGCTTTTCCCAAAGAGATATAGTTGTTGAACATTGACCAACTTTTGTTTTCACAGAATTTGGCAAAACATTCAAAATTACATTCATGGCCTTTGAATTGTACCTTTTAGCTCCGCCGGTAGATGTGTCTCCAGAAACAATTGATTCCCATACTCCATGTGCCTGCAAAGATACTTCCATCTTGATTCCCATATCTAGTAATTATCTGCATCAAAATCAGGGGTTGGCACACAATACTCACTTTCTTGAGATTTTGTTGCACCTGTACCTTCCTTTGAAATCCTTGTAACCTGCTTCTTTGACTTTCCCATCTCTATGCTCTGAAAAATGACTTCCAATGGTGCTGTTACTGAAGGAACCAAGCTCTGATACCAATTGTTAAAAAATACTAAGAGGGGGGTGAATTAGTATTCCTTAGCAATTAGCACTTTTAAATATTTTTAGAGAATTAGTTAATCTTCAATTATTATTAACATTTATGCAGTAATAACAGTAAATAAAAGAACCCAGGAGGAACAAATATTTTAGGTGGAAAACCCCCTTCGGGTCAAAAACCACTGAATTCTTTTCTAATAAATTATTTAATCTTTAGCCCCAACTGAAATGAAAGAAACAACTTCCTAGAATTCTAGAAAGGCATTCTTCTCCAGCTCCCACTGGTTGGATGCTCCAACGCTCGAGATTCTTCACGAGTCAAGTGAACGGATGCCCCAACACCCAATGAGCTACAACTCACCCTAGCACCACCCTACCACCCTGAAGTTTTCATAGGCTTGAACCTGTTGGTGACTTCATGCACCAGCATAGCACCACCCTACCACCCTATAGAAGAATAAATGAAGAATGGAATCCCATACCAGGGAAAATGGTCCACTTTATAATGAGATAGAATGATGTAGAAGAAGAAGAAGACACATTAGACCATAACCCCAACTATGACACAACCACCTAATGATGATCCTAGACCTCCCAACACTTCCTCTTCAACTCTTTGTAGATAGACACTTGTAAAAACTTTACAATGATGCTTTTACAATGACTTTTTACAATGATACTTTTACAATGGTTGTATGCAATGTTTCCCACTTGAAGACTTCATATGGTGAACTTCTTGCTGTTGTTCTGCACCTTGATTGCTGCTCTTGTCATGCTACCCTTTCTCACTCTTCAGATTATTAGATTATGCATTGATTCTTATCTTGATGAATATATAATACATGCAAAATGTCTTCAAGGAAATACCCATGACATGATAATAGCAAAACTTACCTCGTCCTGCAGAGCATATGTTAGTGCTAAACAGAAACAACAAATTAGAATACAAATAAATTAATGCAATTAAGAAATGAACATGCATATACAGAAGATACTTACCTATATCTTACCTCTGCTGCATCATTTTAATGCACCTTGCTCTTTGCTGCCCTAGAAAGTCTAGGCCTTTGCACCCCTTGACAACACTTGATCTAGTTTTCTCACCTTCTAAGAGCATGATATTTAATATGATGTATCTCTATGACTTAAGGTCCCTAGTATGTGATCTTCGGTCCTATAGTATCCCTCTGAGTCTTCTTTCCAATGCCACAAGTCTGACCCAATTTGGACTCTTCAAGACAAAGTTATGCCCAATCTCTCACAATGACCTAATTATGGACTACTTCAGTATAGCGAACTTGTACGACATGCCACGTGTCACTGTTTCCTCCTTCATCTATGAAATTGATATACAGAAAACAACAGTCCGTGCACTATCTGCCACTTTTTACAAAATTCCAATCCTCTTCTCAGCGAGAGAGTTATGGTAGTTTTCCCAAGGTCACGTCTTTGAGATGAAATTCGGTAGCCTACAAAACCCCTAACTTTCACATATCATATCTCTGAAAATATAGTGAACCAAGATCTAAAATTCAGTCACGAAGTTCATCAGGATTACGAATCAAATGGCCTTTAATTTTAGAATCTAAAACTTCGTAGAAATGAAGTTATAGTGAAAAATCCATGATCACTACTTTTGGAGTATATATGCGATTTCTTTTTATAGAGTTGAGAGGGGCTTCTATATAGAATGTTGAAGGGATTTTAGGAGCTTAAAAAATTGTTAATTAATGACTATTCAATGACCAAAACCAATTATGAGAGCCATGCCACAACCCCATAGTGTTTTAGCCCACTAACTGGGGTTACTAACTTCAAACATGAATATCTCTTAAACCGTGAAGAATTACTTGGCGTGCCATATATCAAAAACATCTCAACGAGTAGAATCTATCTAGAAGATCCTTGACTCAAAATAGAGTAAGTTTTCAAGTAAAAATTTCCTTGCAAGATCAAGGTAGCCCATGGTGTTGCTTGGGTTTACATCAATGACAACCTTAGATCATCTTTAGATCAACAGGGAAGTCATTTGTTTGTCCCTCAGCCTCACATTTTCCATTGTCCCTGGTGTCAGTCCATCTGTCACATTACTATTTTCCCTCATGCCTTAGTTGAGGATCCTCATTGCCTCACCTATCACAGGTCGTATTCTGTCGACTTCAGCTCATTTATTCTAGAAGAATGACTTAGAGGGAGGTGTATCTTGGTTCCAACTTCCATTTTTGTTCGGCGCCTCAGATCAAGCAATGGGACTCATCATTTGCTTTTGAATTGGTTGTTTCATGTTCATGATTAAAACACTTGATGGTCCAGTGATGCAACAGTTTATACCAGTGATTCTTGGGTGTGTGTGAGATGTTTCAAACCTCATGAGGGGGTGGCCCTTTAGGTAGCTCCCCAGATGCCAGGATGCATTCCTATTATGCTACAGCCTTAGATGAAGTTCTGCAAATTTGATGGGTTTGGTTCTACCGATCGCAATGTTCATCGCATGCACGTCTCCTTCAGATGATCCATTCAGTTTTGCAGAGCCCTTCCCTGTTCATCAGGGCTTCTCTAGTTGTTCTACCCTCCCTCCCACCCATTTTTTTAGGGAAGGGCCATTATATCTCATGTACTTAGATATTATTGTATTCAGTACTAGCTTATGTTTTTCTAGGTGCATTATGTATATGGGACACATTGTATTATTTTCTGGCTCAGTTATGCCAACATGTACTTCATTGCTCAGTTTTATGTTTCTGGGCGGGTCATTATTTTTGTAATAAGTTATCTTGATGGGTATAGGTATGCCTCCCTCGCCTCACTGAGATATGGTACCACAACATAAAAGGAGACATGCATTGGTCTCACCCCCACTATCCCTATCGTCTCTCTCTCTCTCTCTCTCTCTCTGTGTGACTCCACTTTGTTGTCTAGTGATTGTGTCTTTACAACGTACTTCGGTCATATGTTTTTTCCTAACACTCGTACGTTGGGGGACAATCTGTTATCACCAAAAAATTGATCATCTAGCCTAATTTACTAGATGGATCGAAGTACACCATGTAAGGCCAATTTTACCATAGTAAAATTGCTTTCACTGTGAGAAATTACTTAATAAACCACATTTGTTAAGTAATTTATAATTAAACCCATGAAGAATAATTAAATAAATCACTATTTATTTAATTTTCTTCTAGGAATAATTAATTAAACCATTGATTAATTAATATTCCTTGTCATATTTGACCTAGTTATGAAAAATCAACAGATAAATTATTAATTATCTTATTTTTCTCTAAGAATAATTAATTAATCACTAATTAATTATTATTCCTTGTAAATTTTGACCAAATCCTCCAGGAATAATTAAATAAATCATTATTTGTTTATTATTCCTTAACCAATTTCTTGACATAATAAATAAATAATTTATTTATTTATGGTTTGTAAATAAAAGTTTAAATACTTTTTCCCTCCTAACCAAATATAATAAAATATTCCAAGTGGTTATTCCAAGAATGGGGTTAATAATATTTTATCATTGCTCATTATTCGAGGATAACTCAATATTTTATTATAAATAGAAGGGTTTTCCACTCATGATTCACTTTTGATTATTTTCATTGTTGCACTCATTGTTGTAACTCTGATTATTTTCATTGTCCGCCACCACTTTTCTTCTATTTGAGTTCCCATTGAGCTCAAACATTTTATTTGCTAGGTTTACACATTATAGAGGAGAGAGAGACAATCAAAAAGCTGAAGACATTTGAGAATAGCCAAGAACCCATCCCATAGAGGGGGACTGGTAACATTTATTTGTTCCCTTCACATGCATTATAATAAAATCTATTCTTTGTATATCTGGTTTCCATTGGATGATTGGAGTTATTATTGTTTCTTTTTGTTGTTTAACTATGATTGTGGCATAGATCGAGACTTTGGTGGGTTTTGTTGCTATCATTTGTTGCAAATCTAAAATGTTTAGCAACCATTTATATTGTTGAGAATGTTTGTCATCCATAATCTTAAGTGTTTTCTTTTTGTACATCTTTGAGAAGAAAACACTACAACACGTATAGTGGCTAAAGCTTGGAACACACCTTAGTCCTGCCCGGTTAGATACCCTGGTCAAGTATCTAATTTGAAAATGTTGCAGCGCTGTATGACTCCCTATCTTTGTAGATCATTTCATTTTGAGTTCATCCTTGTACCTATATGTAAAAATTATGAATACCTCCCTAGTTAAGGGGGAGTGTTGAAGAATATAACTAGTGTTGATCTTCATAATTATATTTGAGTCATAAGAAATAAAATAAAATTGTTTTATGGACTTATTAAAGCATGGGTTTCATGCTTGGGTCAATGGTCAGTGGTTCAAGTCTCTATTGTAGGCTTCTAATATTTTTTTTAAGTCAAAGTCAAAGTCAAAGTCATTTCTGTAAGAGACCCTTCTTGGGCTCCTTAAGAACAAAAGAGGAAAAATGTTTTTGTGTCTAAATATCTCCTCCACCACATAAGTTCCTTCTCCCAAAAGTATTACCATTTATCCTTCAAAGTTGGCCTCCAAACAGAAGATAATCAAGGTGGCCTTCATTACAAGTCTACAAGTTGGCTTCTAGTCAATTATTCATGTTGGATCAAATACAAAGTGACCAATAAGTATAAATAGCCTACTATTTCACCATTTGAAGGAGATAAGTGAAGAATTCGTTCAAGAAGTAAGAGAAATTATTATAGGAGTCTATTTTTGGTGTTCTTGTTTGCATTGTGATCTTATTTATTGGAATTTTCTTGATGATGAACAAAAACTAATAAAGATGATGATGAAATAACATTATATCACAAGAATTATCAATATAAAAATAGAAAACATTATAAAAGAAACCCTAATTCTATTTTCCCTAGTTTTTCTCAACATCTATGGTCTTGGAAGATTTGCAATATAGAAATAAAAAATTGCTTGAAATAAAATGCAACAAAAAACTAAATCACAAACTTGGTAGCCAAGCGTTTGGTTGGATAAATTTGAGCAGTACTTCGCTGTGTTTTTTTCATGTATATGACTCCAACCCTAGTAAATCTTTCAAATCCAAATATGTGAATGAAAGAAACTTCAAAACAAAGGAAGGAGGAGAAGTTAGATGCGATAAATAATTAATAAAATAGAAGTAAAATCATACCAATGCCTTATGCCCAATTAATAGAGTAAGATTTTCTCCTACTTCCCTGCCTGAAAAAAGACAGTTTATGGTCTTTCACTCAAATACAAACACAACTGTCAAAGAAAGACAAATGCAACACATATTTTTTTCATGGAAAATTTTGCTATTTCTTATCAAAATTTATGTAAGTCCCACTCAGCCAAGACATATGACAAAAATATTAAACAAATTTTGTTGTCTCACCTAAAAACTTACATTTTGAGCTATTTTCTTCGGTTAGTTGTTCCACTTCAACATTTGAATTGAAACTAGTTGTCCTACACATATTCATGAGACCAATGAGGCAAACTTAGATTATATTTGAATAAATATTAAATTTAATTGCATGAATAAATAATAATTAAAAGTACTTGTGTTCATGAATACCTCAATGAGATCCTCTTGGTTTCGAGAATAAATTGTTGGAGTAGTTTAATCTTGGAACAAACCTCCCTCCACTCGATGAAGTAGAAGTGAAGTCAACATTGAATTTTTTATTTCTCCCTTGGATTGAGGGTGTTTTTCTCCAAGATTATCTAAATCTTAATTTATTCTCTACTGAAGAGGGCCAACCACATGAAGGTGGAAGCTGTCATGGCCCCTCCCCCCCTCACATCACTCTAAATTCCCCAATACCCAATTTATTTATTAAATATGAAATAGTTGAAAGCGAGGCATTAAGATACATAAAAAAAGAATATAAAACATACATTAATTCATTCGTAAATCCACAAAATATTTCATCTCAATAAATTATATCATAAAAAATATGCTTACATAATATGAAACAATGTCATGTACATAAAGAGACATATAGAAATTATTCATTAATATATAATATTCATTCATTCATTCATTAATCATATATACTTACAATATTTGGGGAAGAGTGTAGTTGACATTGTCGGAATGGCTGCTATATTTTCGAGTATATTTATTGTAACTAACCCATATATTGGTTGCATTTTCTAATCTATATTAGTATAACAAAATTCGTACATATATTAGTTGTCAATTCACAACAATCTGTGATTATGATGACAATTTATGTACAAATGAGTGTAATTTCCATGATGTGATGTATGAATTGTCCTCTGCACATTGTCCATGAATGATTATTACCTTGAATGGGCTAACACTGGTCTGTCATCACCATCTCAAAATGACCCGACGGGTGAAACTTTACCATATATGTCATCGTCACTTCACACTATCTCATATATGACCCCTTCTATAGATTATATGCATGAATTTCTGGTAGATCATCCCTTCTACCTAGCCTATGGTTTATTGTGAGAACAGATGAACATAATATAATTTATAACTAGGGGATCTTGTCAACAAAGATCTGTCAATTGTCTTTTATTCACTTGTTGTGACAATCAGTCATAGGATAGGTAGAGGGGATGGCCTTCCATAAATTCATGCATATAAAGTGTGATATATGAATTAAAGGAGTTCAACCTATCCTTTAATGCATATTCTAGACATACTTCACAATATGTCTAAACCCTAATGCGATCAACAAACATGGATGTAGAATGTTTGCTGAAGTATGTCAAGGATGTACATTATTGTTGTTGATGGCATTAGGGTTTATACATATTGTGAAGTATGTCTAGAATACACATTAAAGGATAGGTTGAACTCCTTTAATGCATATGTCACAAATTATAATGGCATATGTAATGGAGATTTTATGTATTCAATTAAAAGAGAAAAATAAATTTATTATTATTGTTTTTGAGGCATGGGTTTCATGCTCAACGAAAATTTATTTTTAATCAATTTTAGTGCCATATGTCGATTACTAGGCCAACATATCTATCCATGGTACTTTGTTTACGTGGAGTCATTTTATTTGAGCTTATAGAATACTAAGTCTCATTTCACATTTGTGAACTGATTTCATATTATCCATTATTAAATGTATTATGTCCCTTATGATGAGGTAGTTAGTTTCATTTGTGTAATGTTATCTAAAACTTTGGATGGTCAATTATCTATTCATGGTACTTTGTCTTGGAGTCATTTTATTTGAGCTTCTACAATACTAAAGTCTCATTTCACATTCATGAACTAATTGCTTATTATCATTATTAAATGTACTATTCCCCTTATGATGGACATAGTGTGAAGTGAGACTTATTGGTTCAATGATTTCATTGGGGAACCGATGCTTTTACAAGTATTTCAATTAGTACTTGTTAGAGTATTAATTGTCCTTCATTCATGAGATAATGTGAAGCGATGATGACAAAAATTGTAAATTTTCATCTGTTGGGTCATTTTGAGATGATAAGAGAGACCAATGCTAACCGATTTAAGGTTAGAATGATTGATAGGAAATTTGGGGGAAAAATTTCATACATCCCATCATAGAAATCACACACATAATCAATTAAATTGTCGTTGTAATCACAAATTGTTGTGATTGCATTAAAGCATGAGTAGCTAACACCTAAATTAGGAATGTGGTAGTGTATGGTGGAGTGGGATAGGTATAGAAATTAGTATATGGTTGGCTTATCATGGGCATGAATTGTGTAAAGGCTTAGTTTAACACAAGAATTTGATTATAGGCTCTTGGTTTTCATAACGGGGTTAATTGACTTATACCACAAATTTATCAAATATATAGTATTATACAGCTTCCTTGTATCACAAAAAATATGTTTACATAATATGAAACAAAATCGTTATAAATTTTTGCAACGGAAAAATCACAACTTTTTATTAAGATATTCTAAAGTTACATGTGCACATGCCATGAGGTATTCAGCCTCTCAGTAAAAAAGGTCACACTAAAAAAAAAGGGCTCTAAATAAACAAGTGTAGTCAAAATTTTATCACGTTTCTTTCTCTTTTTTGATGTGAAGTTAGCAAGGATGTCTTGATCTTCACCCCCTCTAGTTATTGCAGTCTCTAGTGTAATATTTCTTGATGCTGACCTAGTCCTATTACTATCCTGCTGCAAGTGGGGCTGAGCATCAACTGCAATAAGAAAGAAAAGTTAAATTCATATTTATAGTTATTATTATTACACATGTTTTATTAATAAAAATAGTAGTAAAGTGTTCTTTACCTTCTTTAGTAGTGGAGGGAAGCATAATACTTTCGGATGGGGCCATATGTTCCTCCACTTCTCTGGCCACATCTTGTACATGCTTTGTTCTAGAAACAAGAAAGGTTATAATTAATACACAAGTTGTATTTAAATATTTTTAATTGTATTCCATATTAATTTTTTTTTATATAACACATGAAATACCTCTAGTACTAAGTCGAACATTAGTCTCAAGATTAGGCACTCTATCAGTACCCTCATGTGTTGTATCTACATTGATTGAATTCTTTTTACAATCAAGAACATTACTTTATGGCTAAAAATAATAACCAATAGATTGTACAATTAATGATTTATAAATGTTATTCAATGATTTTATTTGCCTAAGTGTTATGTTGGGTGGTGGAAGACTGTGAAGACGCCAATCTTGTCGTCCATTCAACCATGACTTGATAGACATACTTAAATCAAGCCTTAGGTCTTCCTTTGTGGGAGCCTCCTTGAATTGTGTCCCCTACAATTTTGCATTAGAAAATGAATTTTTCTTCTTCTGTGATATTAAATTAAAATTGTTAACAATTTATCATTTGGATGCAAATTATTTTTTTATATCCTTACAATTTTTGTGGCCAGTTTCATGTAACCACATGGGCCAAGATGATGCTGCCCATGTTTGGCTATTTTATTCTATGTTTCTTTGGAAGTATTTGGGAGCCTATATTTAAAAAATTGAAAAACTTAATTCGATGTCAAAACGATGATAAAGCATCATAATTACACTATTAAAGTGCCTCATACATCTTGGTCCAGGTGGAGTCTTCCTTGCTTTTTGAAGTGCCTTCTCATGTGCATATACCATGAGCGCTCTCCACTCCATCTCTAGAATTGATGGAGGGTGCTCATGTGACATGACAATTTCCAATTGAGACCTATACTAGTCCCACAAATATTTTAAATGTAGGCCTACCTTTGAGGTAAAACCATATTTGTTGAAGGTATCTCCACCAAACAGGTGAACCATCATGTTAATAAGTTCATCTTTTAACTTGAAACTTTGGGGTTTCCAGTTTGTATGAATGGTAAACCTAAATATTTCCAAGGTTATGTCATACAAATGCCTATAAAATACATCATTTCTTGAAAAATGATATTATCATTAGTTTAAAATAATCGTAAACTCTATGTTAATTTCATTTAGCTTGTACTTGATATTTAAAACAATTCTTAAATACCTGGAAGTTTCTCTATTTTCATAGGGACATTGTAATTATCTACCAAAAACATGATCGGTAGTGATCTCATGCTAGTAACACATGAAGATACAGAAAATCTCATTTCAAATTGTGCAATCGTATCATGCTCTGCATCCATAACATCATGTGTATATCTTGACATACGTTGTTCATGGGGTGCATATCCTATTTTGGGTGGTTGAGTGGTTGTATTGGTCTCAATGACCGATGACTCACTCACAAGTGGAGCATGAGGATCGTACTCTGCCAAAAAATCTTGTAAAATAAAGCGTTTTTTAATAAAGGATGAGATAACTAAGTCATAAAAAAATAAATGGGATAATTAAATAAGTTTCTCACCCCATATCGACGAACTTGTTGCAACAAGGTTTTGATTTTGCCTTTTATCTCATCTGTCTAAGGCTCCATCAGAACTAAAGAATTGATTTTATTGTTTCATTTGATTTTAAATTTTCCTTATTGCATGCATTGGATCAACGAGCATAAAAATTGCATCATCAGTAACATCTTCCTCACGAGCATAAGTGGACTGCTCTAAGATTGGTGCCTTCCCCTTATCACTTTGTTTATCAAATAAGTGTAAGTTGCAATTCATCCATAATTAATCATCATTATATTAATAAGAAAACCACTATTGACATATGTCTAAATTTATATAGAAACTTCACGTAGTAAATGAAAATCATAACATACAATATATATTGTTTACAAGTTGGGTAAAACTGAATACATACCGCCCCCATAATAGCAATATTTGTATGTATTCTATTGAAATTATAATCAATGAGAAATCTTCCCCTAAAACTATTGATTTAATGACACATATGAATACACGGTTTCCTTCACATCCCTTGAATATGCAATTAGGTTTCTTATTTGTGGTGATGGGCAATGTACTATTTATAAACCTTGCAATATTCCTTGTTTCTTTTGGCCTTCCATAAATATACATAGTTGCACCTTTATTTTCATCATTGTATTTTAGTTGTATATAATTTGTGGCCACTCCATATCTTCGCATACTTTTGGTATATTGGACTAGTCATACCCAATCATTGTAGTTGTAACAGGGTTCGACATACTCCATCAATTTAGTTAATCCTCCATAACATACCTTTATGCCATCCATGGAAAATAGCCCCAAACCATGTAATGATGATGGGGAAATGTGGTATATCCTTTCATTGACAAAAAAATCAATGTTTATTTTAGGAAGATCCTTGGGTGCCCATTGTTTCACTAGATGTTTGTACCTCAAGGGCACCTCAATGTCATATATTCTCTCATTATCATAAGAACATGACCCCCCTTTAGCGAGAAAAAATTCCATGCGTCTATGGAATTTTCTTCTAATATTTTCACCTCTAGTTGATATTCACTTTCTAGATGATGTAACATATGTTTGTTCAATTTATTCTATCCTACTTAAACTTCTGTCATTCGACGAAGATAGATCTGACAAATACCTATTTGGTTGAACATCCTATAACACTCCATCAAATGAGAGAAACAGTTGGCTAGTGTCTTTAGGGATGTTGAGAAACATCTTGACAAAACCACAAGAAGGCTATATAAAGTAGACATTCGACCTCCTTTGAGATACATCACACATGCACTTCATTTCAGAGCTAGTTTGCGGATAAGATGAAATGTGGAGTACAAAAGAAAGAGAGACAAGTTTAGTTGAGGAGCAATCTTCCCTAGAATACATTAAAGGTTTGTAAAATGTGAAGTTATTATTGAAATTTTTAACTGGTATTGGTATTCATAATTGTATTTGGCTCATAACATGATGTATCTCTTATGTACTTATCAAAATAAAAACAAAAATATTGTAAAAGAAAATGTATTTACTAAATCATGGGTTTCATGCTCAAAGTTTTTGGTTCCTGGTTCTAAGCACCCATTGAGTGCTCTAGGGTTTCTGTCTTGAATCAAAATTTATGTCATGATGTAATAGACCTGATTGGGCTCTTGTATCAAGAAGGAAAATATTATTTTGATGTTTACAAAATTCTAGAAATACCCCATGACCAAGTTAACCATCTGTGATAAAGTTGGCCTAGAGAGGCCCACTCTAACCCTTGTGAATACTATAGATAAGAGGACTCTAGCCTCCTCTAGTGACACACGTCTTGGCATTTGATCTGTGATAGAAACATAGTGTGAGGAGGCTATAAGACAAGAAATAGTTGTAGTGAAGAAAAGAATAATCTAATAAAAAGAAAGAAGTTTTATCTCCTACTATTATTGGCCCACTCATGGGAGTTTCTGTGATTCTTGGATTATTGCAGGTTTAATTTTTTGGAAGCCGAAGTTAAAAACTTGATTGATGAAGCCAAAATTTAGATAAGTTACATTCTTAGTAAGTTCAACCTTGTTGGCTCCTTGGAGATCTTTCTTTTGTTTAAGGAAGATGGTTTGGTGGCTGACTTGGTCTTGGGAAGTCTTTGTCTAGCTTGTTTGGTGACTGGATTGGTCTTGGGAAGTCTTTGTCTGATTGTTTGGTGGCATTATTTTTATGACTAATTCATATAGAAATTCAAGCATTATTAAATTTTATTTTGTTGAAATGAAATTTTGTTTTTTTGGAAGTAAACGTTCCTTTTACAAACATTCGAGCTAATATTTCTTTATATGAACCATCAAAACTTACTTAATAGAAACGAATTTTTTTATTATTTGAAGCCTTAGAAGCTAGCACAACAAATAGTCATATAGGAAATACTAAAAATAATTCATCCAAAAAAGTAGGTTACATTGACATTGCATTGATTAGAGACATGCCTGCTTCGCATACTCTTCCCTTTAACCTCCCCACGTGCTCTGTTAAAGAACATTGTCGTCACTGTAAGTTATTTTATAATTTGGTTGAATTACAATTTTGAGGAATTTTTCAAGGTTATCGAAAAAGAACATTGTTAGGGTTTGAAGTAATCTTTGTTGAAGAAGTAAATAGTGTTGGTCTTCATAATTATAATGATGTCATGACTAGATGTAATTATTGTACTTGTCAAAAGAAAGAAAATAAAATATTTATTTGTAAAAAGAAAATTATTTTATTATGAAATGGGTTTCTTTCCCATTGGTTATTTTTCCTAGGTCAAAGCACCCATTGAGTGCTCTAGGGTTGTGAAGAAGAGTCAAAGTCAAGGTCATGATGTAAATTCCCTTGAAGGGCTCATGTATTAAAGAAAGGAAATATATTTTATGTAAAAATATTGGTCTAGAAGCTACCAAAAGGACAGGTCGGCCTAGAAGAGGCCTAATTTATCCCTCAAGAAGCCTATTTATTTCAATGGCTCTGAATACAAATTGTAACTAACAATTTTTAAACTCCACACAAATTTTCATAGGCTTGAACTTTATTTCAATGGCTCTCAAAATAAACTATAACTAACAATTTCTAAACTCCACGAAAATTTTCATTATAAAGATAAACAAGCCTCTCAGGACAAAAAAATAAGTAGAGAAAGTTAAAAATCAAGAACCAATTCTTAGCATCTGGTTGATAAAAATTATCATATTTACACGAATTAAAGTATGTCAAAATTTAATCTAATGCTGAACAAAATTTGGCATCAAACCACAATTAAAAAGCATAATATTATTAGCTCAAGATGTTTCCTTCATGAAATCCTCTACCAAGGCTTTAAAATATCCTTTTCACTATAAAGACAATCCTAGGTCAATGCAATACTACCACTAGTAATAGTATACATTGTAACCATCAACCACCATTGGAAGTATTATGTGTTTCTTGGCTGAATATAGGATAATTGTACAAATCTACAATAGAAAATTCCAAATTTTCCCCTTCTTTATGATACAAGTGATGCCTATATACAATCATCTCTTCAAGTAAGCAGGACATGTTGGCCTTAGTACTGTGAGGGTTTCAAATGACAAAGGTACAACACATACCCAGGGTAGGGAAGTCAAGCCATTGGGAGCATCCACAACAAGCGACTCTCCAACGTTTCAACAACCTTAGAATAAAATACAATGTTTGACAGGCATTGATGTTTATGGGTGGGACTCTACCACACTTTTTTCGAGAAATATCTGGGCCTCCTTGTGGTACTATCTATTATAGCATAGTATGGATCAGAGTTCTCTCACCAAGGTGAAAGAGGTGTTTTCCATATGTTTTAGTTAGGGATAGGTAAAGGTTAAAAAGGTTGTTTTTATATCATATTATACCTTGAGAATAGCGTCACTTTATACCTTGAGCCCTATTAATTCATTCATAATTTTATTAATGCTAGATATTTTGTGTTTTCAATAAGTAAAAAATTTCAATTTTCTGCTACGATAGAATGTAAAAAAAATGTATGAAATAACTCAAAGTTGAAGCTAAAGTAGCCGACACTTACCGAATACATTTTTTCCTCTTGCTATGCTCTTCCTTAATCTCTCGAGTTGGATTTCCCTTAGGTCTTGTCACAATGGCGTAGGATATTCCTCTTACAGCTCAGAGGTGGGCGAAGGTTGTTTCTCTTGTAGCTCTGAGGTGGGTTGAGGTAGACGAGGAGAAATGGCGGAGGTTAGATTCCTCTTCCAGCTCAGAAGTGGGTGGAGTCTGGTTCGGGCTAGGGAAATGACAAAGGTTTTCCTCTTGTATTTTAGAGGTAGGCAGAGGTAGGCTATGGCTAGGGTGATGGTGGAGGATTTTCTCTTGCAGCTCAGAGGTGAGCGGAGGTGGGCTCGAGCTAGGGAAATCGCAGAGGCAGGATTTCCTCTTATAGCTCAGAGGTGGGCAGAGGCAGACTCAATCTATGGCGATAATAATAATTCAAAACCCATTAGAAAATAATAATTCAAAAATCATTTTAGAAAATAATAAGAATTCAAAACATTTTACTAATGTATACACTTTTCCAAACCATCCCAGATTCATATATGAGTCTTCAAGCCCTCTCATAACTCCAATGCATGTATCTGTTATAACCATGTCAAATTTCAATGCATACAAGCACAAACTGAAAAAATTTCAATGTTGGCCCCATTCACAGGTCAGTCTGTGTGGGGTCAATTAATTAAAGCATCATTTCAACTAATTGGTAAATAATAAGTGGTGGATTGGTACTTATGGGTAAGCCTGCAACAAGTAACAATAAGATTGACACCAAGAGCATAAGAGAGACATATAATAAATTATGTGTGATTCATTGAGGCATCATTCCTTTTCATATAAATGATGTTGATGTTGATGATGATGATGATGATGATGATGATGATGACGATGACGATGATGATGTTTTTGATGACGATGATGATGACGACGACGACGATGATGACGATGTTAAAGATTATGTGGATGAAAAAGATGGTGATGATGACGATGATGATGAAGATGAAGATGAAAAAGATGATGGTGTTGATGAGAATGCATTTCAATTTGTCAATGATGACAAAGATGATGATGAAGGGTAAGAAGTTTTCTCAAATGGAAGGGTAAGGAGTTTTCTCAACCTCTGGACTATGAAGTACATTATAATCCTACAACTAGTAAATAGTAATAAATAATTTCATCTCCTTGAAATTTATATATGTCATGATTTTGTCATTTGATTGTTGAATTCTTTTTTCGAGTCTTATTTGATTCTCAAAACCCTACCATATCGTCAATGCATGCATCTACCATAACCATGTCAAATTTCAGTACATAAAAGCACAAATTGAAAAAAATTCAATGTTGCCCCAATTCTCAAGTCATGGGCTTATCAATCGATTGTACACCAACTTTTAAGACCCAAACAATAATTTAGTCAATCTTCTAAAAATAATTATGATGCCCCCTTGTGGGAACTTTGTTCATGGGCAGTCATGGACTAACATTACTTCTTTTTTGTCGGTGCCCCTTGCTAAGTCGGGCTGACCCACCAAATCATCTCATGGGCTCCCTGGTGCCCAACATGCGACACCCCCATGGGCATCTAACACCCTAACGTTCCCAGCACATGACACCTCCATGTGCATTAGGAACACTGGTGTACCCAACACACGACATCCCCATGGGAGTCTGGTGCCCCACCTTTGTGTGGGTGTGCCCAGGGTGTGGGAATTAGCCCTGTTGTGCAAATCAGTGAACACAAATCATTAGCTCATTAATGACAACAAAATATTATCATTTTTTATTTCCAAGTTTCATGATCAATCAAATATACATTAACTATTAACACCAAAACATTAATTTACTTAATTTCCTAAAAATCATTATGAGACCCCCTTATGGGAACTTTGTCCATGGGTAGTCATGGGCTGACATTAATTATTTTTTGTGGGTGACCCTTGCTAAGTCGAGATGACCCACCAACTCGTTGCACATGCATTTCTGCTAGGCGGCCACTTTGGCATCCCCAACACGCAACGCCCCATGGGCGTTGGGCTCCTTGGCTTGCCTAGGATACGATGCCCCCATGGGTGTGGGGTGCCCTAGCACGCGCATCATGCGATGCACCCATGGGCGTCGAGCATCCTAGAATGCCCAACATGCAATGCCCCCATGGGTCCTCGACACTTTTCCTTTTTTCACTCATCAATGACAACAAAATATTATAATTTGTTAGTACCATGTTGCATAATTAATGAATTATAAGCTGACTTTTAACACCCAAACATTAGTTTAGTCAATTTTATAAAAATCATTCAGAGATCCCTTGGTGGGAACTATGTTCATGGACAATCATGGGCCAACCTTACTTCTTTTATGCATGCTCCCCTTTCCAAGTTAGGTCAACCCGACAACTTGTTGCATGTGCGCCCCTACTGGGCGAACAACCTAGCGTGCCTAGCTCGTGATTTCCCTAGGTGCGTCCGGGCGCTCCACCTTCGTGCGAGTGTGTCTACGGTGTTTGAATTCACCTTGTTGTACAAATCAATCAACCAAAATCATTAGATCATCAATGACAACAAAATATTATCATTTGTTAGTACATCCATGTTGTATAATCAATCAATTATAAATTGAATTTAAACACCTAAACATTAATTTAGTCAATTTTCTAAAAATCATTATGAGACACCCTGGTGGGAACTAAATGCATGGGAAATCATGGGCCGAACTTACTTCGCATGTTTTCTCAACTGTCGTGTCACCTGGTTCACCTGTTGCCCAACCTATCCAATACATCTATTTAACAAACCATTCAAGTGAAATTTGGAAATTATGGCATAAACGTAAATGAGCTTCTCTTCGTTTCAGGAATAATATTTTCTATACTTAACAATGCCAACCACATGAAGGTTGAAGCTCATATGGCCCTCCCCCCCCCACATCACTCTTAATTCCCATACCCAATATATCTACTATAATATATTTGAAAGAAACACAATAACATTCAAACATAAAAACTAGGAAAATAATTTAAGGTGAATGAAAGAGAACAAACCAATTGAAAACATATAAATACATACCTCGTACTTTTCAACATTTTGATATCATTAATATTCTTCCTCATCCAACTCATCATTTGTATCATCTAGTTCATAATTCATGTATAAAGGATTCACCATATCAACATCATCATCATCATTGACATCATTTATATCATCATCTGGAACATGCTCTTCTACATTTGGTTCAACTTCTTCAAGTTCTTCATTCAACACAATGTCAATATCATATAGTTCATCCAAATTAACATTGTCTCAATTAACATATATTCCTTGAACTTCTTTGACATCTTCGTCTGACATTGCATGAACCCCCTGCTCCTCTACATCATCTTCTTCTTCAATTTCATCTTCTTTCGCTACATTATACTTTACGAGCCTTCCTCTGGGATCATATCTAACAACATATGACCAACCCACTTTACCTAGAATGTTTACATAAAATACCTGTTCACATTGGCTTGGAAGAACATATGGCTCTAATCTTGGCTCAAGATTCCTTGTATCAACCATGGTAAATCCATTAGCATGCTCAATAATAGTTCTATCAAGGTCACGTTCATGGATTCATAGCCTAAACCATTTGACATCGAACATAACTATTTTGAAGGATTCAAAGTCACACTCAAGTATATCATGCAGATATCCATAGTATCAATTATCAAAGAGTTCTGGATGTTTGTCACCTCTAGAGGAAACATTGATAACTTGAAATACTACAGTTGTCCCATTATAAGAAGTTTTCATATTTTCATCCAACCTTTTGATGTGGAATTTATGACCATTGCACCACATTTTGTTATGGTTTTTAAACTGCAATACATCAAACACATAAAAAATTCATTGTCAATTGACAAGCATGCATATTTATACTTGCAAAATTTGAAAATTAAGAAAAAAAACATGCCATATGCATCAATATAATTGTAAAAAAACTAAGTAGTATGGGTGAATATGTTTACCTGATAATCTTTTAAATCATATGCTAAATCAATTTTCCTCTTTGTAATATTGGTATCTCCACTACGTTGAGATTCTTTGAACAATGAAGACACACCATACCATGATAACTTACCATTATTAGCTTGTTTGCATCATTCAAACCATACCTTGATCCAATCTTTATTGTTCGCAATGTATAAATGTATTGCAGCCCACTCTCGACCAACTGCATTAAAATAAAAACAATTAAAATATATATAATTAGTTACCATGTTATACCTTCATAATAATGGATTATGCATGAAGACTAAAAATTAAATAAGTATGATATACATAAAAACAAATAAGTCAAATGTGTTATAAATCTTCACTATCTACTTACATCTCACTTTTCTCATTCTACCTTTCCCCAATAGGTTCTCCCCTTCAAAATCATCCACGGAGTTAACATCCCAAATGTGATCCAATACATTAATACTTATTCCTATTTCATCACTATATTAATGAATACAAGTCATTGTTTGATATAGCATATATCCCTCTACCATAGAACCCTCGAGACGTGATCTTTGTTTGACCAAAGCCTTTAGTGATTTCAAGTGCCTCACAACCATACACATTGATATTGTGTGTACAAGCCCACACTTTTCAATATCCTTGACTTGGTATATGAGGTAGTGTTCTTGTGCATTGAAAAATATTGGAGGTAGATACTTTTTCATTTCACAGATTAGATGAGGAATTTGTTTTCACCAATAATTTATATATTTTTGATTGATTTCTTCATATGAGAACCATCTACAAATGAAGAAATCAACTCACAGGTTTCAACAAAAAAAAGAATAATATAGTACATGAAGATAAGAAAAACACATGCGGTGCAAAATATGTGACAAAACAACTTATTGAACAAATTACACTTTGCACATAAATCTCCACTTACCTCATATAGTTAACAAGATCATATATAAATTGTTTGACATTGTTGTAAAAGTTTTTTGGGAGAGATAAAGGTAGAACACATTGTAACAAAAATAATGATCAATCATTATTTTTTCCCAAATTAGAAAAAAAAAAACACTAATTAACAAGATATTTCACCAATGTATAAAAATATATACACCAAAATAATTACCTTAATGAATGAATGTCAAATGAGTTTTTACCCAACCTAATTCACCTTTATTTGTTAAGATATTCTTTATTGTTTGAAGAAAATCCAGTTGGAAATTCAATTTTTTGAATAACCTCTTTAACATGCTTGCTTTGTTGCTCCGTCAATATCCATGGAAGGATGCTTATATTTTGGTTGTCACCATCGCTATTTGAATGAATCACACTTTGCAATGCATGGTTAGCCTCGTTAATGTCATTACAAATCTTGACATTTTTTTCTTTTTCTCTCCTTCCATCTAATATGCACCATAAGGTATTTGTTACATTCTTCCCGATGTGCATTATATCAAACATATGAACAATTTCTAGGTGCTCATAGTAGGGGAGTCTATTGAATTTCTTAGGATAACTTTTCATTCCTTGTGGAAGCACCCTGTTATTAATGCCTTCACAACCTACAACATAAATCATAGATAAAGATATTATAACAAAAGTATAACCTTTCTATTAGTCCAATGAAGAAAATTCCATAAAAAGATAAAATAATCCAAACATATAATATATTGATACATAGACAACTCGATTCATACCTTGAGAGACTTTATTATATCTCAACTTCCATGCACGAGGTTTCATTCTCTGTGGTCTTACTCCAGTCTATTCTTTCCCTTTGAAAATATGTTTTTCATTACTTCGGTATCTATGGTTCTTAGAAAGGAAGTTCCTGTACTCACCAAACACCTCCTTTCCTAAGCTTCTTGAATGACGAGATTTAATCTTAGCACCACAAACTAGATAAGAAAAATTACCCTTTGTTTGAATACCTATAAGAAGTGGAATATTTTTTATATCAATTTTTTTATGTACGTACGATGAAGGTCGAACTATTTAAAAAACATACTTGAAATAAAATTCATAAAATTAAACACTATTAAAGTGAAGGGTAACGTTATAACATACCACATAAATGTGTTAGCCCTAGGGAATCATGAATTGTCCATACAAGCATTACATGGAATTCTATTTCCTTTTGTGCAACTATTGGTCTAGAGATATCATACATAGTGATATCGTTCCATAACTCCACTAACTCATCGATAAGAGGCTCGATATATACATTCATATATTTTACCTATTATTTACCTAATTTATTGAACATACAATACATAATTACTACATATATGAGTAAATAAACTATTTATAACGCATAATTATAAGTCATAATTTAACATATATGAGTAAATTAACAAAAAAATATAGGACATAATTATGAAACAAACAAGACAAATGAGATGTTTTTGTACTAAAAAAAATGTATTCTAAACAAATTAATACCTGAAACAATCATTTTCAACATTATGTTCTCCCTCTTTATTGACATTCATAGAGGAATGTTATTTTTGAAAACAAAAACAGGCCACACCGAGTAAGTAGATTTGGCCTCTCCAAATGGATTGACATCGTCAACTACTAATGAAAGCCTAAGATTACAAGGTTCTCTTTTAAACTTTTGTGATTTTTCCTCTGTATTCCTAAATGAATATCAATATGCACGTATTTGAATAACACCTTCTTCACTTCTATTGCTTGCATGGTAATCCATAATTTTTTCTACGTTTTTTCACTTGAACAATTGTCGCAGATGTGGGATTACGGGAATATAATGAAGAACGCTGTGAGGCACCTTTTTTGCTACTTTATCAGTTTGATATCTACTCTCATCACATTTTGGGCATTTTTCTTTCAGCGCATGTTCTTTATAATAGAGAATATCATCATTAGGGAATTCATGAATAACTTGATACTCCATTCCAATAACATTCATAACGACATGTAAATCTCGGTACGTGCGAGGTAAAACATTTGACAGTGGTAACATAAATTCACCTAATAATCTACAACATAAAAAAGTAACATTGGTTAATTTACTAAACAATATTAATCATACATATTGCATCAAAATATTACAAATTAATGAAATGATACAGATCAACGTACTAACATTAAAAACAATGGGAAAAATTAATGCTTTATCATGTATATAGTATTAAATGTCACAAAATATATTACATACCTTAGGAGTTGTGTCACACATGTGTTTGACAAACCATTCACCACCTTTAAGTTGACTAGCAACAATAGAGCAGAGAGAAGAGATGTTTTTGAGCCTTCATAAAGAGGTTTAGTTTCCATCTCAAGTATAGGTAAATCAAAAGCACGGTCATCATACTGGTTGTCATCATCATCCATTCCAACATTATTAAATGTCTCCTGGATCAATCTATTTGTCCCATCTTCTTCAACTATGTTATCAACATCATTATCTTCTTCCATAGGATCATTAACTTAATCCTTAATATTAATTGCTCCATGTTCTTGAATAGGTGCTTGTACTACAATGACCTCTTCCTCATCAAGCAATGGCCTAGGGACCGATACTATATAATCACAATCAATAAAGTAATATTATTATATATATCAAATATTGAAATGCCTATATAACAACATTTTACAAATATAATATATAAGGAAAACAAATACAACAAAGATAAAGATAAATACAACTTAGGTGATACCAAGAAACAAAGGAAGCAAATCAATGATGATGTTTGTGCAATTTATCAAGATATTTAAGAATATGTTGAAAACATATACGAAATATTTTACTTTTTTTTGACACGTAGGAAGTGAGACACTTTCTAAGATATATAGTCACGACCATAATAAAAAACATATTGATCTTATTTTGCATTTATCATTGTAATGTCATATTATTTCTTAATGTCATATTTTGCATAATACACTTTAAAAAATTATTAATAATGCTTCATAAAAACCCATGATTAACCTCTAAATTCTCTAGGTCCAAATTAACCCCCTAAACATACATTAACCCCTGAGCACCTTAACTCCATTCCCCTAAGCCCTTAAACCCCTAACCCCTAAGCCCTTAAACCCTAACCCTTAAACCCTTAAATAATAACCCCTTATCCCTAAGCCCATAAATTAATTAACCCTTAACTTGACCTAACCCCTTAAACAAACCTAAAGAAAATAATCAACTAATATTTCTAGTCCACATCAAGATGAAAACATATTTCAAACACCTCCCAGAAGAATATTATAAAATATATTTACAATAGGAAGATAATACAATTTACAATACAATATACATATAAACATTTACAAAAATAATCCACAATCCAAAGACATATAATAAATAACTTATAAATGGATGATATTCATGTCTGCCTTCAACGTGTCCATAGTCTCTACAATGCTTTCTAGCTGATTTTATTAGAATCCTCCTTTACATCAAGCCCTTGCAACTTTTATAAGTGAAATAACATTTTCCATCCTCATAAGCCTTAGATGTCGATCCCATGTATCCTTGGTCTCCTTAAGGAATGTTATGTGACATTTTTTGTCACCAAGATTTGAGTCATGATTTTGTTCAAAACTTAACCTCAAAATAAATGTACAACCTTTCAAAACAATTGCAACTAATATATATAGCAACTATGACAAAATTATATGACGTTAGGGCCTCCACACACACACACATATATTATATGTTAATAATATTATATTTAATTATAAAATTAATGTTATATTTATTTTAATTAGTCAAACTAATTAACGTAAAGTGCTCCCATATTAGATGTTGTCTGTGTAAAAAGCCATTAATGATGGAATTGAACATTATGCAACAATTATTTACCATTTGTAGGAAATTGGATAACACATTTTCATATTGGATGTAGCGTTGGATATCCGACGATAAAAAACCATCGTTGATTATTTGATGACAAGAGGGATTATATGAAAACTTTGTATAATTGACGGGATAAGGCATTCCATCAACTATTTGACCGGTAAAGAAGTGTCATCGGATATTTGATGGTCGTCGGTATTTTAGAAATAAAAAATAAAAAAAATCATTTAACTTCTGACACTTTTCCTGATTTTAGCCATTCTATCAGATTCCATCGTTAGAATTTCCACCCAAATGTAGTAGTGTCAGTCCCCACTTGCAATTTCCTAACAAAGGTCATTTTTTCTTCATTTGAAATGTAATTGGGATCTTGTGGTTTTGGCTTATATTTTCCTTTACTTATAGCTTTGAAGGAAACTTCTCTAATTTCTTTTGTATTCCCTTTTGTTCTCATTTCATAGTCTGTCAAGATCCCATGGAGTCATTTGAAATCCTACAATTCTTCAATGGATGAAACTTTTGCATTGAACTTAGGGGTTAGTGATCTCAATATATTTTCAATAATCATAACATCTTCAATCTCATCATAGAGTCCTTTCATTGTGTTAACAATTTTGTCTACTCTAAGGAAAAAAATTGCAATTCTCTCATCATCATGCATTGTAAAAGACTCATATTGAATTCTATATGATTGAAGATTGGTAGTTTTTACCTTAGTTTCACCTTCATATCTCTAGAAAAACTTATCCCATATTGTTTTTGTGGTGTTCAGTTGCATGAATTTCACGAACTTAGATTCTGCTAATCCTCCCAAGAGATCATTTATTGACTTTGCATTGTTCTCATACTGCTTCTTTCTTGCTCCATCTATGGGAATGTATGTTGGATATTGATATCTTCTTTCAACAACTGCCCATATATCAGCCCATAGAGACTGAAAATAAGATCTCATTCTCATCTTGCAAGACATGAAGTTAGTTCCATTAAACACAAGTGGCTTGTTAGAGAAAATTCCATCCTGTTTTCTCATAGCATCTGATCTCCCATTAAGCGATCAAGTTTCTTTTCAGGGACCTACTCTGATACCAATTGTAGGAAAAATACTTGGGGGTGGGGTGAATCCATATTTTTATTTCAAATTAATCTTTAATTTCTAATGTAGAAAAGTGTATGCAACTATTCTTCAAACAAATCACATGTGTATGTGACTTTAGTGAGTGAAAATTGCATATATGTGTATTACTATTTTTTGATAATTTCCACCAATGATTAACTCATTGTATCATTATTCATTCATTGTGCATTAATCATGCGAAGTAAGAGAAAATAGACCATAACACATAATCAATACATCAACACATAAGGACACCAAGTTTTGAGGTGGAAACCTAATTTGGGAGAAAAACATTGTTGTTGTCATCTATGTCTTCTTTATTATTATAAAGAAAATCTTCTTACATATAGTACTGGTGCAAGCTCTTACCAATACAAAGGCTCCTACCTACTACAACCTCCACAAATTCTCCAACTCCAGTTGGAAGGAAGCTACTACTCCCTATCAAGTTTACCAGCTCCTACTGGAAGGAAGCTCCTACTCCCTCACTGAAGGCTACAACCCTCAGCAAATTTTTGGACCACATTTCAATATTTTCATATTGGATCCACCTACATCAAACCAAAATTTGTATGCCACCATCCACATTAACCATAAATTGAATACCAAATTACCAAACACTGATCAAGCGGAACCATTATATACCAATGTATTGAATCATTGAATACCAAATATACCTCTACAATCACTGATCAAACCAATATACTCATACTAATATACCAATCATCAATCAATCATAGATCAACCAAATCAAGAATCAAGCTTTGATTAATCAATCAACATAACAATAATGAATACATCCTTAACGAACAACCAAAAACAACAGAAGACTCATATACTGTCATAGCCAGAGCAACACTACAAACCATAATCAATTCAAAATGTATACGCGACTATCATTATGATTATACACATATGTACATGATTGTTGTACATGAAACCAACATACATATCTCAGATAATTATCAACCAAGTCAGCCTCTCTTCCAAACTTTCCCTATAACAAACATAACGTATGAATCCAACCAAATAAGTAAGCCACACTAACATTACATTAAATCCTTTCATTCTTTGTAATAATATCAGAATGTATACAAGACTGTTATGAACGCAACCTATGTATATATTCTCTTTTCATGCACAAGAATAGTGTATGGATATGAAATCAATATTTTTCAAACCCTAGTAGTAAACCATTCATCACAGTGACTTCATCAAGCTCTGCCATTCATCAACCAATAGAAGAAAGGACCATTTTCATCAATAAGTGACAACATTAATCAAAGCACAACTATTCTGATTATATATGCAACCTTTAGAAGCAAATTCATGTATGTACATGAGATTTAGGAATGGAGACAGTGTATAGATCACAAAAAAAATTAGTCAGTCAACAATATCTCAAATGAGTGGCAAGCATGAATAGATATACTGCAAATAACTTTTGCATAATCCTTGCATAAACACATTCATACTAATCTACAATCATGAAACATTAATAAATGACTTAATTTTCCCTCCAATATACATGTAATACATTCATTGGTTTTCTCAAACAGCTTCAGATCTCTTATAGTTGATCCTCCTCCTTGTTCCCTAGTACACATTTGTTCCAAATCAAATCATACATGAATAATATTATCAAATGCACACCCAAATCCTTGATGTCATTCTCCTTTTATAGCCATTTTCCTTTCTAATACTATAGACAAATCCTTTGGTAAATAATTTTGGTAATTGTTCACGAGATCAAATAGACATTGTCGTTACAAAGTAGTGGGAGATTATCATGGGAAAGACTCATGGTTTTCTATTTTCCATGGGTATGGTCGCGTATGTGACTCTTGTTCATTATAGTTTCATACATATATGACTTAACTTCACATCGATCGCATATACTTTTGAATATTCACATTTTCATATTTTCTCAATTTAAAATTGTGATAAGGTTGTCAATGCACTTCCTCATTTCTGCAATACTTGTACTAATATTCATGTCATATGTAGTAGTCATAAAATCATCAAAGACATCATATTATAACCTGGTTGACATCAAGGGAATATTTGAAATGCAGGTTTCCATCAAGGACAACATAGTAGCCATAATGCAAACATAGAGAGAATCAATTTCCTAGTTTATCTAGAGAGATAACTAGGGATATGAAACACATCCTAAAAATAGTGAATGGTTGCATGCTTGACAATGATTTTATTTAGTGTAATCATTTTAGCCATGGTGATCCAGGTGGATATTGTTGGCCACCAGCCTATTCCAATTGGACCCATCGCATTGTTTCCTTTCAGTTCCTATTTTCCAGCATGCTTTCTATTTTTTACGCCAAATGAAGATTGTACACCAAAGTTACGAACCCAGGAAGTTAACACTCCAATTAACCCCATCAAGTCCCACAAACATGTGTCACTTCATCTCTAGGGTTAGGTTTTTTTGGATTTTTATGGTTTCTAATTGTTTCTTCATGATAAAAATGTCTAAGAGCCTCATTCTAACTCAGTTCAGAAGGGATGTAGTTGTCACATATCCTCTCAGAGATAAGCTACCATCACCTAAGCCAGTTTATTTATTTTATGCATGTAAATAGTTTTCAAAAGTTGTTATTCATTAATTGAAGTGATTTTTCATTGTATCTATGTGTTTTTTTTTATTTTGTATTTCATTTCATTCCTTCATAAATTCGTATCAATGGTATCAAAGTTGTCTTCTATTTCTATGTTTTTTTGTGCATGTCCCCAACGCTTTCGGGGTATGAGTTAGGACATGAACTGGTTGAACCCTTGTAATAATGGCCACTCTGGCCCTAGGAACCTTACATGGTAGAAGAAAATAAATATGAGGGAGTAGGATATCCTTTCAAAATGTTGCTCGAAGAGGCCTTCAAGTGACAAAGGAAGAAGATGATGGACATTTTTTCCTAGATCCTTCGACGGGCATTAGCGGACAAAGCATCATCATCCAACAATCGGTTTAGAGGAACCACCCCCTTTAAGGTACACATTAACTTTGGAATTATTATATTTGAAGGCCAAATAGATGAAGATGCCCTAGATAATGGTAAAATCTGTTGAAGGATATTTTTCGGTCCATAATTTTTCTGATAGGAAAAATATTAATTTTGCACTCCTCAAAGCCGCCCCCATGCCAAGGAATGGTGGGAAACTTACTGTGAGCATAGGGACAAGGAGGAAACCTCACTATTTTTAGCCACACCCTCTTGGAATTTTTTCTGAGATGTCATCAAGGAACAATATTACCCTCTCGAGAGCTATGAAGATAAGTACATAAAGTGGACCACATTATGGCAGGAAAGGGACAAAGATGTATCGAAGTTCACAAACATTTTCCATACCCTACATATGAATTTGCGTATCAAGTATTTTGAGCAACATTTTATACTCAAGTACCATTTTTGTCTACACAAATATATCCAGGAAGAAATGGAGTTCTTGGACATCTCCTCTCTTGGCGCAATATACCATATGTTGTGAGGATCAAGAAAAAGGTTAAATAGTAGATGTGATACTTTGGATCTACAAATCAGAAGCATTGAAAAGGCACCTCCAAACTGAAAAACAAAGGAAAAAGTCAAGATAGAGTGACGTGAGACAACCCATCGAAGCCACAAGCAAATAATAAATGTTGAAAAACGAGCAACAAGAAATGTTAAATTTAGAATGTGATAAAAATAGCATGTCTAAAAATAGCCTGTCTAAAAATAGCAGTTTGGCTAGTGAGGTCATTGGCCACATTGGGTGAGAGGAGAAACTGCTAAAAATAGAAAGTTCTAAAAATATCATTTCTAGGTCCCTTCCTATTTATAGCAGTCCCTAGTCTATCTATAGGAAGTAAAATTAATTTTGGTCTTAACAACAGTTGGAAATATTAATTAACTAATTCAGTTGAGTTAATTAGTTAAGGAAATTCGAATTTGAAGTCTTTGTGAGCATGCACATGAGTTGTCCCACTGATTGAGGAATTTATCCTTAATTTCCTCCACTGATTGAGGGAATAAGTATGAGTTCTATAATGAGAGAATCAGTTGACTTAGTTCTAACTAGTCAAGTCCAGCTAGATTATTTTAACAAGTTGTTAAAATAATAAAATATAGTTTGTTAATGCTTGCATGAATGTGACAACTATTAATTTAGATAACTGAGGATTCACTCATGGATAACTGTTGCATGTCAGTTCTATTAGATACCTAGTTGAGATGAGATGTGGGACAGTGTACTATCTGATGCTTGACTGTTTCTAGTAAGTAGTTTTTGCATGGTTGAGGAACTAGTGTCCTCAAGGATTGCGTAGTTGGACCATTAGTTAATTTGGTATGTTTGGAATTAATAGCATATGCTTTTGCTATTATTTCCTAAGAAAAATACGCAAGGACCATAGGTAAAGCCTATATAAACAGGGTTTGTTTGGTTCATGAGATATATCTTCATATCTTCATAGTTCATTGAGAACTGAATAGCTTGAGAGCTAATTCTTTTTATATTGTGAAGAGGATTTCCACTTGATTGATAGTACATGGTTTGGGTTTTATGTTGGTGCTTTCTCCTGGATATATCTTGTGTTATGTGTGTTTGATTTCTCCATATTAGTTATATGTGTTCTTATTGATGTTGCTCATGGTTGATTAAGCTTCTGCTAAATTGTTTGTAGAAGTAGATCAAGTGTTTTGCTTTAGTACATTGCATTACCAGGTGATCTACAAGTGGGAAATTTCTACATGGTATCAGAGCGCAGGTGATCAAGTAAGAACAGTATACTAGTAGGAGGAATTCTAAGTTTCTTATTCTTGTAATAGATCTCAAGTTCTTATCACATCTATTTCATCGATGGCGTTCTATGGTTTGAGTCTTGAGTATGCCCTTGATGGCAACTGGAAGGATCGCATGGAGGTAGTTTTGGAAGATAATGGCCTTAAGGATTTCATTGATTGAGAAATTCCTAAGCCTACTGACAAGACTGAGCAGGTGGAATGGAGGAACTGTGTGGCTAGAGCTAGGAGAATTCTCTTGGAGGGAGTGCAAGATCACATTGTCTTGAGCCTCCATGGGAAGGAGACTCTACATGCAATGTGGAAAACATTGAAAGATTTATATCAGAATAACACTGATCAAAGGAAGTTGGCACTGAAGGACAAACTTCGAAAGATCAAGTGTGAAAAGCATGAGACGATCTCTATGTATCTGACCATGCTCATCACATGCAGGGATGAGCTTGCAAGTGTAGGGGTCGTGACATCGAATGAGGATATGGTGAGTCTAGCACTCCTTGGCCTTCCTAAGAGCTAGCATAGCTACCAGGACTCGATGAATGGAAGGGAGAAACTACTAGATTGGGAATGACTATGGTTAGATTTGATGTAGGAGGAGATTAGATGGAGCACCAGAGACAGTTCTTGATCCATGCATGATGAGGAGAACTGTGCCTTAGCGAGTAAGGCGAAGAAGGGGAAGGAGAAGGTTTCTCTTTCCGAATCGAGTTCTTCCAATGACAGGAAGAAGGTTTACAAATCGAAAGTGCGATGCTTTCATTGTCATGAGGTGGGCCATTATGCTGAAAATTGTCCACGGAGGAAATCCAAGAAGGGATCCAGGGAAGGATGTGAAGGTGAGGCACTTGCTTCACAGTTTGAGTTGGATTTCACACTCTTCGCATGCATGGTTTCATCCATGGTGGGATATGGTTGGTTTCTTGACAGTGGAGCTTCTTTCCACATGATCAGCGACAAGAGGTTGTTCAGTACTTTGGAGGAGAAAGGTCTCCAGATACTCATAGTGATGGGTAATGATGAAAAGTATAGTGTCTCAGGTGTAGGCACGGTTATTTTTCAGAGGGAGCATGGATCTCTCCTTACCTTGACCGATGTCAAGTATGTACCAGGACTGAAGAGAAACATGGTGTTGATCGCGATGCTAGAAGACAGAGGCTATGATGTAGTCTTCAGTAAGGGAAAGGTTTTCCTTAGACACATCATCACTAGACAGGTGAAGCAGATTGGTTCACAGGTCAAGAACCAGTATGCTCTTGAGGTTCAAGATGCATGCAATGCCTTGAGAAGCAAGGAAACTGATGGAGACTTGGTGGTTGAGAGGGGGGGTATATTACCTCTCAACTTGCAGAGCCAAAAGAAGTATTAGATGATTGTGGAGGAGCCATGATTGGTGCAACAACTTCAAAAGGTTGTGGAGCAGTCACAACAGGGGAAGCTGAGAGGAGATCAAGTAGCAACATCTACTCATGCAGAGACCTCCACTAGGGGGAAACTTCGAGCAAGTTGGGTTGAGGGATCACATGCAACCATACCTCCAGGTAGGAGGTGGGGCAATATAGAGTGATCATCCTAAGGAGGAGGGGCAAGATCCTTGAGGTACCCAACCTCTTGGATGAGACCTTACTACAGGAGCCATGATGTGGAGTAGCAAGAACTGACTAATTGGGTAGAGACAGATGCGGATGGAGCGGCAAAGAGATTGACAGTGCAGGGAATCCCAGGACAGCGCATAGCTAGCAGGCTGCAGCAATGCGAGAGGCACAAGTGTTTTGCACAGTGCTAGGTGACATAGAGAGGTGTGCAATGGTGCGAGATGCATGGAGATGTTGCAGTAGCGCAGATGTTAGAGAGAGAGCACTTGTCAGTAGCAAGTAGAGCTTCAGCATCAGAGTATGTTCCTAGCCCAACAGAGTGGTCAGTTGGGAGTGTTTTTGTTCCAAGTCTTGTTGGAGCAAGTGGACCGAGTAGATGTGTTACATGCAGAACATTCGAGAGTTATGGGATCGGGTTCAAGAGAAAGCCTTTCTTGTTGAGGGGGAGTGTTGAAAAAAGTGCAACAAGAAATGTTAAATTTAGAATGTGCTAAAAATAGCCTGTCTAAAAATAGCAGTTTGGCCATTGAGGCCATTGGTCACATTGGGTGAGAGGTGAAACTGCTAAAAACAGAAAGTTCTAAAAATACCATTTCTGGGTCCCTTCCTATTTATAACAGTCCCTAGTCTATCCATAGGAAGTAAAATTAATTTTGGTCTTAACAGCAGTTGGAAATATTAATTAATTAATTCAGTTGAGTTAATTAGTTAAGGAAATTCAAATTTGAAGTCTTTGTGAGCATGCACATCAGTTGTCCCACTGATTGAGGAATTTATCCTTAATTTCCTCCACATATTGAGGGAATAAGTATGAGTTCTATAATGAGAGAATCAGTTGACTTAGTTCTAACTAGTCAAGTCCTATTAGATTATTTTAGCAAGTTGTTAAAATAATAAAATATAGTTTGTTAATGCTTGCATGCATGTGACAACTATTATTTTAGATAACTGAGGATTCACTCATGGATAACTGTTGCATGTCAGTTCTGTCAGAGACCCAGTCGAGATCAGATGTGGGATAGTGTACTATCAGACGCTTGACTATTTCTAGTAAGTAGTTTTTGCATGATTGAGGAACTAGTGTCTTCAAGGATTGCGTAGTTGGACCATTGGTTAATTTGGTATGTTTGGAATTAATAGCATATTCTTTTGCTATTATTTCCTAAGAAAACTATGCAAGGACCATAGGTAAAGCCTATATAAACAAGGCTTGGTTGGTTCATGAGATATATCTTCATATCTTCATAGTTCATTAAGAACTGAATAGCTTGAGAGCTAATTCTTTTTGTATTGTGAAGAGGATTTCCACTTGATTGATAATACATGGTTGGGGTTTTATGTTGGTGCTTTCCCCTATATATATCTTATGTTATGTGTGTTTGATTTCTCCATATTAGTTATATGTGTTCTTATTGATGTTGCTCATGGTTGATTAATCTTCCACTAAATTGTTTGTAGAAGTACATCAAGTGTTTTGCTTTAGTACATTGCATTACCAGGTGATATACAGGTGGGAAATTTCTACATGGTATCAGAGCATAGATGATCAAGAAAGAACATTATACTAGCAAGAGGAATTCGAAGTTTCTTATTCTTGATATAGATCTCAAGTTCTTATCACATCTATTTCATCGATGGTGTTCTATGGTTTGAGGCTTGAGTATGCCCTTGATGGCAGCTCAAACTATATAGCTTGGAAGGATCACATGGAGATAGTTTTGGAAGATAATGGCCTTAAGGTTTTCATTGATCAAGAAATTATTAAGCCTACTGACAAGAGTGAGCAAGTGGAATGGAGGAAATGTGTGGCTAGAGCTAGGAGAAAGGGATGAGATGATCTCTATGTATTTGACCAAGCTCATCACATGCAGGGATGAGCTTGCAAGTGTAGGGGTCGTGACATCGGATGAGGATATGGTGAGTCTAGCACTCATTGGCCTTCCTAAGAGCTGGCATAGCTACCAGGACTTGGTGAATGGAAGGGAGAAACTGCCAGATTGGGAATGACTATGGTCAGATTTGATGCAGGAGGAGATCAGATGGAGCACCATAGACAGTTCTTCATCCATGCATGATGAGGAGAATTGTGCCTTAGCGAGTAAGGTGAAGAAGGGGAAGGAGAAGTTTTCTCTTTCCGAATCCAGTTCTTCCAATTATGGGAAGAAGGTTGACAAATCAAAAGTGTGATGCTTTCATTGTCATGAGGTGTGCCATTATGCTGCAAATTGTCCACGGAGGAAATCTAAGAAGGGATCCGGGGAAGGATCTGAAGGTGAGGCCCTTGCTTCATATTTTGAGTTGGATTTCACACTCTTTGCATGCATGGTTTCATCCATGGTGGGAAGTGGTTGGTTTCTTGACAGTGGAGCTTCTTTCCACATGATCGGCGACAAGAGTTTGTTCAGTACTTTGGAGAAAGATCTCCAGATACTCATAGTGATGGGTAATGATGAGAAGTATAGTGTCTCAGGTGTAGGCACGATTATGTTTCAGAGGGAGCATGGATCTCGCCTTACCTTGACCGATGTCAAGTATGTACCAAGACTTAAGAGAAACTTGATGTCGATCACGATGCTAGAAGATAGAGGCTATGATGTAGTCTTCAGTAAGGGAAAGGTTTTCCTTAGATACATCATCACTAGACAAGTGAAGCAGATTGGTTCACGGGTCAAGAACCTGTATGCTCTTGAGGTTCAAGATGCATGCAAAGCCTTGAGAAGCAAGGAAACTACTGGAGACTTGGTGGTTGAGAGGGAGGGTATATTACCTATCAACATGTAGAGCCAGAAGAAGTCTCAAACGATTATGGAGGAGCCACGATTGGTGCAACAGCTTCAGAAGGTTGTGGAGCAGTCACAACAGGCGAAGCTGAGAGGAGATCAAGTAGAGACATCTACTCATGCAGAGACCTCCAGTAGGGGGGAACTTCAAGCTAGTTGGGCTGAGGGATCACATGCAACCATACCTCCGGGTAGGAGGTGGGGAAATATAGAGTGATCGTCCTAAGGAGGAGGGGCAAGATCCTTGAGGTACCCAACCTCTTGGATGAGACCCTGCTACAGGAGCCTCGATGCGGAGTAGCAAGAACTGACTGATTGGGTAGAAACAGATGCGGATGGAGTGGCAGAGAGAGTGACGGTGCAGGGAATCCCAGGACAGTTCATAGCTAGCAGGCTGCAGCAATGCGAGAGGCACAAGTGTTTTGTACAGTGCTAGGTGGCACAGAGAGGTGTGCAATGGTGCGAGATGCATGGAGATGTTGTAGTAGTACAGATGTTAGAGAGGGAGCCTTGTCAGTAGCAGGTAGAGCTTCAACATCAAAGCATGTTCCTAGCCCAACAGAGTGGTCAGTTGGGAGTGTTTTTGTTCCAAGTGTTGTTGGAGAAAGTGGACCGGGTAGATGTGTTACATGCAGAACATTCGAGAGTTACAGGATCAGGTTCAAGAGAAAGCCTTTCTTGTTGAGAGGGAGTGTTGAAAAAAGTGCAACAAGAAATGTTAAATTTAGAATGTGCTAAAAAAGCATGTCTAAAAATAGCCTATCTAAAAATAGCAGTTTGGCCAGTGAGGTCATTGGCCACATTGGGTGAGAGGTGAAACTGCTAAAAATAGAAAGTTCTAAAAATAGCATTTCTGGGTCCCTTCCTATTTATAGCAATCCCTAGTCTATCTATAGGAAGTAAAATTAATTTTGGTCTTAACAGCAGTTGGAAATATTAATTAATTAATTCAGTTGAGTTAATTAGTTAAGGAAATTCAAATTTGAAGTCTTTGTGAGCATGCACATGAGTTGTCCCACTGATTGAGGAATTTATCCTTAATTTCCTCCACTGGTTGAGGGAATAAGTATGAGTTCTATAATGAGAGAATCAGTTGACTTAGTTCTAACTAGTCAAGTCCTGTTAGATTATTTTAACAAGTTGTTAAAATAATTAAATATAGTTTGTTAATGCTTGCATGCATGTGACAACTATTATTTTAGATAACTGAGGATTCACTCATGGATAACTGTTGCATGTCAGTTTTGTCAGAGACCCAGTTGAGATCAGATGTGGGACAGTGTACTATCAGATGCTTGACTATTTCTAGTAATTAGTTTTTGCATGATTGAGGGACTAGTGTCTTCAAGGATTGCGTAGTTGGACCATTGGTTAATTTGGTATGCTTGGAATTAATAGCATATGTTTTTTCTATTATTTCCTAAGAAAACTACGCAAGGACCATAGGTAAAGCCTATATAAACAAGGCTTGGTTGGTTCATGAGATATATCTTCATATCTTCATAGTTCATTGAGAACTGAATAGCTTGAGAGCTAATTCTTTTTGTATTGTGAAGAGGATTTCCACTTGATTGATAATACATGGTTGGGGTTTTATGCTGGTGCTTTCCCCTGGATATATCTTGTGTTATGTGTGTTTGATTTCTCCATATTAGTTATATGTGTTCTTATTGATGTTGCTCATGGTTGATTAATCTTCCACTAAATTGTTTGTAGAAGTAGATCAAGTGTTTTGCTTTAGTACATTGCATTACCAGGTGATCTACAGGTGGGAAATTTCTACATGGTATCAGAGAACAGGTGATCAAGCAAGAACATTATACTAGCAGGAGGAATTCAAAGTTTCTTATTCTTGATATAAATCTCAAGTTCTTATCACATCTATTTCATTGATGGCGTTCTATGGTTTGAGGCTTGAGTATGCCCTTGATGGCAGCTCAAACTATATAGCTTGGAAGGATCGAATGGAGATAGTTTTGGAAGATAATGGCCTTAAGGATTTCATTGATCAAGAAATTCCTAAGCCTACTGACAAGACTGAGCAGGTGGAATGAAGGAACTGTGTGGCTAGAGCTAGGAGAATTCTCTTAAAGGGGGTGCGAGATCACATTGTCTCGAGCCTCCATGGGAAGGAGACTCTGCATGCAATGTGGAAAACATTGAAAGATTTATATTAGAATAACAATGATCAGAGGAAGCTGGCACTGAAGGACAAACTTCAAAAGATCAAGTGTGAAAGTGATGAGACGATCTCTATGTATCTGACCAAGCTCATCACATGCAGGGATGAGCTTGCAAGTGTAGGGGTCATGACATCGGATGAAGATATGGTGAGTTTAGCACTCCTTGGCCTTCCTAAGAGTTGGCATAGCTACCAGGACTTGGTGAATGAAAGGTAGAAACTACGAGATTGGGAACGACTATGGTCAGATTTGATGCAAGAGGAGATCAGACGGAGCACCAGAGACAGTTCTTCATCCATGCATGATGAGGAGAACTGTGCCTTAGCGAGTAAGGCGAAGAAGGGGAAGGAGAAGGTTTCTCTTTTCAAATCCAGTTCTTCCAATGATGGGAAGAAGGTTGACAAATCGAAAGTGCGATGCTTTCGCTGTCATGAGGTGGGCCATTATGCTGCAAATTGTCCACGGAGGAAATCCAAGAAGGGATCTAGGGAAGGATTTGAAGGTGAGGCACTTGCTTCACAGTTTGAGTTGGATTTCACACTCTTTGCATGCATGGTTTCATCCGTGGGATGTGGTTGGTTTCTTGACAGTGGAGCTTCTTTCCACATGACCGGTGACAAGTGTTTGTTCAGTACTTTGGAGGAGAAAAATCTCCAGATACTCATAGCGATGGGTAATGATGAGAAGTATAGTGTCTCAGGTGTAGGCACAGTTATTTTTCAGAGGAAGCATGGATCTCGCCTTACCTTGACTGATGTCAATTATGTACCAGGACTGAAGAGAAACTTGGTGTCGATCACGATGTTGGAAGACAGAGGCTATGATGTAGTCTTCTGTAAGGGAAAGGTTTTCCTTAGACACATCATCACTAGACAGGTGAAGTAGATTGGTTCACAGGTCAAGAACCTGTATGCTCTTGAGTTTCAAGATGCATGCAAAGCCTTGAGCAGCAAGGAAACTGATGGAGACTTGGTGGTTGAGATGGAGGATATATTACCTCTTAACATGCAGAGCCAGAAGAAGTCTCGGACGATTGTGGAGGAGCCACGATTGGTGCAGCAGCTTCAGGAGGTTGTGGAGCAGTCACAATAGGGGAAGCTAAGAGGAGATCAAGTAGAGACATCTACTCATGCAGAGACCTCCAGTAGGGAGAAACTTCGAGCCAGTTGGGCTGAGGGATCACATGCAGCCATACCTCCAGGTAGGAGGTGGGGCGATATAGAGTGATCGTCCTAAGGAGGAGGGGCAAGATCCTTGAGGTACCCAACCTCTTGGATGAGACCTTGCTACAGGAGCCCCAATGTGGAGTAGCAGGAATTGACTAATTGGGTAGAGATAGATGCGAATGGAGCAGTAGAGAGAGTGATAGTGCAGGGAATCCTAGGACAGCGCATAGCTAGTAGGCTGCAACAATGCGAGAGGCACAAGTGTTTTGCACAGTGCTAGGTGGCACAGAGAGGTGTGCAATGCTGCGATATGCATGGAGATGTTGCAGTAGCGCAGATGTCAGAGAGGGAGCACTTGTCAGCAGTAGGTAGAGCTTCAGCATCAGAGTATGTTCCTAGCCCAACAGAGTGGTTAGTTGGGAGTGTTTTTATTCCAAGTGTTGTTGTTGCAAGTGGACCAGGTAGATGTGTTACATGCAGAACATTCCAGAGTTACAGGATCGGGTTCAAGAGAAATCCTTTCTTGTTGAGAGGAAGTGTTGAAAAATGTGCAACAAGAAATGTTAAATTTAGAATGTGCTAAAAATAGCATGTCTAAAAATAGCATGTCTAAAAATAGCCTGTCTAAAAATAGCAGTTTGGCCAGTGAGGTCATTGGCCACATTGGGTGAGAGGTGAAACTGCTAAAAATAGAAAGTTCTAAAAATAGCATTTATGGGTCCCTTCCTATTTATAACAGTCCCTAGTATATCTATAGGAAGTAAAATTAATTTTGGTCTTAAAAACAGTTGGAAATATTAATTAAATAATTCATTTGAGTTAATAGTTAAGGATATTCGAATTTGAAGCCTTTGTGAGCATGCACATAAGTTGTCCCACTGATTGAGGAATTTATCCTTAATTTCCTCCACTAATTGAGGGAATAAGTATGAGTTCTATAATGAGAGAATCAGTTGACTTAGTTCTAACTAGTCAAGTCCAATTAGATTATTTTAACAAGTTGTTAAAATAATAAAATTTAGTTTGTTAATGCTTGCATGCATGTGACAACTATTATTTTAGATAATTGAGAATTCACTCATGGATAACTATTGCATGTCAGTTCTGTCAGAGACCCAGTTGAGATCAGATGTGGGACAATGTACTATCAGATGCTTGACTATTTCTAGTAAGTAGTTTTTGCATGGTTGAGGAACTAGTGTCCTTAAGGATTGCGTAGTTGGACCATTGGTTAATTTGGTATGTTTGGAATTAATAGCATATGCTTTTGCTATTATTTCCTAAGCAAACTATGCAAGGACCATAGGTAAAGCCTATATAAACAGGGCTTGGTTGGTTCATGAGATATATCTTCATATCTTCATAGTTCATTGAGAACTGAATAGCTTGAGAGCTAATTCTTTTTGCATTGTGAAGAGGATTTCCACTTGATTGATAATACATGGTTGGAGTTTTATGTTGGTGCTTTCCCCTAGATATATCTTGTGTTATGTGTGTTTGATTTCTCCATATTAGTTATATGTGTTCTTATTGATGTTGCTCATGGTTGATTAAGCTTCTGCTAAATTGTTTGTAGAAGTAGATCAAGTGTTTTGCTTTAGTACATTGCATTACCAGGTGATTTACAGGTGGGAAATTTCTTCAATAACACCACATAGATGAAGAAGGACACTAGAAAGTGGTGTGAGTTCCACAATAGCCCCACCCACAACGCAAATGAGTGTCGTGCCAAGCAAGAACTGGTGGTCGAGCTAAAGATTTTATAGTCAAATGCACATTTTGACCTTGAGTGAGAACTTGACGAGGGGAAAGATAAGGGGTAGATGATTATTGATGTAGAACCTAGTGCCACCATTCCCACCACTAAGGTCCAAAATATTGAGCCCAAATATGGAGAGGAGGGGAAGTGTCTCTTCCACTCACAGATGTGGTTGAGGGGTTCTATACTGCAGTTCATTTTTTACAATGGGTGCCAAAAGAACCTCATCTCACCGGACGTCATTAAGCGGTTTGGCTTGCCAACCACACCACACCCACAACCATACACCATTAGGTGGCTCCACCAAGGACGAGATCTTAGTGTTGTTGAGCCCCAAACTTGTATCTTTCATATACACCTTTCTAGACTTTTTCCATTTACCTGGACCTCCTAAGCTGTCAACATCACTGCATATTGAGTTTAAAAGAGCACATAAAGTGATTTCCTAACTATGTTTTGTGTCTGCTGTTTGAATTAGATTTTTTCTCATTGAGCTATGGAATCTTGTTACTTTCCGCAGCCAGTTCAACTTTCTGCAACCTTTTTGTTAAAGTCTATATTGCATGTGTCTTCAGGCAAATCGAGCCACATGGGCAAGTTGGAAATGACGTGGACATAGACCGAGTCCTATTGGCTCAGTCGAATTCATCAAAGAAGGTCGTGGTCAAAGGTGGTCAAGTGGTGGTCAAATATAAGAGTCCTACAGCAACGGGACTCTGTTTTTCACCACGTGAAGACTTGCGTGGCTGTTCCTAGATCTCTAGGGACATATCAACATCTGTGGACTGCTCCATAACGCGAATCCAACAGCCACCCTCAATAGATTTAATCATCATGGTAGCCATGATGCTAGATCCCTGGACGTCGTTGTTCACGTGTCCTCTGTCAGCGCAGTTCTTAGGAAATCAATTATGTAAACGTTTGCTATAAATAATGTGTTTCCATACGCATAATAGTTAGTCTTTGTAGTGGGCTTGGCCACGGTTCGGTTACCTTTTCGCACGACGAGCACCAACCTTGCTCGGGTTCGAACACAAGACCGGTCCGTCATAACGAGGTCGACCTTACCACTACGCCGCCTCCACGACCTTAAAAGGTAGTGGGCTTGGCCTGGCTCGGTTACTATTCGCACGACGAGCACCGACCTTGCTCGGGATCGAACACAAGACCGGTCCGTCATGACGAGGTCGACCTTACCACTACGCCGCCTCCACGACCTTAAAAGGTAGTGGGCTTGGCCACGGTTCGGTTACCTTTTCGCACGACGAGCACCAACCTTGCTTGGGATCGAACACAAGACCGGTCCGTCATAACGAGGTCGACCTTACCACTACGCCGCCTCCACGACCTTAAAAGGTAGTGGGCTTGGCCACGGTTCGGTTACCTTTTCGCACGACAAGCACCAACCTTGCTCGGGATCGAACACAAGACCGGTCTGTCATAACGAGGTCGACCTTACCACTACGCCGCCTCCATGAGGCGGCGTAGTGGTAAGGTCGACCTCGTTATGACGGACCGGTCTTGTGTTCGATCCCGAGCAAGGTTGGTGCTCGTCGTGCGAAAAGGTAACCGAACCGTGGCCAAGCCCACTACCTTTTGTGCAGTGATGTGTGGTTTAACGGTAAGTCAAACGGGCGAAGCTCGGGAGACCAAAGTTCAAATCTCATGGAGTACAGTGACCTGCTGTGGTGGCGGCTAGAGGGGCGGACCCCCCCTGACCGCTGGGTCTGCTCTTGCTAAAATCATAGGATCTTAGCATACCCGACTTGCAGGTGGTTGGTTATGCTCTTGGTGTTATAGTGGCAGCAATGAGGTTTGATCCTGGGTCTCCCGTGGATTAAACTTGATAGTTACCGATTCACCATGTGGTTAAAAAAAAAAAAAAAATAGTTAGTCTTTGTAATGTAATTTTGTTGTTAAGAAAGCCCATTGTGCTGTGACATTGTTTCGTTGTTATGACTACGTTTTGAATACATGAGAAGACTCTGTTTATAAGCACAATTCGTGGTTGATAGTTGTTGCCCGAGGTTGTGCAGAGGGCCCCTGCACACACCGAGGTTTTGTTTATTGCTGTATAGTTTCATGCTGTGTTTCCTTACGTTCATTATGCCATAGTTATTCACGTGTATATATTGCATTTCTTATGGTATTAACGTTTTACTTCTATCCATAATTTTACATGCTTTATACTGTTGTTAACTGATCAGTGTATTTGTTCCAGATTACAGTAGGCAGCCCGGGCATTTGCATATAGTTTCCACAATGACTAATGACATGGAATCAATCTTGTCTTTCTGCTGATTTATTTTTCTTAGTTTTTAATTCCAGCACTGTTTTGTTTATTTCAGTTCTGTTCATTGGCTTTATTAGTTAGATTAGATATTGAATTGCTCATGTCATTATCAGTTACCTCTGAAAGCCATAGCGAGACTAATGGTGAGGGATTGAAGTATGAGTGTGTAATTTGATATTAGTTTATTTTTCTGCAAGTTAGTTATTGAATTGCTCATGTCATTATCAGTTACCTTCGAAAGCCATAGTGAGACTAATGGTGAGGGATTGAAGTATGAGTGTGTAATTTGATATTAGTTTATTTTTCTACAAGTTAGTTATTGAATTGCTCATGTCATTATCAGTTACCTCCGAAAGCCATAGCGAGACTAATGGTGAGGGATTGAAGTATGAGTGTGTAATTTGATATTAGTTTATTTTCTACAAATTAGATATCAAATTGCTCAAGTTGTTTATGATTACCTCCGAAAACCATAGCGAGACTAATGGTGAGGGGTCAGAATATGAATTGACGTAATTTGATTTTAGCTCTACTTTACTTGCAATTTTTGGATTTCTTTGAGTAAATTTTCTTTTGTATTTAGACAGCAGCATGGATAATGGTTTCATGATCAATAGTTCACTATTTGTTTTATTAGAATAGTGGCACATTTTCATTTTCTTTTAGGAATTAATTTCATCATTTCATGTTTTAAAACCCTTTTTGAAAGTTTGAAGTTTTGGAAATCATTATAAAGGGCATCATTGCCTTGAACATTTTTATCCATACTTGTCTTATTATAATTTCCATCTCACATTAGGAAATCAACGAAGGTAAACCCAAAAACAAAATAAAAACGAAGGTTATCTTGCACATATAGTGCGCCACACTTCAACAGTTTACAACTCCTGGATTGACAATTAATATAGCAATTTAGGACACTATAAATTGACCAAACAAGTGTCAACTAATATTGTTTCCTTCCCTACGACATCAATCCATTAACAGATGAGGTATTGTGTGATGTTGATCTTCTTGAAGTTTGTGATGTTTTATTAGTCCAACCATACTTAAGGAAGCATCATGTTATGTATGAGTCTAGACCTCACACTATTATTATTACATTGGGCATAAAATATACATCATACCAGAGCTAGCCCTTCCTACTTCCATTTCTTTGATCTCTGTGAAACAATGCAATAAGATCATCTCCCAGATTGGGAAATTTGTTTTCTTTCTAATTCACTCTCAAGGTAAGGGAAAGATAGCGACCACGTCCATGGCCCACAGAAAGGGTTCCTCTGTGAAACAGAAGAAATTTTATAAGTTCATGGAGGAGTCTAGAAACATCTTCTCCTCACCCACAGGGGTACCCCTGCACTGTCAATTCAAGCATTTGATTGATTTGACTCCAGGAACACCTCTACCCAATGGGCTAGTATACCACTGCACTCTTCTGGAAATCTAGGAAATCAAGCGATAGATCCATGAGTTGCTATAAAAAGGGAACATTCGAAAAAGTTCCTCACCTTGTGGGAGCCCAATTATACTCGTACAGATAAAGGATGGAACCTAGAGACTTTGCATTGATTATCAAGCACTAAATAAAACCACTATTAGGAATAGATACTTATTTCAAGAATTCATGATATTTTGGACCAACTCAAGGGGGAAAAGTACTTCAGCAAGATTTATTTGAAGCTTGGCTATCACCAATTCCCAATAGAACCCACAAATGTATGGAAGATTGCCTTAAAATCTAAGGAGGGCCTCTTTGAGTGGTTGCCTATGCCCTTCGGGTTGAAAAATTCCCTTGCAACTTTTATGAGGCTAATGGATGACATCTTGCGACATTTCACCAACTCATTCAGTGTTGTATATCTAGACAACATCCTCATCTTTAGCAAGAGTTGGGCAGAGAACTTGCAACATATTCAGTGGGTCCTTCAAACCCTACAACAACACACACTATGTGTCAACTTGGAGAAATGCTTCTTTCGCATGAACTGATCCAATCTCTGGGCTACATAATTGATGATCAAGGTGTTCATGTGGATCTAGCTAAGATCCAAGTCATTCAAGATTAGCTAACCCTGATAACTCTAACAAAGCTTCACAACTTTTTGGGCCTTGCTAATTTCTATCGAAGGTTCATGTTGGGATTCTCTCATATCACTTGGTATTTGAGTCCAATTACCAAGGGAAAAGAAAAATAAATAAAAATTTTGTTTTGAGACACAACACAAGGTATTTGTTGAGCTGAAAAATTGCCTTTTCTCTGGGTTAATACTCCACGGGTCTTCACTCAATGAACCTCTAACATAGCACTTTTGTTCATGGCATACTAAACAATACCCTTAATTTGACTACATATTGGAAAATTCATCTAAAAATCACTTTATTTAAGCCCCTACCAATATGAACCCAATACACCTTCCCAATTCAAAAAGCCCCTTATTTCACTAGATATTGTAGGTATCCATTTTTTCATTTACATTTTTTATACCCTTTTATATTTATATCCCTTTATTTTCATTGACAATGGTAAGCAGATTCTACACCTAGAAAGAATAACCTAAATCCTAGGTAGTTGAAAACTTGAAAGTTTCAATAAAAAATAGGAAGATATAAGTTGGTTGATTTACAGATACATACTATGGAAAATTTTAATGGAAAATACATAGATTTGAACTCTCAATTGCACTTATCTTCTATTGAATACTGAAAAAGATACACTGCAACAGTTCAAAGCAAAACCTCGATAACCAACACAATGGCACGCCTTTCATCTCGCTTATAGAATAGGAAGAGGAGAGAAAGTACAATGAATATGGACACATGAAAAATCCCATATGGTTGGACTTTGACAAATCATAGCCCTATCCTAATCACCTAGTACACCATAGTTGCATGGTAAGAGTGCCAAGTAAGTGTTTCTACATCAAAAGATGAACTGGAGCACGCAATCATGCATCCCTTCCTTGAGATATGTGTCCTCTACCTAAGATGGGAATTTCTCATGCATAAATATTCTAATTGGCTAAGGATCGACACCCTCTTAGTAAGAATAGAGCATGCATGCTAAAAATAACAAAAGAAAATCTCTAGTAATATAAAACTCTATCCAAAACTGAAATTGCTAAATTTGAATTGCTAAAATTTAAAACAACATCTAAACTAAAATTAATTGAAGGTGTGACATGCGTGCCCTTAGCATGCATGCACCCTCTTCCAAAAAATAGTATATTTCACTATCTCCAATGGTATGCATGTTACCTCTACTAAGCAATAGTCAATATTATTGTCTCCTTCACTTTCATTAAACCTATTCATCACTAATGTAAAGAAAGGATGAAGGTGCCATATCTGTTGTCTTCTCTATTACCCCATCATAGAGGTATTAGTAATGTGATGCTTGTATGTTTTGGAGCAAGGATGCTTGGGAGTGGGAGCCGAAGTGGGAAGCAAGAGTAGTTGTGAGAAGTGGGAGTGGAAGCATGAGCGAGGAGTGACATTTTAAAAATCTCCCAGGTTGGGAGCGATTTTGGGAGTGAATTTTTATAATATATATTTTTATATATTTTGATGCATATATGTCAAAAAAAGCTTGTAGAATGATGAATTTGTGATAAAAAACATAAAAACATGGACTAAACCATATAACAACATTCATCTAGTAGTTATAATATTCATCAACCATAGGTCCACAAATTGTAAGTTCTCATTTATATAGCATGTAAGGGTGCACATAACCAAAATAAAATTGAGTGCAATCCATATCTTAACCAAAAATACACTAACAAATAGGCTCTAGATGGCCTCTAGCATCCAAAAAAATCATGCTACAACAAATACCTACATATCATCAAATTAATTGCCGATATTGGGATCTTTGGCATTAATATCACCCTCTAAGCATTAACATAAGATAAAAAAATGTAGCATGTCAGGTCAAGATTTTGTTTGAGTGATAGTTGCATTTTTAGTAGGGTCATGATAGAGGAGTTTGATAACCAATGTCACTAACGTCAAGGTACATAGAGGACTTGGTTTTCTTTATTAAATATGAGTTCCATACCTTGGTACATGAAAAAATCCAATGGAAACATTACAATCCCCCCAATCCTGAAATCTTGAAAAAGTAATAAGTTTGTTGGATTTTGAGTGAGATCTAAAATTCTACTTTCTCCATATGAAATCTAATGAGGTCGAAACCACTCTCAAACATCTTGAGTAATTTCAAGGTAATGTTAAAAATTTAAGTAAAATGATGAAAATGAAAGATAAAGTAGAATGTCACTTTTACTTTAAGAATTTAACATTACCATGAATTGCATGTCAATACTAGGGCCATAGGTTTGAATATTAGGATACTATGGACCTAATATTACCATAGATTTTTCTTTATCCCTCACACTCTCAATACTCTCAAAATACTCGTGAACCTCTATTTCTCCATCCCACTTTTTTTTTTTTTCCTCCGCATGGCCAATGTATTGTATAAATAATACCTTATAATACACATATTATCATACAACATATAAAAACCCTTTACACCCCTATTATATGCTTAATATATTATTTCACTTTTTCCTCATTTTTTATGCCCCATTATAAACTCACTTGGTATGGTATTGCTTTGTCAGTGAAGCCCCCATGTAATACTCACATTTCCAGACCTGCAACAATCATTTGAAATTGAGACAAGTGCCTCCAACTATGATATTGATGTAGTTCTCACCTAGCAAGGGCATCAAGTGGCCTATCATAGTGATACACTCTATGATATTATTCGAAAATACCCCACCTATGATAAGGAGATGTAATCCATTGTGCAGGCTTGCTGACACTGGAAACATTACATTCTGGGGAAGGAGACAACCATCCACATAGATCATTGACCTCTTCATTTTATGTAGACACAAGTTGCAAAATGATCGCCATGAGAAATGGTCCACATATATGCAACAATTCCATTTGAACATTAAATACAAGGGCAATGCCAATAATGTTTCAAATTGCCTCAATCGGCCCCTGGTTGTGGCATTGACCATTATTCTCAACTCTTGTGGGCACGACACTTCTAAATGGTCACAACTATACATAAATGATCCAAAAATCCCCCCCCACATACTAGATGTTGATGTATGGAAAGAAAGTACCAGACTTCCACCTTTAGGACTCATTGTTATGCTACCTAGGGAACCTTTGTGATCCTTTAAGCGAGCATGCCAAACTTATTTGGGAGACACACTACAATTGTGTCATAGGACACTTTTGTTTAGAGAAAATTGTGGTTGTATTGCTAAAGTTTTGGCCAAAACTGTGACAAGATGTTGGAAAATGTATCATATCGTGCACTTATTGTGCCATCACCGCACCAACCATTAAGAAGAAAGGCTTGTACACTCCCCTGCCTACTCCTAGCCAACCTTGGGAATCCATCTCCATGGAATATATGGCTTGCCTTACTTTTACTAAGCATGGTAACGAATATGGAATTGTGGTCATTGATAGATTTTATAAGATGGCTATATTAACTTCTTGCAAGAAGAGTATCAAAGTAGAAGAAACTGTCAAACTCTTCTTCGAATGATTGTGGGTATATTTTGGGATTCCACAAACCATTATATCATACTAGGATAGTAGGTTTATAAGTGCATTTTGGTCTAGCATCTAGTCATTGTTTGACACCAAGCACACCAAGTCAACTGCATTCCATCCTCAAACTGTTGGCCAGACAAAGGTTGTCAAGAGGATGATAATGCACATATTACGCATGTACAACTCTAAGCACCCATAAACATGGGATGCGAGTCTTTCCTATGTACAACACAACTATAACAAATCTCTCCATAGATCGACTAGCCACAACACCTTTCAAGTGGGCATAGGATTTCAACCAGTAGGCTCCATTGATGTTGCAATTCCTCTTGCAACTACATGGGCAGAATCTACAAATATTCAGTCTAAAGATGATAAAGCCGCCAAGTTTTTTGGACGCATCTAGCACATCCTCCAATAGGTTCATTATATCCTGGATAAAACCAATTCCAAGTATAAACAATGTGATGATCAACATCAGGTGCCACATAAATTTTAAGTGGGAAACAAGGTGTGGTTGCATCTACATAAGGGACACCTTGTTGGAGCTTATCAGAAGCTTCAACCACTTCGAGACAAGCCTTACACCATCATCAAGGCCATGGGTGATAATACTTTCGAGCTAAGTATCCCTTCATTCCTTTTCCTACACCCCGTATTCAATGTGGACCACCTTTGGCCATACTTTCTTCCATAGTTGGATACATCAGACATTGTTTGTCAACTGATACCAGCATAGCTCAATCTAGATTACATCAAATAATACACAATTGATCGAATCATGGACAGACAAGTTAAAAAAACTCACCAATAGAGGATCTAACTATATCGGGTCGTCAAAGTCGTCCAACTCCTGCACCAAGGAAAGTTTCTCACCAAGGACCAAGTTTAGCAGAAGTTTCCCCATCTCATGGAGTCACTCAATGCAATGGGGACCATTGCTTCCTAAGGCGGGAGGAATGATCTAGGTGGATATCGGTGGTTACGTTCCTATTCCACTTGGACCCCCAACACCGTTTCCTTTCAATTTCTTATTTTTTAGCATACTTTCTATTTTTAGAAGGTTTTTGGCTCCTGAATTTCTAGAGTTGTTTTCAGGCCCTAAATGACATTTTTTTGGGGAAAATAGAAAAACAATGGGCCAATGGATATCCATTTTCAATTGAAATTTTTTCTCCTCAAATAGACCTTTCTAACAGGCTATCATGCATGCCAAACAAAGATTGTATGCCAAAGTGATGACCCCGAGAAGTTGACGTTCCAACTAACACCATTGAGCCCCAAAAACTTTTGGTGCTCCATATCATAAGGTTAGATTTTTGGGATGTTTATGGATTCTCATTTTTTCTTCATGATAAAAAAGGATTGATATCCTCATTCTAACTTAGTTAAGAAGGCATGTAGTCGTCACATCTCTTCTCATAGATAAGCTACCATCACCCGAGCTAGTTTGTTTCTTTTTTGCATGTCAACAATTTTCAACAGTTGCTATTTATTAATTTGTTACAGATCCATTTTGGAACATCAATCCCATCATCCAGATCAGTGTTTTAGGGCCAATCAAACCCTAATTTCAGTTGCTACATGCCCTAAACAAGTCACCGCTTTGAATGCCTCCTTCCCAGATAGTTTCATGACTTGAAGACATCCAGAAATAGCCTCTAAAGGGACCAATGCAGGTAGGCCCTTGTAAGGGTGCATTGCAGAGCAGTTGAGTCCATACCAGGGTGCTTTACAGAGCACTTAGGCTTCCTTTCACCTACGTTGGGCGAGATTGAGCGAAATTCACAAAGGCTATGAGGATAGTTCCTTGTCTTATGTCAACCTCGTTAAAAAATAAAACCAAGAATATGAGGACAGTTCCTTGTCTTGTGTCAACCTCATTAAAAATTGAAACCAAGGAATACGATGACAGTTCCTGGCCTTGTGTCAACCTCGTTAAAAAATGAAACAAGGGTCTATGAGGATAGTTATTTTACTGTGTTAACCTCATTAAAAAATGAAACAGCTCCCATGAGGATAGTTCCTTGTCTTGTGTCAACCTCGTTAAAAAATGAAACCAAGGGTACGAGGATAGTTCCTAGTCTTGTGTCAACCTCATTAAAAAACGAAACAAGGAGTATGAGCGGAGTTCCTTGTCTTATGTCAAGCTCACTAAAAAAAGAAACAAGATCCCCTGGAGTAAAGTTCCAATTCGAGTCTTTGATTAGATCTCGTAAAATCCCAGTCGAGTCTTTCACTTGATCTCGTAAACGAACCTTCATTCCATCCACCTGATAGCCACGAGTAGTGTACTTAGGTGAATGTAATGAAGCTTGGGGGCATTCACCTAGTGGTAAAATTAAGTTTCCGTGTAGGTTATGTGAAGGGAATCACCCCATTCACCTTTGTCCTATCTGGACAAAGCCAAAAAGGTGTTGGATAATTGTCCTGCTTCATCGCAACAACTTCCATCTGGTTACAAGAGACTCTCCCTTTCATTATGTTGGGGGCATGTAAACTGAATTCAAGCATAGTTCTTCATTTCAATCTTGCGTAAAAATGAAACTGAATCCAAGCATATTATTTCATTTCAAGATTGTGTAAACATGAAACTGAATCCAAGCATAGTTCCCTATGGTTCAAGCTTGTCTAAAAATGAACCCATTTCCATTTTAACTCTCTTGATTGCCATTCTATCAGCCTTTCTCATCAGATGAGCCTTGGTTGTTTTCATCCCATCGCCACCATCCCTTTGGCCGATCATATGCTTTCACTTGGTTGTTTTACCCTTTTTTGGGGAACAGTTGCAATGAGTGGTCTTATTAGCCAGCCTCTTCACATAAATCAACATGTTTTGAGAAGTTCCAACATCACCGGAACCAATTTCTATCCTAGACACCACTCGTTCCTCAAAATGGAGTCCTCTTTAAGCTCTTTTCAGACTCTCTAAACATGAAAAGATTGTTGAGTGCTTGTCCTCTCTAACTCGTTAACGGATTGGAAACGATATCTCTCTTGTATTATTTTACGCTTTTTCGGGCTTAAGAGATTAATTTACAAAAAATAACTTGTGGAGTTTTCTTTTTGTTCATTTTCAAACTCTCTAAACATGAAAAGGACCGAATTATCTTTGTTGTTAAACTCATTAAAACATCAAATAGCGACAAACTTGTCCATCTAGACAAGACCGAGTTTCACCTTTGCTAGACTCATTAAACCATCAAATAAAAATGGATTCACAAGAAGGGTCGAATTATACAACAAGAATATGTTATCCTCCTCAAACTTGATAAAAATAAAGAGGTACTGGTCAACAATGACTGGGGAAAATGGGAAAAAGGGGAAAACCACTTTATGGTAGCAGGTCGCTCTTGAACATGACACTTTCACTCCATCACCATGACTATCTGGGTTGGGTTATTAGCTTGATGGTTATCACACTGTTGGTCTATCATACCATCTATCACTTTGTTTTGGGTCAATGCTACCAATTCATTTCAGTGTCGCCACCATGTTCAAGAGAAGTCATTCAGTCAAAATTCATCCTTTGCAATACCATAAACCTTCATTTTCATGATCGCCATTCTTGAACCTTGTATCGTTAGTCAAATTCCATCTCCAATATTACTACACTTGTTTCGTGTCATTGATGTGGGATACATAAAGGCCCTCTTTCGACGAGTCGCTTCTTGTCGACATCAGCACATTATCCAAGAAGTTGATTTAGAAACACCCTTCCAGTACCTTGAGACTTGCATACATCAATGGCAGGTTTCTCGCTTCCCGTGATAGGCATACATCAATGGCCTTCGACCGAAAGACTTTGTATGGTGTTCAACATCAAATCATCCATTCACAGCATGCGGAATGTACTGCAGTACCTTGAGGATCATTATCATTATCGGTGATTACTCTCGCATTTGTTAACAACTTACATCATTGGATGATAATCAGATGGTGTCTTCCCATGTTTGACTTTAGATCACATATTCACATGGTTAGACTCATACTTGAGTGAACAATTAAACAAGATAGAAGACCTTGGATCTAGTTTCATCCATCTGGGTTGCAATTTCAGGAGTACTAAATCATATGTAAAATGGTTTTACATTGATGGTCATTTCGATCATGGGTCTATATCTGTAGACAACTGTTTATGTACATGTAATGAAAGTTTATAAGTTGAGCATGGGTATGCCTTCCCTTAGCAATTCATGAAAAATAAAATATCATGATATATGTATGTAATTGATGCAGGTCACCTTCCACTTCAATACCTCCTCATCACATTGTAAAGCATTTCATTCGACATTGGCATTTTTCTGATTTCATGCTTTAGTGGGAAACTGCTATAGATCCATTTGGGCACATCAATCCCATCATCCAGATCAGTGTTTTAGGGCCAATCAAACCCTAATTTCAGTTGCCACATGCCCTAAACAAGTCACCCCTTTGAATGCCTCCTTCCCAGACAGTTTCATGACTTGAAGACATCCAGAAATAGCCTCTAGAGGGACCAGCGCAGGTAGGCCCTTGTAAGGGTGCGATGTAGAGAAGTTGAGTCCATACTAGGGTGCTCTGCAGAGCACATAGGCTGCCTTTCACCTGCTCTAGGCAAGATTGAGAGAAATTCACATACGGTTTGGGGAATATTCTTATCTTTTGGAGTCATATAAAAGGTTCCCTCACTTATCAACTCCTATGAGCTCGAAATGTATGAGGAATGAGTTAAGGTGCATCCTATCCTCTCATCCCTTCCTCCATGGAACTAGTTCTAAGTATGGAAGGCCATTCAATGCCACTATTTATGAAAAAACCTCCTTCATCTTTGTTAAGTTATGGTATGTTCTATGCTTATAACAATTTACTTCTTTTTCTTATTATATTCCACCGATTAGCAATCACATGTACATAAAGTAAAGTGCAGATAGAACATTAAATGATCGACAGAAAACAAGCCAAGACAAGAGACACAAGATGTGGTGGCTAGCCAGGGACAAACCCAACAATGTGTGGGGAAACCATTTGATCAAATCTTCTTTTATCTTAAATAATTCAACAGAGAGAAATAGTACAATAAATATGATTCATATCAGCAGTAGCAAACCCTAGATCAGTAGCATCAGCATTAGCGGCTTCATTATCAAACTAGGGCAGACCATATCTCACAAACCGACAGTCGGATTGACTTCATTCCACCACCAAAAGTTTCAGCTTCCAGAGGAGGTTCAGATGAACCTACAGCACAGTTCAGATGAGGAGATCTTCTAGGCCACACAAGTCAATCTTTACTTCTGTAGTTGCAGCTTCAGTTTCAGCAGTTTCCGGCTTCAAACTAGGGCAGTCGATATCTTGCAAACCGTTCGTCGGATTGACTTCATTCCATCACCAAAAGTTGTGGTTTTCAAAGGACGTTCAGATGAACCTACAGCGCAGTTCCAAAGAGGAGATCTTCTAGGCCACGCAAGTCAATCTTTACTTCTGCAGTTCAGCTTCAAATTCAACAGCGTCCGACTTCACATGTGTGAGAGAGAGAGACCCATTTCAGCATAGTAGAGAAGAGACTCATATCTGCGCAGTAGAGAGAGAAAGATGTGATGAGATGAGTGAGTCCAAATGAGGAAAAGTCCTCTTATATTTATACACAACGTTGGTGGGTGAATAGATGCGACTGTTGGGCTTCTGAGCCTACATGAGTTGTAGGTCGGCTTGATAATAATTCCATAATCAAAATAAATTCATATCTCCATGAATACTTATCGGAATTGGATGATCTTTATATCAATCCTACACCTCTCGATGAGAGGAATCTAATAAAAATATTATTAGCCATGAATAAGATGACCCACATGAAGTTTTGCCCTGGTTGCCAATTTTAACACTCCCTCTCAACCATGGAGAACTTCATCTGCAATCTGTCTATCGGTCGTTACTATTCATCCATCAAATGCACTGCCTTGTACAGCCTGACCCTTGCCCTGCTCTGCTCTATTTTGCCTGACCTGCTTTGTCTTGTTCTGCCCTGCACTGATCTGTACTTTTTTTGTTCTGTTCTGCTCTGCTCTTACATTGTTCTGTTCTACTCTACTTTTGTCCGAATTATGAAGAAGAAGAAATGATCGAGGATGTATCATACTGACTCAAAGTCAGTCCCAGAGTATGTACCACTGGTCCCAGACCAGTCTCAACCAACCCAAAGTCATCGTCATAGTGAGTACAACTCCAATGGTCCCAGACCAATATCATCCTCCACTGACTCAAAGTCAGTCTCAGAGTATGTACCACTGATCCCAGACCAGTCTCAACCGACCCGAAGTCAGCGTCATAGTATGGTACAACTCCTATCACTGGTCCCAGACCAATATCATTGATCCCAGATCAATGGAGGTCATCCTAGCGTAGGGAGTACGGTAGTTACAACGATGCTTCCATCGGTACTACTATGGTCCCTAACTTCATTTCCCTACTCATTGATCAGATGAGAGGTACTTCCCATGAGTCCCAGACTGCATGGGTAGGATGCCTTGACAGGAGAACTAATCAATCCTGTCCTCACAGGAGAACACATCAATCCTGCTACAATTGCCATGGAGAACACATCAATCCAGGTCGCCATGGAGAACACATCAATCCATGCCTCACAGGAGAACACATCAATCCTGCTACAATCACCATGGAGAACACATCAATCCTGGCCTCACAGGAGAACACATCAATCCTTCTACAATTTCCATGGAGAACACATCAATCCAGGCCGCCATGGAGAACACATCAATCCAGGCCTCACAGGAGAACACATCAATCCTGCTACAATCGCCATGGAGAACACATCAATCCAGACCTCATAGGAGAACTAATCATCCTGCTACACAGGAGAGCGAATCGTCCTGTTCCACAAGAGAGCGAATCATCTTGTCCCACAAGAGAGCGAATCATCTTGTTCCAGTGTGCACCACCAGGGGAGGGTGAGTCACCCTATGGTCGTATGTTGCTCCAGTAATAACCGCAAGCCCTCAGAGCTCCCAGAGCTCAATGTATGCAACATGCAAGACCCTTGTACAAGGGTTTCTTACCGACTCCAAGTCATTTGGGAAAATCACATATTAGATCTTCCCTCGGGGCTTTTGACAAGGTGTATCAACCTGTACATCATCTTAATGCGATGGAGCCTCCTTTCTCATCAACTTACCATATCCAAGATGATGTCTATCTGCTGGAGCAATCGACGAATACGGGATTCCTCAATAATCGAATCCCACCTCTGGTTGTTATAGAGAATCACAGTGGTATCCAATGTAAATCCAAACAGCTCACTGAAGAGCTTTCACAACCAGACTACCTCACATGAGGTTATGCTAGCAACAATATATCCTGCTTCGGTGGTGCTCAAAGCCACCGACTTCTGCTTCCTGCTTATCCAAGATATCGAAGCAGATCCCAAGGTGAAACAGCACCCGGAAGTGCTCTTACGGTCCACCACACTGCCTGCCCAATCAACATCAGTATATCCAAGTAGTCTCATATCTCCGGCAGTGTATCTTAATCCATGAGAGATTGTGTCCTGAAGACATCTCAGAAGATTCCTGACATCAATCCAGTGAGGCTCAACCAAATATGAGCTCACAATGCTAATTGCAAAAAATATGTTCAGACGGAGGTTCACCAAGAACATCAATGCGAATGAGTTTATGAAACTCAGAGGCATTTCCCAAATCTGGTCCGACATCACTACCATATAACTTCTAAAAGTTAAGATCCTCGAGGTAGTCACAGGCTTGTTGTCCATCATACCGAATCTTTCCAATATATTTACCACATATTTTCCTTGAGATAGGAAAATTTCCCTTGGCTTCTGCCACACTTCAAGTCCTTGGTCCTTCGTTTCAAATTCAGAAGCCATCTCCCTCTTACATTTGTGAATGAGAGGGTTTGCACCTATTAGAAAGAGGTCATCCACATACAACACCAGTATGAGAGGCTTGTCATCTTCAACCTTAAAGTAAAGGTTAGGATCAGCTTCACTCCTAGTGAATCCCAGCTTCATCAAGTAGCTATCGATCCTCTCATACCATGCTCACGGTGCTTGCTTCAGCCCATAGAGAGCTTTCTTCAACCTGCATACATGAGATTTTCGATCATAAATCTCAAATCCTTCGGGTTGCTCCACGTAGACCTCTTCTTTGATCGAGCCATGCAAGAACGCAGTCTTGACATCCATCTGATGTAGGTTCCATCCTTGTGAAGCGGCAAGGGCTATGATCGAGCAGATGGTCGTATATCTGGCAACAGGTGCAAAAATCTCATCATAGTCTATACCTTCCTTTTGGGAGAAACCTCGAGCAACAAAACGAGCCTTATACTTTTCTGTGCTTCCATCTACTGCATGCTTTATCTTGTAAAGCCATTTTGAAGTAACAATTGTCTTGTCCAGGGTCTGGGAACTACTTCCCAGACATCATTCTCCATAATAGACTCATATTCTACGGTCATAGCATCCTTCCATACTTGATTCTTGACGACATCTAAGAATGACAAAGGCTCATTTTGTATGATTGTGCTCATGATGGTCAGGTATCCTTGATACCTATTAAGTTTCTTACTTTGATGGAAGGTTCCTCAGGGTGCAGCATGTCATCATCAAGTATCCCCCTAAGCCATGAAGGCCTCTTCCTAGAAGAGGAAGGCTCATGTGGATGAGAATCTATCAGATCCATGGGTTCTTCTACATCAGGCATTGATTCATCATCCTTTTCTTTTGGTTCCCTGGTGTTGGCTTCTTGAGAGCTCCTCAAAGTCGAAAGATTGTTCACCTTGCGGTGAACTTTTCTTTAGGAGTCTTGGAACCCAATGCTTGATGAGGGCATCAATTTTGTACATATACGACGGTGATTGTCGTTTCAGCCCATAGAAACATCAGAAGTCTTTGATCATGTAGCATGGCCCAGACAACTTCCATCATCGTGCGGTTCTTCCTTCCCACCACACCATTCTGCTCAGGAGTACGTGGTGTAGTAGTCTCCCTCTTAATGCCAACCTCAGGTATTCCTAAGTGAACCAATTGTAATATATTAGAGGTCTTGCTTTGGCTTGAGGGGAATGGTCCCCTTTTGAGCTTTCCTTCAGCACATCCTGGACATACACCTTCATTCTCTATTCAGAATTCAGGCATCCCTATCACCATTTGTCTTACACTGAGTATAGCTTTATAATGAAGGGGGGAAAACCTCTAATGCCAAAGTTCGGACTGAAGAGATGTGTCATAAGACATGACACCTAGTAGACTTCCATCGACCTGATATAATGAATCAAAACTAAACCCAAGTGTAAAGGCATATTTAACATTATTTTTCCATATACGTACCTTGTCATCGCTGAAGGTTACCTTGTAGCCTTTGTCTTCCGTTTCCAAGATCGACACTAGGTTCTTTTTGAGGTTAGGTGCATTTCATACATCCTGGAATTTCTAGCCTTCTTGAATGCTTGTCCTCTTCCTTGATTCCCAGCTCTCCTCTTACCTTTGTTGTTGAATTTGTCATTCCTTTGATTGCCATCAGAGGGATTTTGAGTTGCACCACTGCATACTGTACCATGCTTCTCTAATCATGATTATCATCATGCTGCCCATGTCCATGATTTTATCTATCATAATGCTGCTCAAACTAGTGTGCATCATCATCATCATGCTATCCTATATGTCCATGATCTCATGTTGCCCTTTATGTCCATGATCTCATTTACCATGATGCTCATGACCTTATACATAGTGACTTGCTTTATCGCAAATGTAACATCGTCATTTTCTTCTAGCCTTAGGTCCAACCTTTCCTTTTGATTTAGTCCCGGAAATATTTCTTTTCTTTGCATGAGAAGAAAAAACAGCAGGAGGACCTTTAGGCAAGGGCATTTCCTGCTCTTCTACCCTTGTTTGTTCTTGAATGCATCTAGCCATTAATTCCTCGAAACTAGGAATTACATTATTGTTCAGAAGAGTAGTCCTGAACACATACCATTCAGATGGTAATCCTCCGAGAGTTGTGAGTGCCATTTCTCTGTCAGTAATGGTTTCCCCAATAGATAGGAGATTGTTCTTGATCTCAGCGATTCTTAAGAAGTATGCTTGCATACTTTCATCTTTACCCTTCTTGATTTCCCTCAACTTATTTCTAAGAAACAAAACTTGATTTGCATCATTAACTTTAAATAAACTCACCAGTCTATCGTAGATTTCCTTGGAGGTGTCTAGATCAGAGATGTAGGCCACCAAGCACTTGTCGATAGAGTCCCGGATGATCTTCTTTGTTTTGACTTCTCCATTTTTCCATTTGTTCCAGGCAGCAACAGATGCATTTGATGAAGGCTCAACAATATTGCCTCTTACACGGTCCAGCACTCCTTGATCTTCAAGGGTTAGATCGATAGACATCTTTCATCCGTGATAGTCAGCTTTCTCACGGAGCTTGTCTTTGGCAGGAAAGAGTGTTGAGGACCCCATAGTTCTTTTAGGATAGCCTTGCCAATCTTCTCTTCAATGATTGCTCTTGCTCTTGCTCGGGCTTTGTCTTCACCTCAGCTCTGATACCATGTTAAGTTATGGTATGTTCTATGCTTATAACAAGTTACTTCTTTTTCTTATTATATTCCACCGATTAGCAATCACATGTACATAAAGTAAAGTGCAGATAGAACATTAAACGATCGACAGAAAACAAGCCAAGACAAGAGACACAAGATGTGGCGGCTAGCCAGGGACAAACCCCACAATGTGTGGGGAAACCCTTTGATCAAATCTTCTTTTATCTTCAATAATTCAGCAGAGAGAAATAGTACAATAAATATGATTCATATCAGCAGTAGCAAACCCTAGATCAGTAGCATCAGCATTAGCGGCTTCATTATCAAACTAGGGCAGACCATATCTCACAAACCGACAGTCGGATTGACTTCATTCCACCACCAAAAGTTTCGGCTTCCAGAGGAGGTTCAGATGAACCTACAGCGCAGTTCAGATGAGGAGATCTTCTAGGCCACGCAAGTCAATCTTTACTTCTGCAGTTGCAGCTTCAATTTCAGCAGTTTTCGGCTTCAAACTAGGGCAATCGATATCTTGCAAACTGTTCGTCGGATTGACTTCATTCCACCACCAAAAGTTGTGGCTTTCAAAGGAGGTTCAGATGAACCTACAGCGCAGTTCCAAAGAGGAGATATTCTAGGCCACGCAAGTCAATCTTTACTTCTGCAGTTGCAGCTTCAAATTCAACAGCTTCCGGCTTCACATGTGTGAGAGAGAGAGAGACCCATTTCAGCGTAGTAGAGAAGAGACTCATATCTGCGCAGTAGAGAGAGAGAGAGATGTGATGAGATGAGTGAGTCCAAATGAGGAAAAGTCCTCTTATATTTATACACAACGTTGGTGGGTGAATAGATGCAACTGTTGGGCTTCTGAGCCTACATGAGTTGTAGGTCGGCTTGATAATAATTCCATAATCAAAATAAATTCATATCTCCATGAATACTTATCGGAATTGGATGATCTTTATATCAATCCTACACCTCTCGACGAGAGGAATCTAATAAAAATATTATTAGCCATGAATAAGATTACCCACATGAAGTTTTGCCCTGGTTGCCAATTTTAACAATCTTCCTATAAATTGACAACTCATCTAAGTGATCAGGGGCTGGATTATGTTGAATTGTAAGGAGATAATGTTGCTATGAGATTTGGCTTTGAAGAAAGTATTGCAATGCTACAAGTTTGTCATGATTTTATGTGATGTGGATGGGATCCAAGTTGGAGGAATGGCTTTGAATCAGACACCAATGGTTGTAATTTTGTCTTCTTTTCAATAAAGTGTTTGAACCTTTCTCCCATATGTTTGTATTGTTTCATAATGCTTATATGTGTGAATTGTATTCGATTATTTTCACTTATATTCAATAGATCATTTTATTTGATCGATTCTATGTTGTTTGTTATGTTTAGGTACTTCTCAAGCGTATTAAGTATGGGAAGGAGGATGAGATCGATACAAAGGAGACGAGAGGAAAGAGGAACTACAAGTAGGTCTTCTTATCTTCTCATCTTATCTATTGCTTATAGGAAAAGACTAAAACACTTTAAACTGTTGTTCTAGATACAACGACTTATCTAGGGAATTAGTATTTATCCGTAGATACCAAATTCTCCAAAACATAGTTGAAGTGTTGTTTCACTGTATCTCTATATTTTTTTTAATTTGTATTTCATTTTGTTCCTTCATAAATCTAGATCACATGGTTCCTCTCTTACTCCATCCCATTCTCTCTCACATTTTCAACAACAACTTTCCCCAACCTCTATGCGCTCTCACCAAACATAAGTGTATGTGATTCTTACCATCTTATATAATAATGGTTATAACAAGGGAGAACACTCACATAAAATATGAGAGAAAAATTAATTATGATGCATTCCTCCTTCCCATTCCCATGAATGGTTGAATAACAAAAATGTAAAAATGAATGGAAAAGACAATGGCGGACCCTTTTTATACATGATATTGATTGTTTTCCCAAAGATATGGAAACTTGTACTTGTTTCACACATACAAATAAAAGATTGATTGGAAAGGTTATAAGTATAAACAAGAAAGTTAATACTTACAAAGGATGTTGACAACGCCAAATCACAGAATGATTTTCTTTCATCTTCTTTTCTTGTGGTATCATGGTCCCCTTGTTGCTTCCCAAGCAACCTTTTTAATGGGTTCTATATTAATATGTATTCCTATATACTCAAGAATTTCCATGAAAATAATCATACCATGGAAAATATAACCACCACACAATAATATCATCCCACCATTGAGACTCATACACATTCACCAATTGTGCCTTGGCCTTGAGGTTTACAAGTCTAGGAATCTTTACAATGCATTTTACTTCTTTACAACATGGGGTCATTATAAGTCAACATTGATAACATGATTGTCTTTAACTCTCCCCAAAATATAACTTAATCCCTTACTCTCAACATGATGTGATCTATGATCCAATACCAAATAACATAGGTAAACGTAATGGACCTCTATTACATATTTAGGGATTTGTAGTAGGTTCAAACACAAAAACTATACCTACTACTAGGTTCTTTTACTAATGAAAAATAATACAATGAGACATGAACTTACAAAGAAAATATGAAATTAATGACATTACATATTACATCTAGATCTAGGCTCCTGAATGCGCTATCTTCCAACCCTGATCAACATCATTATTAGTCTTCTGCATTTCTTGTACACATTTATACTTTTCCAAGAAAGCTAATGGTTCTCACCTCCCTTGCTCCATCTCTCCAAAATGGCCAACATCACTTCTAGGCCAACTCTATCTTTCATATCTCTATCTCAACCACCTCCCCATTTGGATAAACTTTGCCTTTCATCTCTCCATATGGGAAAACTTCATCTAGGCAACCAAGCTATCTGACATGTTTTCCTTTACTTATTCTCTTTCAATCTTATCCCTTTGTCATTTTTATGACCTTCAATATTCTTCCACATATCTTGATATTCTATTCATATTTTTCCACAAATCTACTATTATAAAAATATACCCTCCAATCCCATCCTTCAATCCTTCCATGTGTGCCCTAAGCTACACAATCTCTATGCTTTTTATCTTCCCTTTTTAGGTTTTCTCACTTCTTTTTCATTGTGACTCTAACATATTATTATGGTGTATATCTTTTTTATTCTCCATTAGTTTCATCCACACCATCTTCTATCATCATCCTTGTCCACCTCTTAGTCAATAATGTTATCCACTCAACATTCATCATCATTATTGAGAATTCTTCACTTAGTACCATATTTGGGGTAAACATTTGATGTTTGAGTTTATATTTCATGAAAAAAAAAATTAATATTCAAACTCATTGAAATATCATGTGTGAATCCATGAAGATGAGGAACACTTTTAGTGAAACGGGGCAATGAAAATTTGACATTTTACATTTTTTTTTAAATTGAAGTATCAAAATTCATACAAACTTTAAGAATTTTGAAGTATAGTAAAAGGAAAATTTGTTGGGAATTGTGTTTCCTCTCTAATGATATTTTTAAATTTTTTTATTGAAGTCATTTAATGTATTGAATTTTCATTAAATTAAATGTTTGTCTTTACATTTTTTTAAGAAAATTCAACAAGTGAATTTCATTCTCATCAATAAATTCAATCGGTAAGCATATAATTGTCAAAAAGTCTATATACACGCACAATTTACAATTTACATTTTTTATTTTTTAAAAAAAAAATATATTTTTATTAGTTTTCAAATCCAAACAATGAATATTTGAATCACATTTTATAAAACTGTCATTTTTGAAGAGGAGACATTTTCCTTCCAAGAAATATCACAATTTTATTTGAAAAAACAAAATTACATTTTGTAGGACCACCAAAAGCATATGGCAGAACCAAACAAAAGATGGTTCGCATAAAAACAAAAAACAAAAAACAGGAAATTTACTTAGGTCTAAGTGAAAATACTTAGTTACATTTTTCTACCTTTTTCTTATTTGCTTTTTGCCATCCTCCTTGATCAAGAGTGGTTGTTACAATAGCTAATTGGTTCTCGTCTTTCTTCTACAAATTTTCCTTGTTTGAGTTCAAGCTCTCTAATGAATAAGGGCGTTTGAATCTCCTTGTCTCCTTCTCCATTTGCATGGCTTGGGCTGGATTTCTTGTTATACTTGGGTGTGAGCTTGATACCATGGTCCCATATTGGTTAATTCCTATGTTTACTGAAGGTTTTGGTGGGATCTGGTTTTCCTTATTTATGGGATTTCCCATGTCCTCCTCTTCCTATTCTTCTTCCCGCTACTTGGAAATTGCCATCCCTTAAGATTTTTAGCTAGTTTCTTTTTCTTCCTTGGATATTTCTTTGCCATAGGACATGAGTTTTGTAAATGACCAATTTGTAGACAGAGATGGCACCTGAATTTCGTATTCTCGAAATCTAAAAACCAGGTCCAATACTGATTATTATGTGTTAGAAGAATGGAGTCAAATAGTCCTTTGATGAGGTCTACCTCTATGCAAATTCTGGTGAAAGTGTATATTGCCTCTTCAGTTCTTTGTGTATCCATTTTGATGTATCTCTCCAACATGTTACCATTTCCTTCTATTACTTTTTGATGCCAAAAATGAAGGGGTAGATTATGCAATCTTACCCAGATTGACATTTTGGAAACCTTCATTGAATTGGCATCGAATTATGGGAACCATGGGGTAATAAAAGTCCTGCATTACCCCAAAGCGATGGACCCTCTTGTAAAACATACTATCTGATGATTCAAATTTTACGATTACAAAGCCATTGGAACATAGGTGAACCTCATAATTCACTGTACATGTCGTGAAAATCCACTGAAAAAGATCCATAGGTTTTGGCCAGAAACCATTGAATCTACAAAAAATTGCTTGGGATTGGAAAGATGTAAAAAGATAATTTAGCTCTTATAGATCTAGTGTCAATTCTAAGACTTTATTCATATGTTCCACAATATAGGGTCCAAGAATGTTGATAATTTGTTCACGTTTGACAAAAGCTTTAGGCTTCCCTTTGAGGATGTCTTTGAATGAAGTAGATCCATGAGATTGTTCCTTAACCAAAATAGTCCCTTATGGTTACCAGATCCAAGGGCACTCCCTAACCTCAAATTGATGATGATAGAGAAGTTTCATTCTATAGTCTTATAGCAACAATTAGTCTTACATATATCTACTTTTGAAGATCAAGCTTTGAAACTCCATTAAAATGCTTGATCTTTTATGGTTTTCCCTTTTCAAACCTTGCACCAAAAGTCCTCCTAACCCTAATAAAGATCGATCGTCCAACTAGGGTTTTTGCAAAAATTTGGAAAAAGGCTCCCTGGCCCAAAACAGGAGCGTAACTGATGTTCTCACGGCTCTCTGTTGATTTTTCACCAGAGAAAAAAAAAATGCCACTATCCATGATTTCACGGATCTTGGGAAGCCTACCTCGCCATCTTCGTCAAATCCTGTTAGGGGTCGATTTAGGGGACGCAAATCTGATCTTACACCAAGGATTTCTTTCAGATCTGTCGAAAGGCTGAGCAATCTGCTGCGTAATCTACTTTCGTCGGCTTATATATGGACGAAGGCCAGATCTATCTCCTGAAGATGTCATGCAACATAGCAGATTTAAATCGAATGTCCTCGCTATTTCTAGAGAGAAACTATGTCTGCTTCAAAAGCGATCCATGCATTCCGCCATTGACCCGTGCTGCAAACCACTTATGTGTATGAACGCCCTCGCTACCGAGCGTTCGTGCAATCAAGAGTGAGCCTTGCAGATTTTCGCAAACCCATACTGCAAGATCACTTTCCATGCAAAACCCCTGGCCGCTTGAGTCTTGTATAACAAATATCCCTTGATAGTCCATCATCTTGCATATGCTTTCGCCCTCTCTCAACACTGCAAACCTTGGCAGTGCCACTGACATAAGAACCAAAAACTTTATTGCACTAACTAACTAATATATATATATATTTGTTTAAAGAAAAAAAAAAAAAAATGACTTTTCGTACGTCAATTTAATGGAAAAGTTTGTGGAAAATTTTGAAGTTAAATTACATGATTTTAGAGAAATTAGACCAGAAAAATCCATTGAAAAAACTTTCAAAAAATTTCGCTAAAAACAATTCATATATATATAGGAATCCAACATATTTTTTGTATAATTCTTTTGTTCCCATCGTTATGATATTGATTTTTCTTTGATTACATTTAGTAATTTAGAATAAATATATTAAATATCGTTTTTAAAAATTAAAAATATATAATATGATATTCCAGATGTGAATGATATTCCATTAAATAGAAGATTCAATAATAAATCAAGTGGCATCAACTCTACCACCTAAGATGAAAGAGTTGAGGAGGGTTTTACTCTTATAAGTTGTTGTAGTAGAAGAGGGGTTAGATTTTTGGATTAAATCAAGTGACATCAACTCTACCACCTAAGATGAAAGAGTTGAGGGGGTTTCACTCTTATAAGTTGTAGTTGTAGAAAAGGGGTTAGATTTTTAGATTTTAAATTTTTGATTGAGCAATTTAGTTTAATCAAGATTTGACTAAAAATTTTCAAAATTAGATTTTGGATTTTAAGCCTTCGATCTAGCAATTTAACTTCATCAATATTTTTTATAAAAATTGATTAAAAGTTTAATGAAAAATTTCAAAATACCTTAACTAACGGTTAATTAAATCACAAAATTAAGATCTTTACAAGGTAATAAAACATCTTATAAATCCTTGATGAGTAAAAGTAAAAATGATAAAAATAAAGGAGCTACATTAAAAATATGAAAAACACTTTTTTTAATCTCCCTCATAAAGTATTGCCCAATTTTATGCCATCGTCTTGGTAAAAATGATTATATTTTTTACATCCATAGGTATGGTATTATGCATTAAGTTGGTCTTTGGATGCATATTAATTTGTCTTTGACAAAAAATAGCTTCTTATCTATATTTTAACACTGTTATTTTTTATTATTAATTAAATTTATTTATTTATATATGAGAAAAAAACATACGTAGGAATCTGACATATTTTTTGTATAATTCATTTGTTCTCATTGTTATGATATTGTTTTTTCTCACATTACATTTAGTAATTTAGAAAAAAAAAATTAAATATTGTTTTTAAAAATTAAAAAAATATAATATGATATTCAAAATGTGAATGATGTTCCATTTAGAAGATGAAATAATAAATCAAGTGGCATCAACTCTACCACTTAAGATGAAAGGGTTGAGGGAGTTTCACTCTTATAAGTTGCAGTTGTAGAAAAGGGGTTAGATTTTTAGATTTTACATTTTTTATTGAGCAATTTAGTTTGATCAAGATTTTTATAAAGCTTGATAAAAAATTTATTGAAAATTTTCAAAATTAGATTTTGGATTTTAAGCCTTTGATCGAACAATTTAACTTTATCAATAATTTTTATAAAGCTTGATTAAAAGTTTAATGAAAAAATTCAAAATACCTTAACTAACCGTTAATTAAATCACAAAATTAAGATCTTTACAAGGTAATAAAACATCTTATAAATCCTTGATGAATAAAAGTAAAAATGATAAAAATAAAGGAGCTCCATTAAAAATATGAAAAACACTTTTTTTAATCTCCCTCATAAAGTATTAGCCCATTTTATGAAATCTTCCTTGTGAAAATGATTATATTTTTTACATCCATAGGTATGGTATTATGCATTAAGTTTATCTTTGAATGCATATTAGTTTGTCTTTGACAAAAAATTGCTTCTTATCCATATTTTAACATTGTTATTTTTTATTATTAGTTAAATTTATTTTTTTATAAAGTGATTGGTTGAGGTTTTATTATGCACTTTTTAGTAATTTCCATTTCTATTAACTATTATTGTTTTGTTTTTAGTTTTCTTTCCTTATTTAACTTTTTAATTTTAATTTTCTATTATTTCCATTTTTATTCCATATTTTCAATTTAAGATAACTTATTATTATATTAAAAATATATTCTAATAAATTTAATTATAAAAAATTATATATATTAATAAAAATAAAAAATAAAAAATAAAAACACATATATAAACATATATATTTTTATATATCTTAATATGAATAATATTTCTTAATTTTTAGTGATGATATTTAACAATATTTTATTTTATTAATTATTTTATTTTTGTTTTGAAATTATTTTTTAAACTATATTTAAATTAAACCACAAATACTAACTATTATGTATTCATTATGTAGCCTGGATTTCTAGACCATATCAAAAGAATGTAACATTTCCTAGATAGTGAAAGTGGTTGAAAAGCTTACAAATTCAAAATTCGGGAAGTTAGTTCCCTGCACCGAAAAGTCTGAGTTGAATGGTTGCATCCCCTAAAGAGGAAAATGAAAGGATTTCCTTCCAACTGCGCATCTGGTGTAGTGGTATCATAGTACCCTCCCACGGTACTGACCAGGGTTCGATTCCCTGGATGCGCAAGAATTATGATTTTGTTTTAACGACCTCCCAAGGGGTACTGACCGGGGTCTGGCAATCTTCGTAATTTTTGCTTAATTAAATTCGGCGATGGATAGTGATTTGAGTAATGGTACTTGCAGAGAAATTCTAAAACAACAATGTGGTAGTGACCGGCATAGCATTGGTATGAATTCAAAGAATGCATCTTGACATACACAGGTTTGGGTGGTTTAGTTGGTCATGACGTTAATCTCACACACTAAAGGTCCCCAGTTCGAACCTGGGCTCAGACATGTCATTATGCAATCGATTTTGCTGTGCGCTCAGCTTGAACCTGGGCTTATACATAACGGTGCATTCAGCGCTTTTTGTCTTCTTCCGACTCAGTAAGCTTGAAAATATTAGTTACAAATGTCGTCTGGGTGGTGTAGTTGGTTATCACGTTAGTCTCACACACTAAAGGTCCCCAGTTCGAACCTGGGCTCAGACATGTGTAGTGTTTTGTGCTTTCCGCTTGAACCTGGGCTTATATATAACGATGCATTCAGCTTTTTGCAGTACTGATCGGCGTTAGATTCCTGGATCGACAATTTTTGCATTTTACTCGGTGGATTTTTGGAAGTAATAATCTCAGACAGTGGAAGTATTCCTGGATCGACAATTTTTGCATTTTACTCGGTGGATTTTTGGAAGTAATAATCTCAGACAGTGGAAGTATTCCTGGATCGACAATTTTTGCATTTTACTCAGTGGATTTTTTGGAAGTAATAATCTCAAAAAATAATGGTTTTATATAGCCCAAAGGTTTTATCTTGTGCACTATATTGCACTCAAAAAGGTTTTCTCATGAAATAATGCATCTCCCAAACGAGTAATGTGATAGTTGTTGCATGCATGCATATATATATATATATATATTTGTTGAATTGTAACATAGTGCAAGTAAAAAATCTAGCATAAGTTTGCATGGCGAGGTGGTGTTTGTATTTTAGTGGAGACCCATGTACCCTTTTCATGTAGAAATACTCCAAGTTTAATATAACATGATTAATTAATAATAAAGGAAATTAATTAAAGTTGTAAAGATTTTGAATTAAGTGAATTACTACGATCCTTTTTCCTTAGCCTACTTAAGCCCATTTGTCCCTTTTATTGTACAAATTGGTTGATGTAAAAATAAGATTGGAGTCCTTGCCATTCTTGATAATAAAAGTATTCTTTTATTGTACATTTTGTGTTCTAGTTTATTAAGTGATTTTCACTAGCATAAAATAACAATTGTTAAAGAAATATCGATTCACGTGCCCCCCCCTAACCACCTTAGTATTTCCAACAATTGGGATTAGAGTCAATACCTTCAGTCACAACCTAACAACTGGAAGGTAGATCCTTAGAACACAAATGACAAAGTCAAGGAAGAAAGGCTTCAAACCTTCGAATGATCTCTCCTCCCCAATTAAGAAATCAAATGAAAATTAGGTTGAAAAGGCTTATGTGTTCAATGAAGCAAACTATGAGACATGGAGACGTAGAAAGGAATTCTTTTTTATGGCTCAAGGTCTTGAATTTTTGGAATCAATGGCTACCAGAAGCACAATGGAAGAGGAATCCAACGAATATAATGCAAAAGCAATAAAGGCAATCTTGAGTAATTTACCGAATCTGATAAAATTCAAGATGAAGAAATACTCTTCAGCAAAAGAGCTTTGAGAGTATCTTTAAGATGTTCATTAAAAAGGACTTTTTCTCATGACCTTATATATAGAAGATGTTGGAAAAGAGAAAAAGGACAATCAAGAGTCAATGGATGTAGGTGAAAGCACCAATTGCATAAAAGAAGAAGATGATGAAGAGAACCCTAAAGTAGTAGTTGAAGTAGACCTTAAGGAAAAACTTGTGAATGCCTTAGAAGAGATAAGTTTGAAAAAGGAAAATAAGGAACTCAAGAAGTAGGTACAAAATTTTGATCATGACCTTGACAAGACAAAGGAGGAAGTTGTCCTTTTAAGGCATCAAGTACAAGAAAGAGGTGAGGATCTCAATAAGCTTAAGGCATAACTGCATCAAAATGAGAAGAGACATAATGAAGAGATAATTTCATTGACAACTCAAATAGAAGAAGTAGAGAAAAGTGAAGGCATTTTGACAATTCATCTTAACCAAAGATATGGGGACTTGAGTCAATTTGAATAAAACATTGGTCAACATGAAGAAGAAGTCAACTTCTTGAATATTCAACTAAAGGAAGCAAAGAGAGTAGAACAAGTAATGGAGATCCAAGTAATAAAGAAAGAAGAAGAGTTTGGTTCCTTGAGAAATCAAGTTCACAAATTGTCTAAAAGTCTGAAGAGTTATCAAGCCTTGGATGACATCCTAAGTCATCAAAGATCACCACTTGACAAATCTGGTCTTGGATATGCATGTGAGCCTTCTAGAAAAAGTGATGCAAACCTTGAAGCATCAAAGAATAAGAACATGGAGAAGCTTGAAAGTTGTGAAGATACCCCCTGCTTTAGTAGAAGCAAGGAAAGGAGTCAAAATAATATTGAAATAACTTATGTTCTGAGAAGGTATGTTGATGTTGTACGTAGCAATGAATATCATCAAAGAACCTCAAGGAACAATGACCTCAGAAGTGCATCAAGGCAATCCTCATCTTTCGGGTATCAAACTATATTTTTTGGCCATTATTACTCTTGTAAAAGTTTTGGGCACATGGAAAATAATTACAGGGCTTACTACAAAAGTTATCAAGACCCTAAAATGAAACTTACAAGTAGATAAGAAATAAATCCAAATAGACCTTATAGTTCAGTTTCCCCATCATTCAAGTTCTATTTGGAATGTTATCAATGCCATAAATTTGGTCACATAGCACATAACGGTAGAAGTAATGTGAAGTGGGTTCCTAAACATCAAAGGTATTCTGAAAGAGTCACAAAAGTTTGGAGAAGAAAGCAAGAAAATACCAAGGTAGAAGAATATGATTTAGCTTTATGTGCTCAACCATATTCAAGACTAAGTACTCCACGAGCTTGAAATAAAATTCTATTTTGGCCTGGAAGTGTTGGTGCAACTCAAAGATTCTCTACAATAACATAACAAGTGGAGATGATAGTAGCAACAAAAGGCTTGCAAGTTGTATCCATGAAATCTACTAAATCAAGCAAGGCACAACACATTAAATAATTAAAGAATAATGTTGTAATAGGATGCACAATTTCAAACAAGAAAAATGGAACATAAACAAAATGCATCTGATAAATAAGGAAATGTGGATACCAAGGAACCGTGTCATGACAATTTCTTGAATCTATAGAAGTGGAATTTGAAGCACTCTTCAACAAGTTGTGTACAATGTACTTTCTATGGAAGGGCATTGTTAAACCCACTTCTGGAATGATCAATCAAAGTTTAATTTTATGAAATATATTTAGGTATTCCTTGCTATCAGCAAAGTTGGCTACTCACTCATCAAAATAAAATTCATTTGCAAGAGGTTGTTGAGCTAGATTGGAAGGTCTATATAAAGCAGTCAATTGTTCAAAAGATTTTGTGTTGTCATTAATTTTGCAAGTTAATGAAGAAACTCAGAGTCAAAATTGTTTGAGGGTGTTACTAAAGGTGTTAAACCTTGGAAACATACAATAAATCCTATACTTGTTCATGATTATTTCTCATCACTCATTGGCTATTATTTTGTCTTCCTCGCTCTTTTCCTAAGGAAACTTAACCATTTATTTGTCTTATACATCTATTCTATTTGGTCTATTTTTCTATTGATGATACAAGGAACATATGAAAATGGAAGTTATTCCTTGTCATTGATGTCAAAGGGGGAGAAAACTAAGAAAAGTAAAATTGGTCTGAAAATGGAATTGGATCGTCCTCTGACACTTTGCAAGTATGATAAAATTGGGTCTTTAAACATTCACTTAGATTGTAACTTATTCAAAGGTGAATAGTTATTTTTCAATCTACTTAAATATGAAACAAAATCACATGCAATCTAATATGGTAAAAATGAACAACCATGTGATAATGGGGTTCACCCCTCTTGGGCTTTGTCTCTAGGCCCTACTCCAATGGCTAGGTCGCTTTATTAATCTCCACAAAAAAAAGAGTACATCACAAATCTTTGTCTCATAAAGTAAACCTCCATATAGAGTGTCACTTGTTTCTCCTACAAAGAAACATTCTCCTTCAGAGAAATCTCATTCATAGGTTGACTCCCTTCGACAAACAATGATGGTGTCGAAAGAAAAGGACTCTCTCACAATAGGTCCTTGTACTCATTCTGAGATAAAAAAGCATAAAACCAACTACTTCATCATGAAGTGTTGAAATGGTCTTTTCCCACAATCAAACTAAGAATAGACTAAAAATGTATGCTCTAATGGAGAAACAATTTTTTTAGGTACATTCAGAACACTGGAAAACACCTTGTTTAGGCTCTTTTCATGCTACAAAAAGTCTCCAAATGACCTTAAAACAATCTCTTTATACAACACTAAAGAACTTGGCTCTGCAAAAATTCCAACATACAATGCTCAATTCACAAAACTGATGTTGTCATTGAGTTTAGAACACCTAAAAACCCTATCTAGGCTCAATATGGGCTCAAAAAGGCTGAAGAATGACCAAGTTAGGCCTCTTTCTCCATTTCCCTATTATCTATCTTGCGAAATGACCCAACTAGCTAACTACGCAATGAATCACTCCTTTTAGCAGATAGCTGAGCGACAATTTCGCCTGGGACCGACGTTGATTTCACTACAAATGGTGCAATTTGTTTCTTCATTTAAATGCACCAATATGGCCTTATCACTGACTTTTCAGCCCCTAAGGGTCGTCACATTTCCACATATGGTGGGGGGTTGGGCTAATCACCTACCCCTACTGACTAAGCCCTTCGCTCCATTGGTCATGGTCACATGTTATTTAATATGGCTGAGGACCAGGGCTAACCGTCTGCCCTTGTCGGCTTAGCTCCTGTCGTTTCGCCATGGGTCATATGGTATGGCACATAACCAAGGGCCAGGGCTAACCACCCGACCCCTCCCCCCAAATGCGGTCGAACTTGACATTAAATTAAATTGGCACCACTATATAGTTAAGTCTCATCTGCAAGGTGTAACGATAAGTCATTCCGTTGGTTCGCTAGATGTCACAAGGTCGAACCCCACCAAGTCGGTTGACCTACGAAATAAAATGTTTGCATGAAAATCGAGGGCCATGTGGAACCCTCCCATTAGGCCACGTGGCACTTCATCATTGGTCCATTTCATACTCACCAACCAATAAAAATGCAACACCACAACCTGTATGACGTTTCCATGTAGCAGCATGTGATTGGTCCATTGCACACCGTACGCTGCATAGTCACTTACTAACATCAACATGACGTCTCTACACAACCTACCCATTCAACAACCCAGTCAACCCTACAAGTTGACCTTTTTTTTTTATCTATTTGCAAAAAACTTCAGAACATGATAACTTTTGCATACATTGTCGAAATGAGGAGATTCAAGCATCATTGGAATCATAACGACGAGATCTATGATTTGGCACTAGTTTTAGGCGATTATGAGAACTTCTATTTTTGATCAAATTTTGATCCCCTGAATCATTCCAGATCATTCCTCCATACTAGGAATTTTGTGGAATGCTAAAATCTTATTTTTACTCAGCAAGTAAGAGAGGATACAACTACTTCACTTTTGCGATCTCAATCCACTTTGCCTTGCTTGTATTGGTGCCTTTGAGCCTCACTTGAAGATACTCCACATTACCTCAACATGAAGTTCTAATCCTCCTATCAAGAATTGAGTCTCCCTACAACCCACCTAAAGATTCAGGAGTGAAATATACAATGGATTTAATCTAAACATTCTCTTCATGATAATCTTTCCTTGGCGACTCATACAATCTTCACCTTGAAGTTTTTCCTTGCTGATATACAAGCAAACTTGATCTTCCACTTGGAAATCATGATCAAATCGATATTTATCATGCCTTGCTTTATACTTGGATTTTCATTATTCAAGCTTCTCTTGTACTCCTTGATGCACTAGTTGCATTTGTTTAATTAAATGCTTGGCTTTTTCCACAACACTATGTCCATAAACTACAAAATCTTTACCAAAGATGAAATATAAAAGAGACTTTGACAAATAACCCAAAAAAGCCTCGAATAGAAATAAGTGTGTAGATGAGTGCTTGACATGATTGCAGACATGCTAGATGAAATGCAAATGCTCTTCCCAAAAGTCCCATACAAATTGACCTAACAACATGCCAAAGAAAACACAACTACATAGAAGTGACTTTATTCACAACATCACTTTTACAAAATACCCAACTATGGGGACACGCAAAATGTGAAATACAAAATAAATGCAGTATTTAACTAGACAAATAGTCTAATAATTTTTTACCCAACTAGGCTAGGGAGTTTTCTTTCTGCATTTCACTTTCTTCTGGAGCTGCTTCAAGGATGGTTATGGTGTGCCTCATACTTTCTCCTACCTTCCCTCTCTTAAGTGATTCCATAACCTGTCTGTTCATCTTTAGATGCAAACGTAGATGCAACTTCCAACATTTCTCGATCCAATTCACACTCATATTGCAATGAGTACAAACGTTTTTGGGAGCAGTTCTTGGGAAAAATGTCTTTGGACTTGGAAGAGGATTTTCCCTCCTGGTTTCACTTCCAATAGACATATTCATCTTCTTGACCAAAGCTTTCCTTTTTCGACACTTGGATACACAATGATTAGGTGCTCGATAAAAAGTGCAAGGAAACACATTCCACAACGTTTTACTCAAATCATCATGTTGTTTATAGTCATAGAAAGCCTTTGAATAATTAGGACAATTATACATTTTATGATGTTCTTTTTGGTTATGAGCCTAATGAGGAGAACTTGATTTAGTTCTTCCTTCGAAGTGTTCATCTCTCTTTGAAGATGTTTTTCCATCAAGATCATCATCATGACATGATTCTCCTTTAGTTTGCAAGAGTTCTTTCTTCACAAATTTCACACTTGAAAAATTCCTTAGCTTTGCACTTTTGGAGCATTCTCCAAATCCTTATTGAACATAGCTTAATCCTTCATGTTGATGTTGTGCTCTCACCTCAATAGGATTAACTATTCCATGACTTTGAACTCCAAGACCCTTACCATTGTACCCCATTTTGGTCAACAATTTCATACTAATACCCTTGATATGTGTCTCAAATGGTTCAAAAGAAACATGATCATTGTTAAGAGAATGAATTGGACAAGAAGTATCTTTTACCTCCTTTTATGCTTGAGACTCTTGGTCCTCTTCCTAGAGCTTAGGAATCTCCTCCTTCTTCTCTTTTGTAGACAAAGTGGTAGATGCAGACTCAAGGAAACCACTCTTGTGATTTAACATAGAAGTAGTGTTATTCATTTGAGAAAGGGTACACACACTAGTCATTCCATGACCACAAACTTGTTGAACCTTGGGAGAAGCTTTGATAGCTAAACATTCCCCAACTTTGTCTTTAATGACATTCTACAACATCAGACACAACTTATTCTCTTCCTTTGTTGCCTTAAGCAATCTTCTTAATTCCATGTTCTCCACGTGGAGAGAATAATTCCGCTCTTCCATCTCTAAGAGTCTTTCATGCTATAAACATTCACCCATGATTGAAATCTGGCCATAACCTACTCTGATACCACATGATCTGAAAATGGAACTCGACCGTCCTCTGACACTTTGCAAGTATGATAAATTTGGGTCTTTAAACATTCACTTAGATTTTAACTTATTCAAAGGTGAATAGTTAGTTTTCAATCAACTTAATGATGAAACAAAGTCACCTGCAATCTAACATGGTAAAAAGAACAACCACGTGATAATGGATTTCACCCCTCCTAGGCTACATCTTCGGGCCCTGCTCCAATGGCTAGGTCACTTTATTGATATCCACAAAAGAGTACATCACAAATCTTTGAATCATAGAGTAGATCTCTATCTAGAGTGGCACTTGTTTCTCCTACAAAAAAAATTTCTCCTTCAGAAAAATCTCACTCATAGGTTGACTACCTTCACCAAATAATGATGGTGTCAAAAGAAAAGACTCTCTCACAATAGGTCCTTGTACTCATTCTGATATCAAAAAACATAAAACCAACTAATTTATCATGAAGTGTTGAAATGGTCTTTTCCCACTATCAAACTGAGAATAGACTAAAAACGACTACTCTAATGGATAAACAAATGTTGCAGATGGATTAAGAAGATTGGAAAACCCCTGTCTAGTCTCTTTCCATGCTCAAAAGGGCCTCCAAATGACCTCCAAACACTAAAGTAGTTGGCTCTTCAAAAAATCCAATATAAATTACTCAATTCACAAAACGAATTCTCCCATTGAGTTTAGAACACCCAAAAACCCCTATCTAGGCTCTTCTTAGGCTCAAAAAGGCCGAAGAATGAACAAGTTAGGCCTCTTTCTCTATTTCCCTGCTACCTGTCCTGCAAAATGACCCAACTAGCTAACTGAGCAATGAATTTATCCTTTTGGCAGACCATCGAGTGATAATTTTACCTAGGACTGGCCTTAGTGCTTATTTTTCATTTAAATGCGTCAATATGGCCTTAGCACTGATTTTTTTGCCCCTAAGGGCGGTCACATTGCCACATATAGCCGGGGGCTGGGCTAATTGCCTGCCTTCGTCGACTAAGTTTTCCATTCTGCTAGTCATGGTCACCTATTATTTAATATGGTCGGGGGTTGAGGCTAACTGCCCGCCCCTACTGGCTTAACTCTCGTCGTTCTACCACGGGTCGTATGGTATGGCATGCAACTAGGAGGTAGGGCTAAGCTCCCAACCCCTCCCCCCAAATGCACCCAAACTTGACGTTAAATTAAACTGCCAACACTATATGGTTAAGTCTCATTCACATGGTGTAATGGTAAGTCATTATGTTAGTTCACCAGAGGTCATGGGGTCGAACCCCATCGGGTTAGTCTCCCTACCAAATATTTTTTTTGCATGAAAATCAAGGGTCATGTGGTACTCGCCCACTGGGACACATGGTACCCTCCCATTAGGCCATGTGTTGCCTCATCATTGGTCCATTTCAAACCCACCAACTAATAGAAATGTGACACTTCAACCTGTATATGCTGCCACATGGTAGCACATGATTGATCCAATTCACACCGTACCCTACACAATCACTTGTTGATGTCAGCATGACGTCACAATACAACCTACCCAATCAACCCTACAAGTTGACTTTTGTTTATTTATTTGCCAAAAACTTTAGAACATGATAACTTTTGCATATGGTGTTGGATTGAAGCGATTCAAGAATCGTTGCAATCAAAATGATGAGATCTACAATTTGGCACCAGTTTTAGGTGATTCCAAACACTTTGATTTTTGAGAAAATTTTGGTCCCCTGGATCATTGTGGATTAAAAACAAGCCATCAATTGAGGGGGAGTTGCTTACAGTCTGTCATCATTCATTTTTTTTACAAGTGTTTTACTCTAGTTGTTGCTATCAATTATAAACGGGGAGCTTGTTGAGATATTTTCATTGATGGAAATGGGTCAAGGGGTCATTGTTACTAGGAACATGAACTTGAGGAGCTCAACATGTATTTGTTTAAGAATTTGAGCCTAAGAAAATTGATTTTGATACTAATGGAAGGACCTTGGTTAAAAGCATGAAACATTTATAAGTTATCACAAATGGTCCATTTCATGAAAGAAGCAACATTATTAACACCTTTAAATCATTACCTTTAAATGCTTTGAAGCTATGAATTTGTATACTATCTTCAATATGAGGATACAGTGAAAATTTTGGTGACAGGAAAATTTTGAGCTTTGTTTTTGAATATTTAGATCCCGAGTGAAATGAACAAAATCGATAATGATTCCACAATTGGAAGTTGAATGGGTTCAAAATATTTATCTAAGCTACTTTCTATGAAACTAAAGAATGAATTGTGCTCAGCTACATATGTTCATAAAAAAGGACAAATCACTTACATACATGTCCCTGTTTCTATTCTCTCCTACTATGTAACATCTAAACCTAATCATGAAAAGGGAAAATCTTATTTGAAAAATGTATCAATTTGAAATTGAAATTAATTTAAATAAATATTAAAAATTGAAAATAGGTCCAATCATGCTAAAAAATGGACACATCGGCTCTATTGTAGAGACACATATTTTCACATACACAAACAACTCTAAATATATAAATTTGATATAAATTGAAACTACTTAAGATTTCAAATTTAAAAATAAGAGACACAATTATACTCTACAATTCAGCAAAATGGAAATAAAAATTTAGAGACACATGTAAGGACATGCAACAAGAAAAACCACATGTACACAGTGATTTCTAGGGGAATCCAACTAGGAAAAACCCCTCAAGCCTCTTTGCATTAATCAGTTGAATGGAGAAACTATTACAATTTCTTGCTCCAGCTCCAAGCACAACTCTCAAAAGAAGAATTGTTCTCGCTACTGATTGAGGACCTCTAGCCACCATTTAGCCAATTCATGCCTCTATCAACCTCCTATTTCCTTGCATAAATATGAGAAAATTCAAGCTTCTAAACAATAGGAAAGGTCCCTATTTCCTTGTGCAATTCCCAAGGATTGATCAATTGCATGCATGCAAAATTTTGTACACTCCACTAGTATACAAATAATTTTACATTAGCCTTAATTCCTCCATTCTAGCTGAGGAATTCAAATTCCATGGGTTGAAAATGGCAACAAGAAATGCCAAAAATAGAAGTGCTAAAAATAGAACTGCTATAAATAGTAGTGCAGGTACTAGTGTTGGACATAGCAGCAAGGAATGAAAAATGGAAGTGCTATAAATAGCATTGCTAAAAATAGAAGTTCGAGATAGATTCCTATTTTAATTAGTCCCTAAACTAAAATAGAGAAGTAAAATTTGAATTTGATCTTAGCAACTATTTGTAAAATAATTAATTAATTCATCTTGAGTTAATTAGTTAAGGAAAATCAAACATGAAGTCTATGTGGGGACATGCAATAGTTTCTCCATTAATTGAGGAATTATTCCATCAGTTAAAGAGATAAGGATGAGTTGTAATTAATTGGCTCAGTTAACTAAGTCAAGTCCAGTTAGATTAATTCAAAGAGTTTGCTGAATTAATTGTGAGTTCAGTTAGTTAATGCTTGCATGCATGTAATTGTTGCACTTCAGATAACTGAATACTCTCTCATAAATAACTCATGCATGTCAGTTCAGTAAGAGACCCAGTTGAGATCAGAGGAAGGGATAGTGTACTATCAGTTGGAGGAATTTTCCTATAAAGGAAACTCATCCATGCAGAAGGAATTACCTCCTTCAGGTTTGTGCAATTATTTTTGAGCCGAGTGAGCAGTGTGAGGTGGGAATTCACACAAGTGGAAGCACTGGACCCCAGGAAAAACTATGCATGCAAATAGGAGGATTGGAGGACAGAGGAGAAGGTTTTGAGAGCCTTTGACTGTCTATGAGCAATATTGTTTGATTGCAGAGAGAGCAGGATAGCTTGAGAGCTGATTTTTTTTGTAACTTGAACAAGACTTCCACTTGTATGATAATACAGAGATTGGAGTTTTAGGCTGAGGCTTTCCCCGAGTTATTTCTTCTGTGTTATGTGTGATTGATTCCTCATTCTCGGTTATATGTGTTCTCTTGATCTTTCTCAATTCGATTAAGCTTCCGAAAAGTGTTGTAGATAGAGATCTTGTATTGTGTTTTAGTATATTACAGAATCTGTTGATCTACAGTGGGAATTTCTACATGGTATCAGAGCAAAGGTGATCAAGTTGAAGAATAGTATACATAAAGGAGAAGTTCAAAGTTTGTGGTACCTGAATATAGAAATCGAGTTCTTATCACATCTTAATTTCACCGATGGCATTCAGTGGTTTAAGACTCGAGTATGCCCTTGATGGAAGCTCAAATTATATAGCCTGGAAGGATTGGATGGAGGAAATATTACTGGATAATGGTCTAAAGGACTTCATTGATCAAGAAGTCCCCAAGCCAACTGATGCTACTCAACTGGCAGAATGGAAGAAATGTGTGGCTAGAGCAAGGAGAATCCTCCTGGAGGGAGTTCGAGACCACATTGTCTCGAGCCTCCATGGGAAGGAGACACCATTTTCGATGTGGAAAACATTGAAAGATCTATATCAGAACAACAATGATCAGAGGAAGCTGACGCTGAAAGACAAGCTTCGTAAGATCAAGTGTGAAAAGGGCGACACGATCTCTACATATCTGAACAAGCTCACGAGCTTGGAAGTGTAGGGATCACGACCATTGATGATGAAATGGTGAGCCTTACACTCCTTGGTCTTCCTAAGAGCTGGCATAGCTACCAAGACTCGGTAAACGGAAGAGAGAAACTGCTAGATTGGGAACAACTTTGGTAGGATTTGATGTAGGAGGAGATACGGAGAAGCACCAGAGATAGATCTTCTTCACCTAAGGAAGATGAAGAAAATTTCACCTTAGAGAGTAAGGCAAAGAAAGGGAAGGAGAAGGATTCTCATCCCAAAACCAATTCTTTCCATGGAGGAAAGAAGTTTGACAAATCGAAAGTGTGATGCTTTGGTTGTCATGAAATGGGCCATTTTGCTACAAATTTTCCACTGAGTAAATCCAAGAAGGGATCCGTGGAAGGATTAGAGGTGAGGCACTGGCCTCACAGTTTGAATTGAATTTCACACTTTTCGCATGCATGGTTTCATCCATGGTGGGAAATGGTTGGTTTCTTAACTGTGGAGCTTCTTTCCACATGATCGGCGATAAGAGTTTGTTTAGTACATTGGAGGAGAAACATCTCCAGTTACTCATAGCGATGGGTAATGATGAAAACTATAGTGTCTCAAGTGTAGGAAAAGTTGTTTTTCAGAGGGAGCATGGAGCTCGCATTACCTTGACTGATGTCAAGTATGTACCAGGACTGAAGAAAAATTTGGTGTTGATCGCCATGCTGGAAGACAAGGGCTATGATGTAGTCTTCAGTAGGGGAAAGGTTTTCCTTCAACACACCACCACAAGATAGGTGAAGCAGATTGGTTCACGAGTCGAGAACCTGTATGCTCTTGAGGTTCAAGATGCATGTAAAGCCTTGAGGAGCAAGGCAACTAATGGAGACTTAGTGGTTGAGAGGGAGAGTACATTACCTCTCAACATACAGCGCCAGAAGAAGTCTTAGACAATTGTGGAGGAGCCACAATTGGTGAAGTAGCTTCAGGAGGTTGTGGAGTAGCCACAACTGGAGAAGCTGAGAGGAGACCGAGTGGAGGCATCCACTCATGCAAAGACCTCCAGTAGGGGGAAATTTTGAGCCAGGTGGGTAGAGGGATCACATGCATCCATACCTCTAGGTCGGAGGTGGGGTGATGTGGAGTGACAATCCCGAGAAGGCTGAAATAGGGGCAGGATCCTTGAGGTACCCAACCTCTTTGATTAGACCTTGCTACGGGAGCCCCGGCGAGGAGTAGCAGGACTGCCTAAGTGGGTAGAGACAAATGCGGATGGAGTGGCAGAGAGAGCTATAGTGCAGGAATCTCAAGACAATGTAGAGCTAGTAGGCTGCAACAATGCGAGAGGCACAGGAGTGTTGCACCAGTGTAGGATGGCATAGAGAGGTGTGCAACGGTGCGAGATGCATGGAGTGTTGCAACAACTCAGAGGTCAAATAAGGAGAACTTGTCAGCCGTAGAGGGAGCTTCAACATCAAAGTATGTTTCTAGCCCAACAAAGAGGTCAATTGGCAGTTTTTTTTTGTTTCTAGAGTTGCTGGAGCAACCACACTTGGGAGAAGTGTTGCATGCAGAACATTCCAAAGATTCAGGATCAGGTTTGAGTTGAATGCCTTTCTTGTTGAGAGGGAGTGTTGAAAATGGCAACAAGAAATGCTAAAAATAGAAGTGCTAAGAATAGTATTGCTATAAATAGCAGTTCAGGTACCAGTGTTGGACATAGCAGCAAGAAATGAAAAATGGAAGTTCTATAAATAGAATTGATAAAAATAGTAGTTCAGGATAGATTCCTATTTTAGTTAGTCCCTAAACTAAAATAGAGAAGTAAAATTCGAATTTGATCTTAGCAGCTGTTTGTAAAATAATTAATTAATTCATCTTGAATTAATTAGTTAAGGAAAATCAAACATGAAGTCTATGTGGGGACATGCAACAATTTATCCATTAATTGAGGAATTTATCCATCAGTTAAAGAGATAAGGATGAGTTATAATATTGATTTGTAATTAGTTGGCTCAGTTAACTGACTCAAGTCCAGTTAGATTAATTCAAACAGTTTTTTGAATTAATTGTGAGTTCAGTTAGTTAATGCTTGCATGCATGTAACTGTTGCACTTCAGATAACTGAATATTCTCTCATAAATAACTCATGCATGTAAGTCCAGTCAGAGACCCAGTTGAGATCAGAGGAAGGGACAGTGTACTATCAGTTGGAGGAATTTTCCTATAAAGGAAACTCATCCATGCAAAAGGAATTACCTCCTTTAGGTTTGTGCAGTGATTTCTGAGCCAAGTGAGCAATGCGAGGTGGGAATTCACACAAGTGGAAGCATTGGACCCTAGGGAAAAATGCGCAAGGAAATAGGTGGCTTGGAGGGCAGAGGAGAAGGTTGTGAGAGCCTTTGACTATTTATGAGCAGCATTGTTTGATTGCAAAGAGAGCATGATAGCTTGAGAGCTGATTCTTTTTGTAACTTGAACAAGATTTCCACGTGTATGATAATACAGAGGTTGGGGTTTTAGGCTGAGGCTTTCCCCGGGTTATTTCTTCTGTGTTATGTGTGATTGATTTCTCATTCTCAACTATATGTGTTCTCTTGATCTTTCTCAATTCGATTAAGCTTCCGCAAAGTGTTATAGAAGTAGATCTTGTATTGTGTTTTAATATATTGCATAATCTGTTGATCTACAGTGGGAATTTCTACACCATGCATACATGAGCTATTTTGGGATGATTGACAAAAATAACTGATAGATCTCTGAGTTAGACTGTTTTTTCACTACTCAACTGACTTTCAACTGACCCTATTAATTGTTAGGGGTCAATTCACTGAGTACAACTAAAAATAATTGAACTAGATTGCTAAATATTAACAATCAACACATGTATGGTTGAACTCCAAGCCCACTAACTCGAATTTACTGAGCTAATTGAGTGAAAAGTGCCATGTCACACTAGTTAATTGCCTCCAATTTGTCCCGCTGATGTGGAAATTCGATTTAGTTAATTTGACTAAGGCTAAAGTCAAATTGAACATTTCTTGCTACACTTTCTAACAATAAATGCTAATTTGGGTCACCATTCTAGAAAATCAATTTTGTGAAGAACATAATTCAACTTTGAAGAAAATATAATCCAAGAAGGACAAATAATAAAGAGAATAGTTACTTGAGGAAAACTTACATCTAGAAAGATAATATACTGCAGACCTTGTTAACTGTACTGCACACCTTGTGACTTGCACTGCAGACCTGTGAAAGAATTGTGATTCGGATCTATGACAAGTCTGTATTACAACTCTATGACATGCCTATAATTAGGCCTTGTTTATGGATTAAAGAAGGTTTTGATCTATAACATTAACTTATTCACTATATTGAGCTTGGCACCATAGATTTGTTTTGATCTTATCTTATTTGATTGCTAATTAGTGAGGGTTGTCAACAAAGGTGTTGAACAACAAATTTTTGGTACACATGTGTTGTGATATTGGACGGTGAATACCATTTTTAGGAGGCTACCAAGTGTGCCCTAGAACAATCATTTTGAAGAATGTTAACGAACAATGTGAGGACTTGTTTGCAAGTGAATTTGGTGGAGTAGAATTGTTGTGTAAAGGAAGTATTATTGAAGTGTTCCTTGAAAGTTTATGGAATAGTCTTGAAGCCTATTTTTAAACAAGACATTGGACTAGACCTATAGGTGTCTTTGAAGATATTTTGAACCATCTTTGGAATATTTTCTTAGAGCACCATTGAAGACACTTTGTGAAGAAATCCTTGATGCCTTCATATATTGAAGTCCTAATGAAATAGTTTAGATGAAGATGTTTTGTGAAACATGAAGATTCTTGGAGACACTACTAGATTTGTTAAAGTTGATGTTCATTCTTGGAGTAAAGTTGAAGAGGATCCGTTGCAACAATTATTGAAGATTTGGAGTCTTGTTGAAGCAATCCTTAAAAAATTATTGAAGCCTATTTGAACACTCCTTGAAGACCTTGTGAATATGACATTCAACACCTGTTGAAGATGGTTTTGGAATTCTTGAGGAAGAAATAAAAGTATCTTGAAGAATTGAAGCAAATTGTAAGGGTTGGAGCCTTAGAGGATTGGAGTCCTCCCACAAGGTTGAAGCCTTATGGAATACTAGGTTGGAGCCTGAATCATAGAGAGGATTGGAGTCCTCCAAAAGACCATGTTGGACCTTGGCACTGTACAAGTTGGAGCCTTGTTTGATCGAATATTGGAGTACAAATTGATTGATGTAAAAAGAGGATTGGAGTCCTCACCATTATTGATAATAAAAGTATTCTTTTGTTGTACATTTTGTATTCTAGTTTATTAAGTGATATTAACTAGCATAAAATAACAATTTTAAAATAAATACCGATTCACCCCCTTCAATATTTCCAACATTTCTGTTACATTTTATTATTAGGAAATTATTAATTTATATTTTGTTATGTCATTGAAGTGTATTCAATAAAATTTACATTTCAAATATTATTATTTGTGCTTTTCAATTTTGTGCATTGATTATTTTAAAACATAAATTATATTTTAATCATGGTTTGAAAAATATTTGTAATAAAGTCAAATTTTCCTAATTTGTTAAAATTAAAAAAATAAAATAAAATCAATATAATATGATTTTTCTTATATCATTTTATTAAATGAATTTTTTATATTACATGTTTGAGAGTAGAAATTTATTTACACACATCAACAAATTGTTGGGTTGTGTTATATTCTTTCCATGACTAGCCCATGTAGTTAACCAGGGGGTTAGAGGGGGGGCGGAGCCCCCCGTTTGTTGCACCGATTGCGTAGCGGGGGGGTCACAGGGGATTTGAGGGGTGTAGGTAACCCCAATCTATGGGGTTCGGGGCAGCACCCTGGAAATTTTTGGTCTTGGAACCTATGTTAGGTTGGGCGGACCCACCTATGATTTTGTGCATGATTTTTGCACATGTTTTTGGACGTGATGGTTTTCGGTCCATGGTATTGGATGCTTCAGCATCTATAAATATGTATTATAACATTGAAAGGAACATAATGAAAATCAAGATGGTAGTCCAGATTTTGGGATCCAGGGGAAATCTCTGTGTATATATGTTTTATGTGTTATGCTCTTGCATTGTTTATTTTATGTGTTTTAGAATTCGTATCCAGGTAATTTATGTACAGGGTTAAAACGTACATTTGGAATTAGAGCTATTTTGGCTTCAAGGGGATGCCTTTGTTGCTGAGGGGTTTCGCTTGGGCCTATGGTAGACCCTGTTCAGTGGGAGATCTTCGAGATCGATTCTGGTGGTAAAAGAAGATGGCGAGCAGTGGAAAGATAGAGATCGAGAAATTTAATGGTCAGAGTTTTGAGTTGTGGAAACTCAAGATGGAGGATTTGTTGGTGGATAAAGATCAGTGGATTGCGGTAGATCCAGGTACTAAACCAATGGGAGTGTCCGATGAAGAATGGAAGAAGTTGGATCGGAAGGCAAAGAGCACAATACGATTGTGTGTTTCAGATTCAATATTGCTGAATGTATCAAGGGAAGCTATGATGAAGGCTTTGTGGGACAAGTTAGGGAATTTGTACCAATCTAAGTCTCTGGTGAATAAACTATTCCTATGGAAAATGTTGTATAACCTGAGGATGAAACATGGAGACTTAGTGACAGAGCATCTGAACGCATTTAATAACATTTGTTGATATTAAAATTTTAGATGAAGATAAGTGCATCAGTTTGTTGTGTTCTTTACCAGATTCGTGGGATAGTTTGGTTATTGCAATAGGTAGCAATGCAATTACCTTGCAGTTTAATGAAAGAGTCCCATCCTTGTTGACGGAGGAGATGAGACGGAAAAATATGGAGAGCCAGAATGGTGATGCCTTGTCTGTATGAGGATGGTCCTAGAATAGAAACAAAAATAAGTCATCGAGTGGGAGATCTAAATCTAGCGGGAGATCTAAATCTCCAGGAAAACTTGTAAAGGTGGTGTGCTGGAAATGTGGAAAGGAAGGACACTACAAAAGGGACTGTAAATCTAAAGCTCCTGATAAAGGAAAGGGATCTGATGATGCTCCTTCTGTGGAGGCGAAAACCACCTCAGAAGAAGGTGGGGATGTGTACTTGGCTTCTTCAAGTACACATGTAGATCATGATGCATGGTTGATTGACTCAGGTGCATCCTTTCACTTCACTCCCCATAGAGAGTGGTTCTGCAAGTATGAGAAATACGATGGTGGTGATGTCCTCTTAGGGGATGATAGGAAGGCTATAATCGTTGGTCGCGGAAAAGTAAAGTTGAAGTTGCAAGGTGGAAGGATTAGAACACTTTCGGGTGTTCTACATATTCCTACATTGGCTAGAAATCTGATTTCTGTAAGCAAGTTGGATGATGCAGGTGTTAAAACAGTGTTCGAGAAGGATACCTGCAAGATGGTTCGGGGAGCAGTGGTATTGATGTAGGGAGTTTGTATTAGAACTGTATACAAGCTGCAAGGTAGCACGGTTGTTGATGGGTGCAACAGTTCTATGGTTCCTGAAAGTGGAGCAGAGAATCTAGTGGTCTCTGGAGAGAAGACCATTTTGTGGCATCAAAGGCTTGGACATACTGGAGAGAAGGGCCTTCGAATATTTCATGGTAAATGTATGGTAGAATGTATGAGTAATAGCTCTCTGTATTTTGATTTATGTGAAAATTGGGTATATGGGAAGCAGAATTGGGTGAGTTTCCCCTCTGATGGTAAGAGGGTGAAACATATATTAGAGCCTGTGCATAGTGATGTGTTTGGACCTGTGAATGTTCCATCATTGGGTAAGTCTGTGTACTATGTATCATTTATAGATGACTTTTCAAGGAATACATGGATATATTTCCTTAAGAATAAATCTGAAGTCTTTGACAGGTTTAAAGAATTCAAGGCTTTGGTGGAAAACCAGACAGAGAAGAAGATAAAGGTGTTGAGGACAGATAATGGTGGAGAGTTTTGCAGTAAGGAATTTGAAGAATTCTATAAGAAGTGTGGTATATCATGACAGAAGACTACTCCATATACACCTCAACAAAATGGAGTTGCAGAAAGAATGAACAAGACGTTGATGGAAAGGGCAAGAAGCATGCTCAGTAGTGTCGGGTTAGAACAAGAATTCTAGGCAGAGGCGGTGGAGACGTCATGTTACCTGGTCAATAGATCACCTTCATCAACGTTGGAGGATAAAACTCCACAAGAGGTATGGACTGGTAAGAAACCCTATCTTTCACATCTGAGGGTATTTGGATGTGATGCATATGTACATGTTCCAAAGGAGAAACAAACCATGTTGGGTAGTAAATCTGAAAAGTGCATCTTTATTGGGTATAAGGATGGTTTAAAGGGTTATAAGCTTTGGAACCCAGTAACGAGGAAGGTTGTGTACAATCGAGATGTGGTGTTTACAGAGGTGAAAGATGTTATTAAACATGAAGTCCAACCAAAGGAACCTGAGAAGATAGAGTTTGAGCTAAAGGAGGAAGAATCAGACTCTACATAAGAGGAGGAATCAGAAGATGAAGAGCCACAAACTTCGTGTGTGAGAAGATCAGTTCAAGAAAGAAGGAAACCAAAAAGGTATAGTCCATCTTCTTTTTGTTCGAATTTTTCTTTATCTATTACTAATGATTATCCCAGAACTATGAAGGAAGCAATGGATTCAGAGGACGGAAAACTCTGGAAAGAGGCCATGGTTGATGAAATGGCATCTTTGCACAAAAATTAGGTTTGGGATTTGGTGGAGTTGCCAGCTAGAAGGAAACCCATTGGCAGCAAATGGGTGTTCAAGAAGAAGACAAATGCAGAAGGAAAGGTGGAGAAATGCAAAGCTCGACTGGTAGCAAAAGGTTATTTCCAGGTGCCAAGAATTGATTTTGGTGATATTTTTTCTCCTGTTGCCAAGGTAACTTCTATTAGATTAATTTTATCTGTTGCTGCTGCTTTTGATTTCGAGGTAGAACAGATGGATGTGAAGAAAACATTTCTTCGCAGGGATCTGGAAGAGGAAATCTACATGAAGCAACCTGAAGTAACCTGAAGGCTTTGCAGTGAAGGGTAAGAAAGAACTGGTATGCAAGTTAAAGAAGTCTCTGTATGGGTTAAAATAATCACCAAGGATGTGGTATCAAAAATTTGATACATTTATACAGGGACTTGGCTTCACCAGAAGCAAAGCAGATCACTGTGTGTATTTTAAATTAATTGGTGACCATGTTATTTATTTGGTCTTGTATGTGGATGATATGTTGTTGGTTGGAAATGACGAAGAAATTATCTAGGATTTGAAGACCCAATTGTCCTCCAAATTTGACATGAAAGATCTTGGTGCTGCAAACTATATTTTGGGCATGGAAATTAAAAGAGATTGGGCAAAGAGGAAGCTCTGGTTAAGCCAAAGGAATTGACAATATTGTAGAGATTTAATATGTAGGATAGTAAACCGGTGAAGGTTCCTATTCCTGTAGGTGTAAAGTTATCTATTGAACAATGTTCGAAGACACAAGAAGAGGAAGATGACATGTCCTGTGTTCCATATGCAAGTGCAATTGATAGCCTGATGTATGCAATGGTATGTACTAGACCAGACATTACACATGCAGTGGGAGTATTGAGCAGGTTTATGTCAAAACCAGGAAAGGAGCATTGGACAACAGTGAAGCGGGTTTTCAGGTATTTGCGTGGCACTATTGATTATGGTTTGTGCTACCAAGGAAGACCAGGATTGGAAAAACAAGGAAGACCAGGATTGAACAAAGCGTTGGATATTCATGGCTTTGTTGATGCAGATTGGGCTGGAGATCTGGATCAGAGAAGATCTACAAGTGGGTATGTGTTTAACCTATTTGGAGGTGCAGTCAGTTGGATGAGTAAGAAACAATATGTAGTGGCACTATCAACTACAAAGGCAGAATACATGGAAACCACTCATGCAAGCAAGGAAGAAATTTGGTTGTAGAGATTGTGTTCAAGTATGGGGTTAGTACAAGGAGCTATAAGAATAGACTGTGACAGCCAAAGTGCAATTTTCTTGGCAAAGAACCCTGCATATCATTCAATGACAAAGCACATTGATGTTCAGTATCACTTTGTGAGGGATATGATAGAAGACAAAAAGGTGTTGCTGGTAAAGGTGGACAATTTGAAGAATACTGCAAATGCATTGACAAAATCTGTGAGCTCTGAGAAGTTCTCTCGATGTAGAGAAACAATGGACGTTGCAGGGTTGGATATGTTGAGTGCTTTATTAATCTAAGAAAATATAATACATATAAAAACAATAAACTTTTTTTCAAGTTAGACAAACTATATTAATCATGCAATCACTTATTTGATTAAATATCTTAACCTCACACTATTCTAGAAAGCATCCGGTCACATCCAACTAGTTCCAATAACTTCGTATAGACTAAGAACAAACTTTCTACATACATATCAATTCAAAATAATAAAAACCAATAATCATTTGAACTAAATACATAATCACACCTAAAAAAATAGAAATTGTGTAATCCAAAAACAACTTTGTTATATTTTAAACAATGACCATATATTTCACTTTAAAACCACTTGACACCTCCATGTGACATAAGCAACAAAACAACAACTCCCGTGTCCTACATTGGAAAAAGCAACCAAGAAAAATAAAAAAGATAATAAAGCATGCATGTTACATATATGTGCAAGGTCCCTTGTACATAATATGGAATATTAAAATGACACAAAACATATTACATATTATTATGTTGTGTAGAAATTTGTAAAAAATGTTAACCTATGGTGTTTGTGGTAAATTATTTTTAGGTGTATATGGTTTTAGCAACACCATGTTACTTGAAAACATAATTGCATTTAACATTTCCCACCAAAAAATCCATTAAATCTTTTGATCCCACCTACACCATACATCATCACTTCCTCCTATGCATCTTCCCACACAATATATAATCGTTACTTACTTCACACATTGTATGTATTTATTTAGTTGGCATAGATTATTCTTCTTGTCATGGTATGGTCATCTCATGGCCAAAGTAGTAGATGGCTCTGGATGAACCACTAGCCATTACAAAGTTGTAGGAAGTAGCCTTTAGAAATAATGTTGCAACTTACAAGCAATAGTCTAAAACAATTCAAAAACATTGGAATTTGCAAGGCACAATGATATTTAAGGAAGTACCAGATATGAAGATTCTTTTGGATATTACGAAGAGAATCTGCATAGGTACTATGAGTTATGGTTAAATTTTTTGCCGGCTCATACAACGTTGGAAATCACTATAAATAAAATCAAGGGAAAATCTAACATTGGTCAACATTTTCTTGTCTCGTGGAAAAATATAAATGCAACATAAATATTAGGATAGGAAAAAATTTGTTAATAACCAATAACAATTAATAACCTTACATGTATTGCTACTTATAAAAGAAAGATACTAAGAAACACCTTATATTTGTTTCTTTCAAGCATCCTCAGTATTAATGTTCCTTTCTACCTTATGTGAAGGAGGAGAGAAACATGAGTAAAATAATGACAAAACCATTAAAAAAAACAGAGAAACCGTTCATTTTCTACTACTACCTTTTAAATAAAGAGAAGCAATGCTTTCTCCCCTCCTACCATTTAAAGTGAAAAATTGATCTTCAAACTTGGATACACATAGAGTAGGGCTTGCCTTTGAATCATCACTCTACATGATTTCTTCATATACAACTAGGAGGGATCACCTTCAACTCTCCATCAAAAGTGTGCAATAGTTGAGCCAAAGAAAGGTTAATAATAGGAATAACCATGGAACCCCCCAGGCATCCTCTACTTATGGTTGTTCATTTTACATAGTCATAAAATAGAAAGAGGAGGAAGCTTGCAATGTGCTGGAGTGAAACTCAATGTTTCGATTGCTTAAACTGGGACCATCTTCAAGATTTTATTTTCTCAAATTTAACATATTATCTCTTCTGTTAAAGTAATAGTAATTATTGTGTTGATCCATTGTGTATTTGACCTATTAATTATATTGGAATGTTATAATTATTTTTATTTGTAGGTTTTGAAATCAAAATTTTTTATCATATTTAGTTAAACATGAATTACATTCTTATTAACAAGATGTACATATATAAATACATTTTTATTTGACATTTGGTTTTTATATCCCAAGAGGTCTCTTGGACATCCCATAACCATTTGTCTTCACTTGAGGCTTTTTTCTGTCTAGTCAAGTGATTGTGCCAAGTTTACTTAACCCCAAGGATTGTGTTTTTAACATTCCACCCCTTAATCCAAAGGGGTGTCTATGAGTCCAAGAAGAGAGTTGAAATACAAAAGTGCATGGCATCCAATCACTAGTGTGCTATCTGAAATGGTGGTTTAAGGAAGACTACAAACCAAATGAGGTAATATAACTTGAAGTTTTCTACCGATGGTGGTTTAAGGCTGACCACCAACTTTGGAACTTGGCTTGAAGCAGTTCTTGGAAAATTTTTGAATCTGGCTAGAAGTTGAAGTCTTTTGCAATGTGGAAGTGTGTAGTAATAATGATTTAAACATGACCACAAACTAATGAGATGGATAGAAGAATTCCAAGTCTTTTATGGGTGGTAGTTTAAGTAAATCCATGATATGACGTCATCACCTGCAAATGAAGTTCATTTATGACAAGACAACATCAGTCCCATAATCACCTGTTCTAACTATGTTTGTTCATGTAGCATGTTGATTGTAATGGAACATTGTGCAAGCACTCTAAGAGAAGGACTTAGGAATGGCATATTTGAGCTCTAGAGGGATTGAGGGATGACCCATTATACACTAAAATTATGCAATGCACATTAGGAGGCAAGGAAGGCCAAGGTACTACGTAGTAGGTAGGTTCAAACAACAAGGGTGACAAGACTAGGCGCTGTAATTACGCAACACAAAGTGTTTGAGGAGAAGACTCTAGGATTGCGCAGTTGAGTACTACAATGACCTAGAGAGGGACCTATTTTCCACTAGAATTACATAATGCATAGTTGAGGAAAGGAAGGAAAATACATTGCGCAATTGAGCAAGTGAAGTAGACAAGGGAGGCAATGTTGTGCATTGTAACTATGCAGTGTGTAGTAATTGAAGAGGAGGTTTAGGGGACTACGAGACAATATAAGGTAGGATGGATCATGAATTGTGTATTGGGCAAGGCTAAGCAACAAGATTGAGGGCCTGTACTCCGAGGTTTCTCAATGCACAGTTGGAGGTTGTCTTCAAGATGAGTACAATGGATAGGTACGAGAGGTAAATATTTCATCTCTAAGGCTTATAAGTGTGAAATTTACTCATCACTCTGACTTGAAGATTGAATATGCTCGTGACTTGCATAAGATGTGAGGATATTAAGATGATTTAGGGACTGAAAATCCCATTTATTATCAGAGTCAGAATCTTAATGATATCGTGATCCGATATTCCGATGTAGAAAAGTTGGCTTTAGCATCCATTCAAGCCATCCAAAGATTTCACCTTTACATCTTTCTTTGAAAAACTACGTTTGTTTAGGATTTCAATCCTATGACATACATTTGCTCGTGTCAATTGCTGGGGGGAAGTACTTGAAATAAATTTTGTAACAGCCCTGGTGAACATTCCATGTAATAAAGTTAAAAACAATAACCATGGATGAATGGGACACTTATTCCAAGCTGAATGTTGGGAAAGACATCCTAGGGGGTGTTCATTTGGTTGTTTATGGCTAAGGCATTAAAAGGAAAAATTTCATTTTTGGCACATTTATTTATGAAAATAATGGAAATTAGGAGAAAAGGGAGGTGAAAGCTCACAGGTTGCATGTGAGGAGGAAAATGAAGAAAAATAATGGAAAATGAAGAAAATAGAGGCCTCATTCATAAAAAGGCTTATGAGGATCAGTCGGTAACCTTTTTTCAGTTCATTGTTGGAGCTCTCTCTCATTATTCTCTCTCTGTCGTACTCTTGGATACTTAGAGTTTTCTTGGAGCACTCTTGGAGGCTGTGGCATACTCGGACTTTTGGAGCAAGAAGGCAAAGGAAGAGAAAGAAAGTGCAAGAAAGTATCTACATCAGCAGCTACATCACATTTTCTTGTAGGTACTGAGTTGCATGTATGACTTCTTCACTAGTTTTGGAATGCATGGCATATGCATGTGGTTTCTTGGTTGTGATATGTCATTGACATGGAGGATTTCTTGGATCGACAGTGGATTTCCTAGCCTTGCCATTTCCTGGATAGCCATGGTGATTGTGGGTTTACTTTCATTGTTTGCTTTTGGTTGTTTCTCATGTTTCCTTAGCTTGGGTTCAGTTACTAGTCCTGGAGCCTTGGTTGTACAAATGCTCCAGAGACCTTGGTGGGTTGAGTTACTAGTCATGGAGCCTTGGTTGGACAAATGCTTTGGAACCCTGGAAGGCTTGGATAGAGATTGATCTGATGATGGTTTTGTGATGTCTGACCGTGAGGTGGAATCATTGTTTGATGGGTTAAGGTGGATGGCTTCAGGAAGCGCTGGATGAGATTTGATTGATGTGTTTTATGAGATTCCACATTCATGCTTGGAATATGGCACGGGGTTAAATGGATGAATAGAGATTTGGATCAACCATTCTATGGTAAGGTGAAACATGGTAGTCCCATCTCCGGTTGGTTCATTGCATGCATTAATGAGAAGTCCATTCCCTTGATTTTCATGTGTAAAGGTACTGATGTATTTATGGATTTGATGGCCGATATGTTTATTGTATTTATGTTCCTGTTATGTTGGTTATATGCACATTTTATGACAGCAACTATGTATAGCTCTCAGCATGTTCTTACTTGTATGTGAATGGATAATCTGCCTATGACCTAATATATGATAATGTGGCAAATGGCATGAGGAAACAATGGTTCATAGTGATTCTCAGATAAGTATGAGATCCCTACGCTTAACCCTGTTATTTACCCCTGTAGATTACATGTCGACGATATGTTTGATGAAATCCCTGTCATGACTAGTAGGGATCCAGTCAAGGTCTTGAACAAGTATTTGCTTTAATGTTGTCATTTCCATGTTAATTACCGATCTGAAGAGATGGTTCAGTTCTGGGCAGTGACCTGGGCTTTGGTCCTGAAAAAGTGGCTCAAATCCCCGAGTCGCTGGTGTAACCATTAGGGGAATTTTGAGGTCTAAAATGGGCCTCCTAAGTAAATTATAAAATAATAGTGGAAATAATAAAATAATATTTGATTACATCATCAAATTTTAGAGGGAAAAATGAAAAAACTACTTTTTTCAACTCTTATTTTCAACTTATCTCCTTAAGGTTTTACTCAAATTTCGAGTGGAAACACTCGTTAGATGCAAAATTTAATTCCTCATGCAAGGAGTACCCATGTTGCATACTTTCGATGGACACTGCTACACGAAAAATGAGAAATACATGAAAAACTGTGATTACAATCACATTGTTCATGTATTTCTCATTTTTCGTGTAGTATCATCCATCGAATGTATGCAACATGGGTACTCTTTCAATGAGGAATTAAATTTTGCATCTAACGAGTACTCCCACTTAAAATTTGAGTAAATATAAGTTGAAAATAAGAGTTGAAAAAGTAGTTTTATTATTTTATTATTTTTTTACCTTTTTACTCCAAAAATGGTGAATCATCCCCCATGGTTGACATCATCATCTGAATCGTATTGGTTCTTATAAATTTTATTTTCGTTGTACACTTTTCTTAGGAGGCCCATTTTAGACCTCAAAATTCTCCTAATGACTGACAATTTAAGTCTCTGGTCGTTGTTAGGCAAGCTTGTGGGAGCAACTTTGGGTTGTTGGTTGGCCTCGTGCCTATAGCATGGGAGTGACTGAGCCTTAAATTGTCTAAAAGCTCAGTGAGGCACCAAGTCAAGTTGTCTAAACTATTGGATTGGTTCTTGATGGTCCTGGAACTGATGATTGATGTCTAAATGGTGTGTTTTCGTCGATTCCACTTCCTTAAGTTGACTTAGGAGGCCGAATCATATCATAGTGTCCTCTCATCGCATGTTTACCCCGACTGGTTGGTTGCTTGTGTAGATGTGGGAGGAGGGTGTTACAGAGTGGTATCAAAGCATGGTTCACCCCTTAGACTAGATGGGCTATGTGTTGTTCATGCATTCATGTCAATTTCATGTGTGTATCTTACACTTACATACTTGTTATATTTGCTTGATAATTGATTAGGGTTGTAGTATGGTTATCATGGAGAATTTGGTATTGATTTCATGAAATGTATTTTCTTAAGTATGTGATTGACTATGTATGGATTGTATCTCACTTACATGATTGATTTTATGGTTCCTACATACATCCTTGTATGTTAGGTTACATTCCTGAATATTTGGACTACATGTATTAGTGGTGTAGATTGATTATAAGAATTGATCACTTATCTTCGACTGCATGTGTTTATGCATAGGTGTAGTTGATTTGGCATTGCTTATGCATACTATTGGTTGCATGTGGAAATGGGTACAATGGAGTAATGGTTGTTTTCATGCATGAGGTCATAACATGCATTGTTGATATGGCCTTGCATTGATGATTGGATCCTAGTTAGAGTGATGTTTATGTGTTGATACATTTATTGGTGTATGTCTATATGTTGTTATGATTATGTTATACATGTATCACACTGATTTGGTGATCTTGCAGACAAGTGTCATCCACGAGCTATACTAAGGTACATTGGTTTGTTCTGATTTGGTGTATCTCACATATTATGTTTGCAAGAAGACATATCAAATGGCTAGCAAGATGGTTGACTACAAAGATTCTCCCTACAAATCTGAAGAGTAGTATGGTGTTGGGAACTCTTCTGACTTGGCAGTGACACTAAGAAGCCTAAAGGAGGAGATAAGGAGTTGTAAGGAAGATAGTGACAAAATCATATAGTCATAGGAAAAGTTAGCAGAGGTGAATGTAGTAATACTTTAGAGCTTGTCAGATTTGCAACAACAAGGACCACTACAGATCAATCATGAGCAAGAGGATAAAACTAATGGGGCATACGGTAGTAGATCATGTGGTGGTCATCGATCAGATAGAGATTATACAGTTATAAATGGAAGATTGTTAAACATTATGGAGAGGAGAAGGGATACACATGTATGATTCTAGTTCTGATTCAGATAGGCACTACATTCCGAATGAGTTTAAGAAAGCAAAGCCACCTACTTTTGATGGAGAGATAAAGAGATAATAGGATGCAGAGGCATGGTTTCTTGGTATGAAGAAGTTCTTTAGGTTGCATGACTACTCAGAGAACATGAAACCTAGAGTGCCTACTTTCAGCCTTAAAGGTAAAGAAGACATCTGGTGGGAAGACGTGAAGAATGTCAGGGACATAAATGAGGAAGATATGAATTGGAGTGAATTTCAGCGGATATTCAAGAAGTATTTTTTAGAGAGATACTTATATGACGGGGAAAAATAATCCTATGAACTAAATATGGGATCCATGACAGACCAGTAAGTTCTTGGAACTGTTGAGATATGTGCGTTACCTCAAGGAGGAGAAGGCTAAGATCCAGAGATTTGTTAGTGTGTTACCTTTTGCATTCAAAGATAGGATTGAGTTCGATGAGCCTAAATCATTCGAGGAAGCCATTTGAAAGCTAAAGCATTGTTATGAATAATCAAAGCATAGAATTGCGACTAAGCTAGACTAGAGAGGTAATGTAAAGAAAAAAGGAAAATGGGATAAAAGTGAGCAAGGCCACAGGGTACAGATAACAAGGAGAATGTTGTAACTCCTAAGAAGTTCAATGCATTAGATAGAGGATAGGGACATCCACCTCAGGAGAAGAGTAAGGAGCCTATGCGTTATTGGACTTGTAGCAAAGATCACCTTAGGAGAGATTGTCTACAACATCAGAATGGTAGACCTCAGATATATTGTGCATAGGACACGCAGATTGTTGGAGATGTAGGGTAGAGTATTCCTCGTATCTATACAGTCGTGGAAAACATGCTGGGAGAGCATCTGACATCTATCATTGAGATGGACGATGAGATTTTTGATCAAGTTATTTCTATTTTGATTGAGCCTGGATCTAATTATAGCTATGTTAGTCCTGACTTGGTGCATAAGTGTGGTTTGAATAAGGAGTTACATGCTGATTCTTGGTTAGTGCAGTTGGCTACAGGTACAAAGAAGTGAGTGCACCATTGGGTAAGAGCTTGCGCATTTGACTTAAATGGTATGCCTACAGTAGCACATTTAAATGTATTACCATTGGGTTCATACAATATGTTATTGGACATGGATTGGTTGTATCTACATAGAACCAAGGTAGACTGCTATGATAAATATATTGAGTGTGTTGATGAAAATGGAGAACTGAGAGTCTTGCAAGGTAAGAAGAAAGCCACATTAGTTAGGATGGTGACAGTTATGTAAGCAAAGCTTAGCCACAAGAAAGGGTGCAAGCAATTTGTAGTACATATTTATAGTGATAAGGGTAAGGAGGTTGAGGATGTAGATGTGTTGAACAAATACTTGGTTTTACAATAGTTCAGTGATGTATTTCCTGAGCACATCATAGAATTGCCACTGCATAGGGAGGTAGACTTTTCTATTGACTTAGTGCCAGGGGCAACTCCAGCATCGAAAGCACCTTACAAGATGAGCGCACTTGAGTTGGTTGAGTTAAAGTTATAACATAAGGAAATGTTGGACAAGGGATACACTAGGCCAAGTGTATCACCGTGGGGCACACCAATCTTGTTTGTGAGGAAGAAAGATGGTACTCTCAGATTATGCATTGATTACACATAGTTGAACAAAGTGGCTATCAAGAACAGATATCCTTTGCCAAGGATTGATGACTTGTTCGATTAGTTGAAGGGAGCAACAATGTTCTCAAAGATTGACTTGAGATTCGGATACCATCAGGTACACATCAAAGAGGAGGATATATACAAGACTAAGTTTAGGACTAGGTATGGGCATTATGAGTTAGTTGTTGTTCCATTTGGCTTAACGAATGCTCTAGCTACATTCATGCATTTGATGAATAGTGTTTTGTGTCCATATTTGGATAAGTTTGTTGGTGTGTTCATTGATGATATACTGGTATATTCTAAAAATGAAGAAGAACATGTTGAGCATTTAGCAGTAGTGTTGAGGTTGTTAAGGGAGCATTAGTTGTATGCTAAGCTCATCAAGTGTAGCTTCTTTCAGATTGAGGTGCACTACTTGAGACATGTTGTCTCAAAGGAAGGCATTGTAGTAGATCCAAAGAAGATAAGGGCCATCATGGAGTGGGTAGCTCCTAAGAATGTGGATGAAGTGAGATATTTCATGGGTTTGGCAGGCTATTATAGGAGGTTCATCAGGAACTTCTAGCAGATTGCTTATCCCATTACATTCTTGTAGAGGAAAGGTAAGAAGTTCGAATGGATCGAAGAGTGTTAGGCTAGCTTTGAGCAGCTCAAGTAGTTTCTGACACATGCACCAATGCTACAAATTGCATATCTAGACAAAGAATTCATAGTATGTACAAATGCTTGCAAGAGAGGACTTGGTGGAGTCCATATGCAAGATGGATAGGTGATATGTTATGATTCCCAGAAACTAAATGAGAACGAGTAGAACTACCTGACGCATGATCTCGAGTTGGCAGCGATTATACATGAACTAAAGATGTGGAGGGACTATCTTCTTGGCAGGCGGTTTGTGCTTATGAGTGATCACATTGGGTTGAGGTATTTGTTTGACCAGTTGAATTTGAATGCCAAGTAGGCTAGATGGTTTGCCATGATCAACAAGTTTGATTTCAATATTAGGTACATCAAAGGTAAGGAGAATAGGGTGGAAGATGCTCTCAGTAGAGGAATACAAGTGAATCACTTAGCAGCTATGAGTTCTTATGGGACATATTTATAGGATAGGATCTTATGGGTAGGACAATACAATGTTAGATATATGGAGATTGTGCATAGGTTGCAACAAAGTATAGGTACAACTACAGGTACAGACACATGTTGTTGTACAGATATATGTATAGGTACAGGTGATGGTACATGTATAGGCAGTGGTACATGTACAGGTGCAGGTGCACAAGACTTGGACTATTGTCTTACAACAGATGGATTGGCTAGGTTCCGAGATAGGATATATGTACCAGATAGTAGTGAGCTCAAGAAGGTGGTCTTGAGGGAGTTTCATGTGAAACTATATTCAGGTCACCCAACTTATCAGAAGACACACACAGCAGTGAATATATATTACTATTGGTCGAATCTTAAAAGGGATGTAGCAAAGTTTGTGGCGAGATGCTTCGATTTTCAGTGAGTGAAGGTAGACTGCAAACATCCAGGTGGACTCCTACAGCCGATCATGATTTTGGAATGGAAATGGGAGGCCATTTCCATGGATTTCATAACAGGTTTTCCAAAAATAGTGAAGCAACATGATTCCATCATGGTCATTGTGGACAGGTTAATAAAGGTTGCACACTTTGTCCCGCTGAAGTATACATTCTCAGCTTATGATGTGGCATAGGTATTCATCTGAGACATGGTTAGAATACATGGTGTTCCAAAGAATATTGTATTAGGAAAGGATGCGAAGTTCACTTCCAAGTTTTGGAAGGAGTTATTTGCAGGTTTGGGCACCAAGTTGGCCTTCAACACAACTTACCATCCACAGAAAAATGGACAGATAGAGAGGGTAAATAGGATATTAGAGGACATGTTGAAGATGTATGTAATGCATCAGGAGAGGAAGTGGGAAGAGTATCTCCCTTTGGTAAATTTTTCATACAACAGAAGTTATCAAGAGTCATTGAGGATGAGTCCTTCTGAGGCATTTTATGGGCAGAGTTGTAACAATCCCATTAGTTGGTGTGATTTGGTTAGCAGGGTATTGATTAGCCTAGATATGTTGGCAAACATGGAACATGAGATGCAGGTGATCAAGAAGAATCTCACGGTAGCACATGATAGGCAGAAGAGTTATGTTGATAGGAACATGTTGTTCAAGGAGTTTTAGGTTGGGGAACATGTGTACTTGCACATCAAACCGAAGAATATATCCTCGCGGACTGGATCATGTGCCAAGCTAGAACCATAATTTTTTGGACCCTTCAGTATCATTAAGAGGATTGGTATAGTAGCCTATCGACTTGCACTACCTCTGACATTGAAAGCCCATGATGTTTTCAATGTCTCATTGCTTAAGAAGTATGTTAAATATGTTGATCACGTAATTGACTAGTATGTATTGCCGGTGGAACCAGATGGAGAATTCCAACCAGAGCCTCAGTGCATATTGTAGAAAAAGGTGCTCATGCTTTAGAACTGAGAAATCGAGCAAGTTAAAATGCAATGGAAGAAATTTGGGCCCGATGAAGCTACATGGGAGATGGTGGATCAGATGTGGGCCATGTATCCTTCCTTGTTTGCTGGTTGAGGAAAAGCAGCTTTGATATGGTGGTTTGGTGATTTCTTATGGTGGTTTGGTGATTTCTTATGGTGGTTTAGTATTTTCTTATGTTCGTTTAGTATATGCTTATGGTGGTTGATATATGCTTTATGATAGTTGATATATCCTATATGATGTTTTGATATATGCCTAGATATGATGTTAGTATATGTTTGATATCTGTTTGGTATATGATCTGGCATATGTTTTGGTATATATATTTTTTTCATGATGTTTCTATATGTACCCATGTGTATGGATGTAAATATCGTAATGAGTTGTGTTATAAAGCTCCACTATGTGGTATGGGTATCATGTTATTATGATTATGTTTTTTTGTTACTATTTTATCATGTGATTATGTTATCATGATGTCATATGAGTTGGCACTCAATAGGATGATCATTCTAAATACTGTAATGAGATATGTTATAAAGCTTCATGAGCAGTATGTCTTCTTTCAGTAGGTTGTTGAGGTATATGTGTGATTGAACACCAAGGACGGTGTCCCCGAAGGGGGAGGGTTCTGTAACAGCCCTAGTGAAAATTCCATGTAACAAAGTTAAAAACAATAACCACAGATGAATGGGACACTTATGCCAAGCTGAATGTTGGGCAAGGCATCCTAGGGGGTGTTCATTTGATTGTTTATGGCTAAGGAAATTGGAAAAGGCAATGGATAAGACATTAAAAGGCAAAAAGGAAATTTTGGAACATTTATTTATGAAAATAATGGAAATTAGGAGAAAAAGGAGGTGAAAGGTCACAGGTTGCATGTGAGGAGGAAAATGAAGAAAATAGAGGCCTCATTCATAAAAAGGCTTCTCAGGATTAGTTGGTAACCTTTTGTGAGTTCATTATTGGAGCTCTCTCTCATTATTCTCTCTCTTTCGTACTCTTGGATACTTAGATTTTTCTTGGAGCACTCTTGGAGGGTGTGGCATACTTGGACTTTTGGAGAAAGAAGGCAAAGGAAGAGAAGGAAGCGGAAGAAGGCATCGAAATCAACAACTACATTAGATTTTCTTATAGGTATCGAGTTGCATGTATGATTTCTTCACTACTTTTGGCATGCATGGCATATGCATGTGGTTTCTTGGTTGTGATCTGTCATTGGGATGGAGGATTTCCTGGATCGAAAGTGGATTGCCTAGCCTGGCCATTTACTAGATAACCATGGTGATTGTGGGTTTACTTTAATTGATTGTTTTTGGTTGGTTCTCATGTTTCCTTAGTTTGGATTGAGTTACTAGTCTTGGGTCCTTGGTTGGACAAATGCTCTGGAGCCCTGTACCAGCTTGGTTTGAGTTACTAGTCCTGGAGCCTTGCTTTGAAAAATGCTCCAGAGCCCTTGGTGGGTTGAGTTACTAGTCCTAGAACCTTGGTTGGACAAATGCTCTAGATCCTGGTAAAAGCTGTGAGTTGATTTACTAGTCCTGGAGCCTTGGTTGGACAATTTCTCTGGAGCCCTAGAAGGATTGGATAGAGACCAATCTGATGATGTTTTTGTGATGTTTGACAATGAGGTGGAACCATTATTTGATGGGTTGAGGTGGATGGACTGAGGAATCCTTGGATGAGTTTTGATTGATGTGTTTTATGAGATCCCACATCCATGCTTGGAATATGGAATAGTGTGAATGACTGGAGAGAGATTTGGCTCGACCATTCTACGGTTAGGTGGAACGTGGTAGTCCCATCTCCAGTTGGTTCATTTTATTCATTAATGAGAAATCCCTTCCCTTGATTTTCATGTGTAAAGATACTGATGTATTTATGGATTTGATGGTTGATATGTTTATTGTATTTCTGTTCCTATTATGTTGTTTATATGCACATTTTATGAAAACAACTATGTATGACTCTCAACCTGTTTTTACTTGTATGTGAATGGATAATGTGCCTATGACCTAATAGATGATAATGCAGAAAATGGAATGAGGAGACAATGGTTCATAAATATTCTTAGATAAGTATGGGATCCCTACGCTTAACTCTATTATTTACACCTGTAGATTACATGTCGACGATATGTTTGACGAAATTCCTATCATGGCTAGTAGGGATCCATTCAAGGTCTTGAACAAGTATTTTCTTTAATGTTGTCATTTCTATGTTAATTTACTGATATGAAGAGATGGTTCAGTTCTGGGCAGTGACTTGGGCTCTGGGCCTGAAAAAGTGGCTTAAATCCCAGATTCGTTGGCATAGCACTGACAATTTGGGTCTCTAATCACTGGAAGGCAAGCCTGTGGGAATGACTTTGGGCTTTTGATCACCCTTATGCCTATAGCATGGGAGCGTCTGAGCCTTAAATTGTCCAAAAGCTCATTGGGACCCCAAGGCAAGCTGTCTAAACTATTGGATTGGTTCCTGAGGGTCCTGTAGTTGATGATTGATGTCTGAATGGTGTGTTTCTAGCAGTTCCACTTCCTTAAGGTGACTTAGGAGGTAGAATCATATCATAGTGGCCTCTCGTCGCATGTTTACCCCAGTTGACCAGTTGCTTGGGTAGATGTGGGAGGAGGGTGTTACAGATTTTCATTCTACAAGAATTTGACCTAGAGTTCATCATATCCAAGTCAAAGAAATCACTAGTTTTCACAAAACTAATGTGCGATCTTATTTCTCCTAGTTCAAAATCTACATCTGAATATTCTATCCATGACAAGTCATTGTTTCCAATCTCATCAAATAACCCGTGGTATGGATATTTCCTTATTTATCTCCAAACCCAAAATTTTTGGCCTAATACCTCTCTCTCAGAGTATCGACGTATTTGTTACCAAGCCCAAAATCACATCATTATCAACGACACCCTTTACCATCGTGGTATTGATACAATTTCATGAAGGTTCCTCACACTTGAGGAGGCCAAGAAAGTCCTAAATGAATGCCACTCGAGGGCATGTGGCAGAAATTTATCTGGTTATGTTACTGCTTGGAAAAATTTACGTGCTAGTTACTTATGGCCTACCATCTCTCAAGACTGCATCCTCGTAGTCCAAAAGTGTCATACATGCCATATATATGATCGTAAGGCATGTGCTCCACCCGCTCTTTTGCATCCTGTTATCATTGTTGGTCCCTTTGTAAAATGGGGTATCAACTTTATGACATGTAACCCTCACTCGGCCGGGGGGCATGGTTATATTATTATCACACTTGACTACTTTACTAAATGGGCCAAGGTGATGCCTACATTTAACAACACTAGAAAAATAGCTACATACTTATTTTTCAACCACGTCATTGCATGATTTGGTGTTCCACAAGCAATAGTTATGGATCATGGAAAACATTTTCAGAATCATATGATGACCGAACTAACTGCTAATTTGGGACATTCCCATGAAAGTTCCACTCCCTACTATCCTCGGGCTAATGGAAAATTTGAGGCCATCAACAAAGTTCTTAAGATGATGCTTCAATGCATGGTAGGGGTCCACAAGTTAGACTGACACTTACTTATTTACGCTGTTTTGTGGGCATATTGAACCTCGGTTAGGACTCCTACTAGATTTACACCCTTTCAGTTGGTATATGGTATGGAAGCTATCCTCCTAATTGAATGTGAAATTACATCATTGAAACTAGCTATTGAACTTCTTTTAGCCATTTTCGTAGAGGACAAGCGTCTTTTACATATAACTCGTTTAGATGAAACCCGATGCGATGTTGCTATAGCTAATGAAGCTCATAAAAGATGCGTCAAGGTGCAATATGACAAAAGTGTCAAGCCTTGTACCTTATTGGAAGGAGATATTGTTCTTTTGTATGACCAAGAGTCTGATAAGTTAGGTTCAAGGAAGTGTCAATGCATGTGGTTAGGTCCATACATTGTCAAGCGAGTCCTTGCAAAAGGGGCCTATGAGTTAGTAGATTTTAATGGAATTCCCCTAGTGCCACCTAGAAATGGGTCGTAACTCAAAAATACTATGCTTGATGTCAAGTGTATTTTTCACTGTGTACATACCGTTTATAGGTTTTTTGAGTGCGTTTGCAGTATGTATTTTCAGAGTTTCACATGGTTTCTATTGATTAATTCCCTATTATGTTTAGTTTGTAGATGTCGGTATCTCCTGAAAATTTTATCGGTTATGCTGATGGCGCTAGTCATAGTACTCAGAACTTATCTTCCACAACACGGGCTATCTTTGATCCAAATGGAGAGCTACTGATTCTGCAAGGGGTTTGTATTGGTCGCTCCACCAACAACATCGTTGAGTATAGTGCAGTGGTCGAGCTACTATTTGATGCTATTGCACATGGTATCCATCATTTAGTCATCAGACTTGAATCACAACTTGTAGTACTACAACTTGCTAGTGTCTATTCAGTTAGAAGTTCCACCATCTTACACATGGTTTTAAGAGTTCACCTTCTAGAAAGACATTTTGATTTCATACAATATGAACACATTTCTAGAAATATAAACACATTGACAGATGCCCTAGATAATCATGTTTTAGATAGACATTTGCAACAAATGTAATTAATTTTCAATTCACATCACATCATATTAAAAAAAAATAGAAACCCAAAAACATTGAATATATATATATATATATATATATATATATATATATATATATATATATATATATATATATATATATATATATATATATATATATATATATATATATATATATATATATATATATATATATATATATATATATATATAAAGTTTGGTTTTAAAAAAAATTGTACCAAAGACATATATGGCATACATTTCCAATATAAAAAGTACATGCAAATATCTAAGTAAACAAATAAAATGTGCTCATTGTATAATGACATTGCACAAGCCATCTTATGTAGTAGTCGACCAATACAACTAGGTACTCCTATGGTGTATCATTGAAGTTGTAGCGGAAGTTGGTCAAACACGTTCTCATCAATTCCATGTGGCACTCTACGTCTAATAGGACCTTTGCTACATTAGGATCCCATAGCATATCTTGTTCTACTGCATTGACCTGTGCTGGTTCTACTGCCTCCTCCTGTTATCGTTCCTCTGCACGATGGAGATATGAAGCACCACTAGATCTAATTGGTACCACATCCTCATGAAACATCAATAGTTTAGTCTTGTAAACATCAAAAAACACAAAAAATGTAAAACTTTCAAAACTTAAAAGGTTAAAATTTATTACCTGAAGCACCCCATTCCTCACCCTTAGGAAGCACGAGCTCAGGGTCATCACGAAAATCCATGCCTTCATCAAGATAGTTGTTGATCTTAATAAACGTTTTGCATAACCATCTAAATAAGTCTGGTGAGAAGTTAATCACTGAGGGCCCTACATGTTGAGACATGTGATCTATCCATCTCCTCATCCATGGCACCCTCGGATCAATAGGTTCAAGTGTAATATGAAAAGGTTGAAGTAATGGAACCCACTCTAGTGTAAAGGAAACTAATATCACACCATATACAAACTTATTTAGTTTTTCTTCCTTTTCTTTAGATAACAGTTCTTTCATATTGATCATATCTCCCTCGCTCTAGTTGAAGAGTGTTGGCTGCAGACAGTCCAACCCATATTGCATGTATGATATTCTTGCTACATGTAATGTTGAGCTATCTACCAATATTGTGATAATGAATAGGATCGTTCTTGAAGGTAACTGGTTCACATATTTTATACTAATCTTTTATTCCTTTGTTGGCTAGGCTCGAGGTCTACAATAGGTCGCAATATAATATTTCACTATCTCCCCAACACTTCTCCCACCTAGGAAGATATGGGGGTACCTCTCATAGACAAACCTATCATAAAGTAGATATCCTCTACCTTTATCTCGAGCAGATGTTCCCCAAACTTGAATTCTTGTTTTGAACATCCCATGAACGAATAAGGTATTTCAATAGCTCCATTTGTTGCCTCATACCAGGTGTTTGGTCTAAAATGCAGATGCAAATTAGAGTTTCATTATTATCGATCCGGGTAAGTAACCTTCGAGGATCATCCAAAATATATGGACTTAGGGATAAACTAAACTAACCTAGGTGAGGAAATGCCAAAGCTCCCTTACAGGAGGTCTTTCATTGGAATCTCCAACACCTATCTAGTCATTTAACAAAATAAAATCTAAAGACATTGTGACAAGTGTAAGAAATATTAAAGCTCCCTTACATGAGACTCTTCATTAATATTTCTAATCATCTTAATCAACAAACTATTTAAACTAATGAAATTAAGGCACTTAAATCTAATTTTGATTGATTGCATGAAATATTAAAGCTCTCTTACAAGAGACTATTCATTTATATCTCAAGCATATGAATCAGTAATTTAATCTAATTAAATTCACAAACAAACATAAAATTAAAGTTTACCAAAACAAAATGAGCATGAAAGTGAGGCAATGAGGGCCCTCTATAGCTCCACAAGCACACCTAGAAAGAAGTCAAATGTAAAAGAAAATCCAATCCACTTTATTTATCATCAATTGAAAATTGCAATTAGAAGTCCAAGTTCTACATTCCAAAAGGTTCTAAATCTCCATTACAATGATCCTAAAATCTAAAATTACAAATGAAGGACTAAGTTTCTAAATTCTAAAAATTAATATTACAAAATGAAGATTACAAATGAAGGAGATAACACTCCTATTATAAAAAAACTATGATAACAAACTCATAAATATAGACCCACTATTCCCTCCTTTGACCCACATATTTCTCAACCAATGGTGACACATAACCCTATCCTCCATGATCTCCTCCATGCAGTCCATGATCTTCTCAAATTCGAATTTGAACATAGAGTGCCACATAAAGATGCCTTGGAATCTTCCTTTGTACCTACACATGTGAACAAACTCATTCTAATTGTTATGTATAAGTACAAGCATATTATTGTCTAAAGTTTAACCATAAATCCACTTAAAAATGTTAAGAATTAATAAACTTTGGAAAAGCATAGTTATAACCCAATGATGAGGTAAATGTAATGATGTGGAGGTGGAATGGAGGTGACATGAAGGTAATATGGAAGTAATGTGAAGGTATTGGTGAATAATGGAGTGAGAATAGGGACTATTTTGAGGCCCAACATACCCCCAAACTGAAGGTATTGCATGTCCTCATGCAATCTATTACATTACTTTTTGATACTTGAGCTTTGGCTTAAACTCTGCATGATATCATTTACTTAACTTTTGCAAAGTGTTTTTGATGAACTGCAACTTGGTTGGTTCTTGTGTTTCAACCATATTTTGTTTGTTGCATTCAATTTTAATGTATGATCTTTGCATATTGATAATGTGATTTTTATTGCAGAGTATTTTTGCTAGAATACATCATGGTTGGTTCTTGTGTAACAACCATGATTGTGTTGGCATCCAATTAACTTTTAAATACTTTTGAAAAAGCCATTTATATGCTCATGTAATAGTGAATATATTTTGAAGGTAAGTGAGTTTTAGAATGTGATATATGAATATGGATGTTATATGAATGTGACATTATGTATGTAAATGTATCCCTCCCCTCAAACTGATGGTTTTGGCAGTTATGTGAAATGAGGAAAGGAAGTGAAGTTTTTCCAAAAATTATTATTCTAACTTTTCAAGGAATTAAATGGTTAAAAGTTAGAAAATATCATACCTTAACTTACCCTTTCAAAAATGGATGAGAGTTGTGCACATGTGGCTGCAAAATTCTGTTCATAGTCTTCTTTACTTGGTTGTGAAAATGGTGGATGAAATCGAAAAAGTGAATCTTTTATTGTTGCTGCATCTGCTGCTAAATCTACTGTTGGATCTTCTGCTGAATGTTCAGAATTTTCTGCTAAATGCGGCTGAAAATGTATAAGGCTTGGAAGGTATGCAAAATTAAGAATTTACATTCCCCCCCCCCAACCTTATGTATATGACTTGTCCCCGGCAGTGGCACCAAAATGTTTGGTCTAAAATGCGAATGCAAATTAGAGTTTCATTATTATTGATCCGGGTAAGTAAACTTCAAGGATCATCCAATATATATGGACTTAGGGATAAACTAAATTAACCTAGGCAAGGAAATGCCAAAGCTCCCTTACAGGAGGTCTTTCATTGGAATCTCCAACACCTATTTAGTCATTTAACAAAATAAAATCTAAAGACAATGTGACAAGTGTAAGAAATATTAAAGCTCCCTTACAGGAGACTATTCGTTAATATTTCTAATCATCTTAATCAACAAAATATTTAAACTAATGAAATTAAAGCACTTAAATCTAATTCTGATTTATTGCATGAAATATTAAAGCTCTCTTACAAGTGACTATTCATTTATATCTCAAGCATATGAATCAATAATTTAATCTAATTAAATTCACAAACAAACATAAAATTAAAGTTTACCAAAACAAAATGAGCATGCAAGTGAGGCAATGAGGGCCCTCCATAGCTCCACAAGCACACCTAGAAAGAAGTCATATGTAGAAGAAAATCCAATCCACTTTATTTATCATCAATTGAAAATTGCAATTAGAAGTCCAAGTTCTACATTCCAAAAGGTTCTAAATCTCCATTACAATGATCCTAAAGTCTAAAATTACAAATGAAGGACTAAGTTTCTAAATTCTAAAAATTAAGATTACAAAATGAAGATTACAAGTGAAGGAGATAACACTCTTATTTATACAAAAACTATGATAACAAACTCATAAATATACACCCACTATTCCCTCCTTTGACCCACATATTTCTCAACCAATGGTGACACATAACCCTATCCTCCATGATCTCCTCCATGAGGTCCATGATCTTCTCCATGAGGTCCATGATCTTCTCAAATTCAAATTTGAACACAGAGTGCCACATAAAGATGCCTTGGAAGCTTCCTTTGTACCTACACATGTCAACAAACTCATTCTAATTGTTAGGTATAAGTATAAGCATATTATTTTTTAAAGTTTAACCATAAATCCACTTAAAAATGTTAAGAATTAATAAACTTTGGAAAAACATAGTTATAACCCAATGACGAGGTAAATGTAATGATGTGGAGGTGGAATGGAGGTGACATGAAGGTAATATGGAAGTAGTGTGAAGGTATTGATGAATAATGGAGTGAGACTAGGGACTATTTTGAGGCCCAACACCAGGGAGCTAGAAGAATTTTAGTAATCCACTGTTATGCAACCATCTCACAAATAGATAGATCAATGACTTAAAAATTATCCTCTTCGAGGGGGTAACCTCCATTACATTACATAAATGAAAATTCTTGGATGATACAAATGACAAGACCTCCTTTGTATATATAGGGGTCTAAGGGGTCGCAATATATTCAGAGCCTACATAAAAATAAAGATGGTGGATGATATCCATAAAGTGCCATAAATGAGGTCATTTTTGTTGTAGTATGGAAGGAAGTGTTATACCACCATTTAGCTAGAGGTAACCACTTGACCCATTATGTTTGTTTGTCAGATACAAAGCAACAAAGATATACCTCCAAACATTTGTTCACTATCTTAGTTTGGCCATCAGATTGAGGATGATAAGGTGAGCTATGAGCTAATTGAGTACCAAGACAAGAAAATAGTTTCGTCAAAAAATTTCCACGGAAAATGAGATCTTTGTCACTTACTATAATCTTTGGATTTCCATGAATATTTTGAATTGTTTACATTTATGTAGTAGCAATTGTGTTGGATTTAAAAGGATGAGATAATGCAGAAAAGTGTGCATACTTGGTAAGTCTATCAACTACCACAATGATGACACTCTTTCCTTCAGACTTGGGTAAACCTATGATAAATTCAATTGATACCTCTTCCCAACGTTGAATTGGAATGGCTAAAGGTTGTAGCAGCCCGGGGTCTCAACTGTCTCAACTTTATTTTGTTGGCAAACCAAACATTTTGCCACAAATGTATGAATATCAGATTTAAGGCCATCCCAAAAAATTCCTTCTTGGCCTTACGGTAAGTTTTTTAAAATCATGTATCCCTCCAAAGGGAGAAGTGTGCAATTCTAAAAGAATCTTTTGTTTGAGTTGGGAATTATTACAATGATATAAGCGATATTTGTACCATAATGAATAATTTTTCCAGCTAAATGTATTAGATGTACATAGATCTTCCTGCAAATTTTTAATGAATGACCACACCTCTTCATCATTCTTCCATTCATCCCTTGCTTCGGTTATCCACTCAGGTTGGATAATAGAAATGCTTCAAAGTAATGCTTCCACATCCTCATCCTTTCTTAAGAGTGCATCAGCAACAACATTTTTCTTCCCTTTTTTGTAGATAATTTCAAAGTCATAACCCAACATATTTGTCACCCATTTTTGTTGCTCTTCTGAAGATAATCTTTGTTGGCAATATTATCATGATCTATTTTTACCTTGAAGTGTCTTCCCATTAAGTAAGGCCACCATTTCTTTAGTGCATGTAGTATTGCCAACATTTCATTCTCATAAATAGGTTTGTGTAAATAATTTCCTTTGATTGGACAACTTTCAAAAGCAATGGGTCTTCCTTTTTGCATTAAAAAACACCAATTCCATTTCTTGAAGCATCACATTCCATAATAAAAGTTTTTGTGAAGTATGGTATAGCTAAGACCAATGCTTGGCACATTTCCTCTTTAAGATGTTCAAAGAACTTCACTTCTTCTAGAGTCCAAGAAAATGCATCTTTCTTCAGTAATGATTTTAGAGGTGTTGTTATTCTCCCATAATTATTAACAAACTTGCGATAATACCCTGTCAACCTGAGAAATACTTAAAGATGCTTTATGGTTGTGGGGATTTTCCATTCCTTAATGGTTGTAATTTTGTTAGGTTTTATCTTAACACTGTCATGAGATACAATATGACCCAAATATTCCACCTCTTGTACTCCAAAGAAATATTTGGAGGTTTTTGCATATAATTGTTTCTTCAAAAATAGTTTGAGTGCGCTGTCAACATGTTGAACATGATCCTTCCAAGACTTGTTGTAGATCAGTATATCATCTAAAAATACTAACACAAATTTTCTACGGAAGGGTTTAAAAATGGAATTCATCAAACCTTGAAATGTGGAAGGTGCATTATTAATGTAATATTCCTAATTAGCCATGGCTAATTGGAATATTCGGTTCTGTTTAATTTTTGCCTTCTATAGTTATTTGTAAATAAAAAAAGTGAGGAACGGGGACATAACTCACTTTAGAATAAAAAGTCACTTCCTAGGTAGCACAATGTTGTGACTTAAAGGGGAGCCAAGGGGGCCAAAGGGGGACACAGAAATGGAGCCCACGCAGACACATGGAGAGACTGCGCAGTAGGGAAGAACACGTGGCAAGAGGAGAAGCACGCAGGAGGAGGTGAGACTAGGGATTGTGAGAGGTAGAGGCTATAAAATAGAGAGGAGCCCCCTCATTTTGGATCATTCATTTATGTGAATTTTGAGCTAGTCGTTTCGACTTCTGACTACGCTAGCTGTTTAGCTAGTCTATAGCATTGTTTACTACATTAAGTGTCTCCATTCAGAGATCTCACCCTTAGCCCTGGAGGACTTCGAGTGCCTGCTCAGGCAAGGTACTTCCATCGGTATTTCAACAGTATTTTTATCAGCATTTCAGCAGCAATTTCATCAGCATTTTGGAGGACTGTGCAGCACTTGGAGAGGGACGCAATTCTTTGTGGTTTTAGCGCTGGATTGGGGTTTTGCAGGTGGATTTATGCTGGGAGATTGAGTAGGGGTCTAGCTCTTGTCTCATTGGAGGATTTTTGGCAGGGTTTCAGGCAGTATTCGTGCAGATTTTAGAGGGGTTTTCTTCAGTGGCAGCGTAAGGCATCGAGGAACTGCACAGAACCCCAAGAGGGTGTTTTTCAGAGGTCGGCCATTCTAGGAAAGCTTTCTGGGTTTTTCTAGGTTTCTTGAGTAGAGTCTGAATCTAGAGTTTCAGCTTTTTTCTGAGGAGGGGAGCAACCCCAAATCATCCTTTGTTTCCTAGCAGCAGCAGCAACACAGAGGTAGCATCCATGCAGAGAGGCCATTCTTGTCATTCTGAGAGTATTTCTTCACTTGCCTTGTGCAAGTCGAGGTGCCATTTGTCTAATCACCTCTTGTACTCATTTTATTGCTCAATATAATAAAATGGCTTAGCATTTCTCGCTGCATTTCTTGTGTATCTGCTTATATTTCCGGTTTACATTATTATATGTTGTTCCACTGTTATTTTATCACTTCTGGGTTATTATATCATTTGCATATATTTGGTTGGAGTTTTTGCTGGGGTTTGAGGAATATTCTGGGTTAGGAATATTATAGTGGTATCAAAGCATAGATCTGGCTCAGCCTGTGGAGCTAGCAATCTATGACACCAGGGGAAAAACCCTACATTTGTTACAGAGGTAGGAAATACAGAGACAGTGAGCGTAGGTTGGAGAATACCTATGGAGAGGGAGACTATGTTCCGGTGGTGGACGCAGAACAGGAGGAGCCTATGGTGGACGTAGAGAAGGAGGAGCCTATGGTGGACGTAGAGAAGGAGGAGCCTATGGAAGACGAGGATGGGAAGAGATTTGCAGATATGCTCCGCAAATTAGTGCAGGATCTATCGAGAGAGATTGAGGTGATGGGGTAGAGATTTACAGTAGTAGAGGCTAGACAGCGTGAGAGCCCACGGGTTTTCCAGGTTGGTGAGGGATCAGGTGCATCCCACCATTTGCCAGAGCAGCATGATACTGCGCAGTAGGTGGCCTCACATGCCCCTACACGCTCTACCATGCCCACTTTCTTAGGATCCGACACGGGGGCCGTAGCCCAGCAGGAGGCAGAGCCCGGACATATGGGCGATTATTTTGCAGAGTACCAGGGCTATGGGTAGGAGTTCAGGGAAGCCATCTCATTCAGAGATTTTGTTCAGCTCCAGCGGGATAGTAGACCCTGCGACCATCACAGAGGGTACCGACATTACCATGATGGTGACACCCACTGTGCAGCGAGTAAATTCCACTTGCCTACGTTTGATGGTTCATCAAATAGTTCGGCAAAGTCTTGGGTGGAGAAGCTGGACATTTATTTCCAGCTTAACTAGATGTCGGAGGCAGAGGCCATCAAGGTGGAAACATTGAATTTGGATGGCAAGGCCCAGGATTGGTGGTTTCATGGGATGGTTACATTAGGTCACTCCATAGTGACGACATATGACAAGTTTACTAGGAGACTAATGGAGCGATTTGATCGGAGGGATCCAGAGCAGCATTTTGTTGAGCCGACGAGGCTCAAACAGACAGGGAGCCTAGAGACCTACATTGCAGATTTCTTGAGGGTCTCTGTGATGGTGCCAGACCTATCTACGGCACGGAGGGTCTATATGTATGTTGAGGGGTTAGCAGAGCCACTTCGAGGTTTAGTCCGATCCACTAAACCAGCCACACTCCAAGACACTATCAACAGGACCCAGGACTTACAGGATGTCTTACCCAAGACCCGGACACCTTACCCCTAGAGACAGACTTTTCAGTCTAAGGGGAAGGATGTGAGGATTCCTCCCCAAAGGGGAATCCAGGACGAGTATAGCTTGACGATGATGCCAGGAGGGAGCTGAAGAAGAAGCAGTTGTGCTTCACATGTTAGGAGCCATGGGCACCGGGACATAGATGTGCTGTTGGCAAAGCATGTTTTATTAATGTCTTCTCCAGGAACAGTGGAGAAGAGGATGACAAGGGTGATTTGGAGGCAGGGGATAGCCATGCCATGCAGGGACCTTCGCCACCTCCACCGCCAGCAACAGGTGGTGCATCTTTTGCACCTACCAGAGGGTCCCTTTCAGCATTGCAAGGAGTACCAAAGTATCTGACGCTACGCATACGAGGGACAATATGTGGCCAGCGAGTATCAATTTTAGTGGACAGTGGGGTGACCCACAACTTCATCAATGCCTAGATGGTTGAGCGGAGAGGTATTCAGACAGAGAGCTTCGATGGGTTTTCAGTATTGGTTCCAGGAGATCAGACCCTAATGTGTGCTCGCTATGTTCCAGAGCTTTCAGTGACGATGGGCACCTACACATTGACTGACCACTTTTTCGTGGTCGATATTCCAAACACCAACATGATATTGGGTGTTTAGTGGCTTATTACTCTAGGGAAGGTCACGACAAATTGGAAGACCCTAGAGATGGAGTGGGATGATGAGAAGACAGGGAGGCATGAGAAGATACGGGGACAGCACACATATCCGCCTCAGACTATTTCGGCTCATCGAATGAAGGAAGTCTTTTGGAAGGGAGACATAGAGTGGCTAGTGGAGCTGCAGGCATAAGAGGTAGGGACTACAGGACAGACGGTACATCCAAAGATACAGTCCATCCTTGATCGGTATGACATAGTGTTTGGGGAGATTCCACCAGGACAACCACCGGATTGGGGGTTTGAGCACACCATCGAGCTTGAGCAGGGCATACAGGCCATGATCACCACCCCCTATAGGCACCCCATGGTCTATCAGGATGAGATTGAGTGGGCTATCCTGGAGTTGCTGGCTCTTGGGCACATTCAACCCAGCACGAGTCCTTTTGCTTCTTCTGTAGTGTTGGTGAAGAAGAAGGATGGTACATTGAGGATGTGCATTGACTATAGGGCCCTGAACAAGAAGACCCTGAAGAACAAGCACCCCATACCCAGGATCGATGAGTTTATGGATGAGTTGAGGGGAGCATGATTCTTCTCAGAGATTGATCTGAGATTTGAGTACCATCAGATTCGCGTGAGGGAGCAGGACATTCCCAAGACTGCCTTCAGGTGTCACTATGGGCACTTTGAGTTCTTGGTGATTCCTTTTGGGTTAACCAACGCCCCAGCTACATTTCAGTCTTGCATGAATCACATCTTTTGTAGTCACTTGAGGAAGTTTGTGTTGGTATTTTTCAATTACATTCTCATTTACAATAGGACTTGGGAGGAGCATCTCCAGCACATTGAGATGGTATTGCATATCTTACAGGAGCAACAGTTCTATGCCAAACTCTCCAAGTGTGAGTTTGGGTTGACGAAGATGTTGTATCTGGGACACATCATAGGAGAGGACAGAGTGAGGGTCCACGAGGAGAAGATCAAGGTCATCAGAGAATGGCTGGAGCCGAGAAATGTGACAGAACTTCAAGTATTCATTGGCATTTGTACTTACTACCGAATGTTCATCAAGGGTTTCTCACAGCTTGCTGCACCCCTGACAAATTTTACAAGGAAGGGGGCATTCAGTTGGTCGGATACAGTGCAGCGAGCCTTTGACAGGATCAAGGAGGTTATGAGCAGCTGCCCAGTGCTTGCATTGCCAGATTTTACGCAGCCATTTGTTTTAGAGTGTGATGCATCGGGAGAGGGGATCGGCGCAGTATTGATGCAGGGAGGTCACCCTATAGCCTTTGAGAGTTGGAAGCTCCTTCCGCATGAGAGGTTGTATTCCATATACGACAAGGACATGTTGGCCATCATGCATGCATTGGCTAAGTACCGGAAGTATTTGGTGGGTAACAGGTTCAGGGTGAGGACTAATCACAATAGCCTCAAGTTCTTTTTGGAGCAAAAGTAGCTACAGGAGAGGCAATAGAAGTGGATCAGCAAGATCCAAGCATATGACTTTGACATTGAGTATGTCAAGGGTAAGAACAATGTGGTAGTAGATGCCCTTTCACGTAGACTAGCCATGTTGTCTCTTATGAGCTTGGATACAGACTAGAGGGCTCAACTTTTAGTAGAGTACTCCAAGGACAGGTTTGCATGTGAGGTTCTGGATGGGCAGGTGGCAGATGATAGGTACAGGGTGGTTGATGAGATCATTTATTACAGGGATTGGATATTCTTGACTGAGGGGTCTCAGCTCAAGAAGAAGATACTCCAGGCATCTCATGATTCACCATTGACAGGACATCAGGGGTTTACCAAAACATACAGGGTCATTAGGGAGAGGTTCTCATGGAAGGGCCTTAAGGAGGACGTACTCCAGCACATCCGAGAGTGCGAAGTTTACTAGAGAAACAAGGGAGAGATGAGCCATCCCACGGGATTATTGTAGCCTCTTCCCATTCCGACATACTCTAGCACATCCGGGAGTGCGATGTTTACCAGAGAAAAAGGGAGAGACGAGCCATCCCGTGGGATTATTGCAGCCTCTTCCCATTCTGGAGGGGAAATGGGAGAGTATTTCAATGGACTTCATCACAGGGTTGCCCATGGTACAGGGCAAGGATTGTATATTTGTCGTCGTTGATCGACTGATGAAGTACGCGCATTGTTTTTCCATATCCGCACACTATACAGTAGCACAAGTGGCCGAGCTGTTCTTCAGAGAGATCTTCAGGCTACATGGTCTTCCTAAGACCATTGTCAGTGATAGGGACAACCGTTTCATGGGTGGGTTTTGGCAGGAGCTTTTCCAGTTGGTGGGGACGGAGTTGACACCGCGTACCAGTTATCACCCATAGATGGATGGACAGATAGAGATAGTTAACAAGTGGCTAGAGGGCTACTTGTGTAACTATGTTAGTGGGCAGCAGCGAGCATGGTTGAGGTGGTTGCATTTGGGGGAGTACTGCTACAATACCTCACATTACATGTCCATTGGTATGTCACCATTTTATGCCTTATATGGGTATCATCCTTTATCTTTTGTTGACGTGATGTTTGGTGATAGCAGGGCTCCTAGAGCCAAGATTTGGATCCAAAAGAGTCAGGATATCCTTCGAGCTCTCAAGGATAACATGGCTATAGCACAAAACCAGAAAAAGCTGTATGCCGAGAGGGGTCAGGCGGAGAGGCAGTTCGAGGTAGGGGACACTACGATTACAACCATACAGACAGTCATCACTGAAGCAGAAGGGGGTTGAGAAGTTCAAGCCCCGCTTTTATGGGCCATACAGGGTGATATGCAGGATTGGACAGGTTGTATATGAGTTGGAGCTGCCCGAAGGCAGTAAGATTCATAACATTTTTCATGTATCATGCCTAAGAAGGCATTGGGGCAGCAGGTGACAGTGACAAATGAGCTACCACCCATGGATGACGAGGGACATTTGGTATTGTAGCCGGAGGCTATCATTGATACTAGGGAGAGGCAGTTGCAGAGCAGGACGGTCCAAGAATTCTTGGTGAGGTGGAAGAATTTGCCGAATGAGGATGCCACTTGGGAGAGTGAGAAGATCTTGCAGCATCCATCACTTCAGTTGCTTGAGGACAAGCAACATTTTTCCGGGGGAGACTGTAATATTCCTAATTAGCCATGGCTAATTGGAATATTCGATTTTGTTCAATTTTTTCCTTCTATAGTTATTTGTAAATAAAAAAAGTGAGGAAGGGGACATAACTCACTTTAGAATAAAAAGTCACTTCCTAGGTAGCACAACGTTGTGACTTAAAGGGGAGCCAAGGGGGCCAAAGGGGGACGCAGAAATGGAGCCCACATAGACACATGGAGAGACTGCGTAGGAGGGAAGAACACATGGCAAGAGGAGAAGCACGCAGGAGGAGGTGAGCCTAGGGATTGTGAGAGGCAGAGGCTATAAAATAGATAGGAGTCCCCTCATTTTCGATCATCAAGTTATGTGTATTTTGAGCTAGTCGTTTCGACTTCTGAGCACGCTGGCTGTTTAGTTGGTCTGCAGCACTGTTTAGTGCATTGAGTGTCTCCGTTTGGAGATCTCACCCTTAGCCCCGGGGGACTTCGAGTGCCTACCCCGGCAAGGTATTTCCATTGGTATTTCAGCAGTAGTTTTATTAGCATTTTAGTAGCAGTTTCATTAGCATTTTGGAGGACTGCGCAACACTTGGAGAGGGACGCAGTTCTTTGTGGTTGTAGTGCTGGATTGGGGTTTTGCAGGTGGATTTATGCTGGGATTTTGAGTAGGGGTCCAGCTCTTGTCTCATTGGAGGATTTTTGGTAGGGTTTCAGGCAGTGTTCAGGCAGAGTTTAGAGGGGTTTTCTTCAGTGGCAGCATAGGGCATTGAGGAACTATGCATAACCCCAAGAGGGTGTTTTTCGGAGGTCGGCCATTCTAGGAAAGCTTTCTGGGTTTTTCTAGGTTTCTTGAGTAGAGTCCGAATCCAGAGTTTCAACTTTTTTCTAAGGATGGGATCAGCCCAAAATCATCCTTTGTTTCCTAGCAGCAGCAATAACACAACAACAACATCCACGCAAAGAGGCCATTCTTGTCATTCTGAGAGTATTTCTTCACTTGCCTTGTGCAAGTCAAGGTGCCATCTATCTAATCACCTCATGTACTCATTTTATTGCTCAGTATAATAAAATGGATTAGCATTTCTTGCTGCATTTCTTGTGTATCTACTTATATTTCCAGTTTACATTATTATATGTTGTTCCACTGTTATTTTATCACTTCTGGGTTATTATATCATTTGCATATATTTGGTTGGAGTTTTTGCTGGGGTTTGAGGAATATTCTGGGTTAGGAATATATAATTAAGGCCAAAAGGCATGACCAAAATTCATAATTACCCTCATGAGTTCTGAATGTTTTTTTTAGAATGTCTTCAATCTTCATTCTAATTTGATGATATCTTGAATGAAGATCTAGCTTGGTGAAGTAAATTTCTCCATGTAATTCATCCAATAATTCATCAATGACAAGAATGGGAAATTTATCTTTAATAGTGAGCTTGTTGAACTCCCTATAATTTGGACACATATGCCATGATCCATCCTTCTTGTGCACCAATACTACTAGAGCATAGAAAGAACTTTGACTAGGTTGAATTATACCAACCTCTAGCATTTCTACAACCATACATTCAATTTCACTCTTTTGGGCATAAAGATATTTGCAAGGTATGATGTTTGGAGGAACACTTCTTGGAATCAAGTGAATCACATGATCCTGATCATGAATAGTTGTTAAGCCTTTGGGAGTCTTGAATGCCTTGGAATGATTCTCCAGGTCTTTTTTGAGATTTGGAGAAATAGATTATTCCAATGTTTTAACCCCTAGAGAGCATAATTATGCAATTATGCCTCGTTGTTATTTCTTTAGAATATTTCTCATGCCATTAGAGCTGATTATCTTTCATGTTTTTCCTATGATACCCCTTAATTCAACTCCCTTTCCTTCCCAAAAAAATTTCAAGAAAAGTTCTTGAAAATTGAAAGATATCATCTCCAAAGTTTGTAACCATTGGACTCCTAGTACAGCATCAACACCACCCATTGGAATGGAAAGAATTGGACTCTATTTTTTTTTTGGCAATAATCATATCAAGAAACATTTGTCAACATGTTTCAAACCAACCAGTGTGGTTCATCATCAGGACAAGATGAATAATTAGATCCTAGCAATAGGTTAAATAGAAAGACAAATCAATATAATAGCTATACAAATATCTACTTTTGACCAGGCCAAAAAATAGGGAAAGGATGAATTAAAATAATTAGGTCAATGACATATGTAAATAAATAATGGTTAGATTAGTATTATGGCACTTTCCAGAACAATTTATAGTTCCTCCATTTGCAACCATCACTTGACACTCTGGTGCTAGATATAGGAAGCAATTCAATTCCTTGGCTATCTTAAAATGAATAAAATTATGGGTACTACCTGAATCAATAAGCATTATTACCTTTTTATTCTTGATATATCCTTCTATATTGAGAGTTTTAGCAGTGGTAATTCATGCCAATGCATTACAAGATATTGTTAGATTCATTTCTTCTTTCTCTGGGGCTGGTTCCTGGTGCATATCCTCCACTTTTTATGTTTCTTGTTCCTTTTCTTCCCCTTGTTCACAATCTATGTAGAATAATTTATTCTCGGCACACTTATGATCTTTAGTGTTTTCTATCAAAACTGTAATAAAGCCCTTTTTCTCTTTTTTCCTCCAATTTTTGTGGTGTCAACCTTGTAGGTTGTGGAAGGTTAGGAGCAACAACACTTCCATATTTATAGTTGTGAGTGGTAGACTTCCTTGTTGCCATAATTTTTCTTTCAACTTTTCTTTCCACCATGAATGCCTTCTCCAATGAATCAAGTTCCCAAAGGTGAATCTCATGTTGGATGTTATCTTTTAAAGTCCCTATGAATACTTCAATCCTATGCTCCTCTAGAATATCAATTACCCTAATATTCAATTTTTGGAAGTCTTCAGTGTGCTCCTCCATTGAACCCTTTTGTTTAAGATTTATCAATTAGCTAAAGAAGGTGTTACTCTTTATATCATCATAATGTGCTATCATTTCTTCGTAAAAATTGACCAAGTGACAAGTGTTTTACGAGAACAAATCCATTTATACCATACAAATTGACTGGGTTCTAAAGATAAATATGCAATACATACCTTTTGTGAGGGTTGCACATCATGTAGATCAAAATATTGCTCCATATGTAGTATCGAAGTTACTAGATCCTTTCCATCAAACTTCCTCATATCTATCTTTTGAATGTGGTGGTTCTTAAACCCCATATTAGAGTCTCTAAAATTGTAATTGATAGTCCTTTTGTCTTCATCATGATTTTCATGGATTGCCTTGTCACCACTGGGATGCCTTTCTTCTAACAACTTTGCCAAACCTTCCTTCAAACCCTCTATCTTGAAATTCATCATTCCATGTCTTCTTTTAAACCATCATTCAAAACTCCCATGTCCCTTTTTATACCATCTATCTTAGCTTTTTTTACTTTTGTGAGAGCGAAATTTGTTGCACTTGGTCGCGTAATTTTGATATATCATGTTACATTTCTTCCTCTTCTTCATGTCTCATAGTAGAGTTTTCAGGTTTCTTACTAGGTGTTTCCATTTTATTTCTTAAGGGCATCAATTAATGCTATTTATGCTTCACTATACCCTTTGAATCACTTCAAACTAAATTTTTGAACAAAACTTACACAAATTTTAAAAAATACACACCTTTTTCTTGCTTTGTAGGAGCTCAATATTGAATCTATTGTATCTATGTAATTTCGGATCTCCAAGGTTTGAAATTTTGTCCTGTGGTATCCCTCTAAGATATATTTCCAATTACACAAGTCTGATTGAGATTAGATTCTTCAAGAAATAGTTATGCCCAATATCCCATGATGACCTAGTTATAGAATGATTCAGTAGATAGAACTTGTACGACGTGCCACGTGTCACTGTTTTGACCTTCGACCTAAGAATGATACCCACAAAACTAAGTTCTGTCCTCTTTCTATCACATTTTACAAAATTTAAATCCGATACTTAGAGTGAAAGTTATGACGATTTTCCCAAGGTCACATATTTGAGATGGAATTATGGAGCTTGCAAAAATCCCAACTTCCTCGGATCATATCTCTGAAAATATAGCGAAACAAGATCTAAAATTCATATACGAGGTTCACCAAGACTTTAGCTCCACGTGGTTTCAATTTCATCTTCTGAAGCTTCATAGAAAAAAATTATAGTGAAAATTCCATGATGACCTGTTTGAAGTAGCGAAACCCTAGAATCCAAAGCTATGATACCAAATGTTATGGAACCAACTCACAAATAGATAGATCAATGACTTAAAAAATATCCTCTTCAAGGGGAAACCTCCTTTACATTACATAAATGAACAATTCTTGGATGATACAAATTACAAGACCTCTTTTGTATATATAAGGGTCTAAGGGGTCACAATATAATCAGAGCCTACATAACAATAATAATGTAAGGGCACAACAATAACAATAGTGGGCTTCTATGGGGTACAACAATAACAATATGGGGGCTACATGGGCACAAAAATAACAATAAGGGGGATACACTAGTGTTATAGGGGCCTAACATCCATAGTTTCTTAATGCTTGGATGGTAGTATGATCATTTGATGCATTCAAATCATGTTCCTCATGTTCTCTTTCTCTCCATACGAAAGTGATTTTGTGCTGATGAATCCCTGATAAATCAACAAGAGATTCATTAGGATATTTTTCATGCAAAAAACTTGACAAATTTTGAGGAAAAACTATTGAGAAAACTTTAGATTTTCTCCCAACACACCCCAGAAGAGCAAACCGTAGTGTTTCACCCCTACCTGTAGTGCATGACTGCTTAGGTGCAATGCACTTTTCGACCATTTGGGCTTGCGTTGGTCCTAGGGAGAAATTTTGGAACCCCAGGACCCTCAAAAGCTCAGAAATTTAGCATGAAATCATAAAAAGTAACCATAGAAAGAAAGAGAGTGGTTTTAGCTCCTACCTGGAAGCGACAGTACTCCAAAGTTTCCACTGGATTGGACGCAATCAGTTGTAGAAGATTGAGGGAAAAAGTACTCAGAACCCTCACTATTGAAGGTAAATGTGAAATGGTAAAAATGAATAGTCATTTTTGAGTATATATGGCCATATTTTTCATTATTTTATTAATATTTAATGTTTTGACCTAGTAATTATTCATTTTTACTATGAAACAAGTATGTTTAATCCTTTATGTGTTTCTCTGAGCAGGTTGACAGTTGTTAACAGATTTTGTTGTGCTTTAAACAGGTTATTTTGACCGAAGAGTACAATTTTTTGGGCCCTTTAAACCTACAAAAAAGGAACCCTTTGGAGTCCTCTTTTAGCTCTTTTCGGACTCCAAAAACATGAAAATATTGTTGAGAACTTGTCTTTTCGAACTCATAAAAATAAATGAAAATAATTTTACTCAGTATAAGTTTAACCCTTTTTTGGACCGAGATAGACTAACCACAAAAAATGAATACCTTGGTCGAACATGGCTAAGAGGTTCTCTTGGGTATTGTTTTCTACCTTTTTGGATCTAAGGGACCACCTATGAAAAAGGACATCTGGAGTTTTTTTTTTCGCCTCTTTTTCAAAATATCTAAGCATGAAAAAGAAGTTGAGTTTTCATCCTCGCTAGACTCATAAAAACATCAAACAATGATGGACTCATTAATCATGACGGGACCGAACCACTCCTTTTCTGGGTTCATTAAATATTCTCAGGGGGATTCATCCAAAGGATGGAATTACATATCAAGCATATGTTATCCTCCTTAAGCTTGTTAAAAAATAAAGAGGTACTGACCAGTATGGTTGGGGAAATTTGGAAAACAGGTACTCCATTTGTTAATGGAAATGAGTTGCCCTTGAATATGACACTCTTCCACTTCATCTTTGTGGTTTTTAGGTTGGGTAATATGCTTTTCTTTTTGTTATCATACCATTTTTCAGAACCTCCATTTCAGTTTTGGGTAAATTCTTCCAACTCCATTCAGTGTCGCCATTGTGTTCAAGAGAAGTCATTCAACTAATATCTATTGCAATACTCTTAAGCTTTCATTCCATGTTTTCCTTTCTTGATCCAGTTCCAAACATCTTTATGTCTCAATCATCATACCTGTTTCGTGTCGTTGATGGGGAATACATCAAGGCCCTCCTGCAATGAGTCGCTTCCTCTCAACATCAACACATTCTCCAGGAAGTTGACTTAGAAACTCCCATCGGTACCTTGGTGCTTGCATACATCAATGGGAAGTTTCCTCATTCTCAGTGAAAATTTTACATCATTGGCCTTCAACCAAAATATTTTGTGTGGTGTTCGACATCAGCTCATTTATTCACACCATACAGATTGTACTTGAGTACCTTGAGAGCCATTACCATCATCTATGGTTTCTCTCCCGTCTGTTAATGACTTACATCATTAGACGATAATCAGATGATGTCTACCATGTTCCAATTGAGCCCATTGATTCACATGGTTAGACTCGTACGTTGGTTGGTTTTGTGAACGAGATAAAATATCCCAGATCTAGTTCTCACCATCTAGGCTATGATTTTAGGATTATACAATATCATCATGTATGATTGCTATGATCATACTGACAGCCCCACAATCATAGGTCCACCATGAGTCATCAATGGACATGTATTTTGATCATTATATATGTAATGTTAGCTTATGTTCTAAGTATGGGTATGCCTCCCTTAGCAAAATGATGTCATGATATAAATTCGTTGTAACAAAAGACGATCTCACCAGTTGTTCTTGATCCTGACTTGTCATAAGATAAATCACTTCAGTCATTAGTCATCATCTCTGAATTTTCACTTTAGGGGGCACTATGTTATAGGATATTTTGTCTCATCTGATCAATATTCCTCCTAATGGTATCAATCACCATCCTTTTCCCCCTTTACATCATCATTGCACAAAGCCTTATGACTCTCTCATTCCATAAATTGCATCATTTGAGCCAGTTTTAGGACTAATGCACCCTGGCCTCTTACTGGACAACATTCACCTACAGGTTGCTCCATTGTGTCATGCGTTGATATGTTACACAACATTTTGTCACTATCCCTGTACTCCCCATCCACAATCCTGGAGGACCTCTACAGTGAACCCTACATGATTTCCCATCATGAAGAAACTCCTAGTATGTCCCTCTTCATGAGAAGAATAATTCCCCTTTGCATCATTTACTAAGAATCTTCCTTTTATCACAGTTTACAAGATCGGTGCTACTAACCAGTTTCCTCCTCGCACTAATTTTCAAAGATTAAAACTAGCACTAGAACTGTACGGAGCGGCTGATCCCTTTTCTAGTCACGTCGATCCTATTTTGGCAAGTTTTTTAAATATGGAGTCGAAGCTTCTAGGTCTAGAAGCTTCGTAATGGAAGTCTGGTAGATGGTTGGGCTGGATGGAGCTGAGGAAGTCAGTTTGGGATCCTTTCCCCTATTAGGATGGAACAAACTCAAGAGATAATACCTTCTCCCATGATGAGAGGAACCATCTCCCATCCATACAAGCTATATAAACCTCTCTTTTCCCAAGCTAAACTAGTTTTGGAGTGAGTTTGAATGATCAACAAGACATCTATAGCTTGTAGCTTTCTAGTGTATGTTTGAGGGAGAATAGTGTGTTTTGGTTTGGTTTGAGACTAGAGGGAAGAGGCCTTAAAACTTCCATTGTTGGGGTTATCCATGAGATGCTAGCAGAAGTGTGGGAACCCAGATACGTTGGAGGAGACCAACAATGTCAAGGCATTGGTTGTAATCTCTTTTTGATTTATATGAATACAACTATTGATTGATTTCCTACATGAAGTGTTATTTTACATCTTTATGGATTAATGTTTCTTGACCTATTAAGTAGGCTAAATACAATATTGTATGCTATCATGTTTGCTGTTGTTGTTTGTTTGCTTGTTTCAGGTATTCAAAGGAAGGAAACACAAGATAGTTGGAGTGAGGAAGCAGGAACATCACCAAGCGGAATAATGTTCTAAGAGGTAGGCCGTCTTAATTGATTCTTGCTTAAGGAGATTTTCCATAGATTGTTTGTTTATGGCTAGACCCGCTCTCTCAAGCTCGAGGAATTGTTTGTGTCCACACTGAGAATTTACCTGCACCACAAATTGGCGACCATACTGGGGAGGAGATCCTTCTGTTTGATTGATTATCATTTTATGGTTTTGTGTGAACTTTTATAGTATCACCATTTCCCTTTAGTGTTCTCTGCTTTGCCTGGTTTATTGCTCTGAGCCTGAAATTTACAGTGGCAAGTCTGGTTTTAGCCTTTGAAATTTTTTAATTTTTTCCTTGAATCCTCAGTCAGCGCATTTATTTTTCTGATGGTCACGCCGATCAGCGCGATTTTCTCAAAAATAGTTGCACCAACCCCCTTTTGGCACTTGCTGTTAGTTAGGCAGTCGTGCTGATTCCTGTAGGTGAAGATCAGGGTTTCCCCTAGATCATAGCTAGTGTGTCTTTCCCTTCTGATTTCTATCTCTCAGCTTTTTTTGACTATGTTCTCCCTAGATGGAAAGCTCTTTTAGCTTGGTTTGTATGCTTGTTTGATTTGCATTTTCTTAACTTGGTTTCTTGAGTTGTTGGATGGTGTATAACCCTAGGGCATCTAGGTCGTCATCCATTCACCTGTTTGTGTGCTCAACCAATGAATTTGATAGTCAAGTTGCTCCTTGAATTTTGTTTGTAAGTCCTTTCATTGCTTTGATTTCCATTTAACAAGTTTGAAAAGTTTCTTTTATTGATTGAACAACTCTTTTTGGGCATAGATCACATTTCTCATCTTGTTTTTTGGTTAAGTATTTGCATCATTAGTTTGAAAGGAATTATGTTTTGTGCTTTTCATTTGCTTCTGATTGATTGTATTGGAAATGATTCATTGAACTGTGAAGTGTTTATGAAGCATTCATTTTCTCATTTCATTGAAAAATACATAATTCTAGTTTTCTGAATCAATATGTTACATTATTTAGCATCATTCAAGACTAGAGTTACATCCTCATTTGCATTAGAAAAGAAATGAATTCTCTTTACTATTGAAAGGAATATTTGAAGTGCTGTTAAAATTGGCAACTAGGGCAAAAATTCATGTGGGTCATCTTATTCATGGCTGATAATATTTTTATTAGATTCCTCTCATCGAGAGGTGTAGGATTGATATAAAGATCATCCGATTCCGATAAGTATTTATGGAGATATGAATTTATTTTGATTATGGAATTATTATCAAGCCGACCTACAACTCATGTAGGCTCAGAAGCCCAATAGTCGCATCTATTCAAACATCATTAGTTGTGTATAAATACAAGAGGACTTTTCCTCATTTGCACTCACTCAATTCATCACATCTCTCTCTCTCTCTACTATGTAGAAAAGAGTCTCTTCTCTACTGCACAGAAAATGCTCTCTCCCTCACACATGTGAAGCCGAAAGCTGCTGAAACTGAAGCTGCAACTGCAGAAGTAAAGTTTGACCTACGTGGACTAGAAGATCTTCTCATTTGAACTATGTTGTAGGTTCATTTGAACCTCCTCTGAAAGCCGCAACTTTTGGTGGTGGAATCAAGTCAATTCGACAGACGGTTTGCAAGATATCAACTGCCCTAGTTTGAAAGAAGCTGCTGAAACTGAAGTTGTAACTGCAGAAGTGAAGTTTGACCTACGTGGACTAGAAGATATCCTCATATAAACTATGTTGTAGGTTCAACTGAACCTCCTCTAGAAGCCACAACTTTTGGTGGTGGAATCAAGCTGATCCGACGGTCGATTTGTGAGATATCGTCTGCCCTAGTTTGATGATGAAGCCGCTATTGTTGATGCTGCTGATCTAGGGTTTGCTACTGTTGATATAAATCAGATTTATTGTACTATTTCTCTTTGCTGAATTATTGAAGATAAAAGAATATTTGATCAAAGGGTTTCCCCACACATTGTGGCGTTTGTCCCTGGCTAGCTGCCACATCTTGTGTCTCTTGTCTTGGCTTGTTTTCTATTGATCGTTTAATGTTCTATCTGCACTTTATGAACATGTGATTACTAATCTGTGGAATATAATTAGAAAAATAAGTAAACTGCTAAAAGCATAGAACATACCATAACTTAACATGGTATCAGAGCTGAGGTGAAGACAAAGCCCGAGCAAGAGCAAGAGCAATCACCAAAGAGAAGATTGGCAAGCCTATCCTAAAAGAACTATGGGGTCCTCAACACTCTTTCCTGCCAAAGACAACCTCCATGAGAAAGCTGACTATCACAGATGGAAGATGTCTATCGATCTAACCCTTGAAGATCAAGGAGTGCTGGACCATGTAAGAGGCAATATTTTTGAGCCTCCATCAAATGCATCTGCTGCTGCCTAGAACAAATGGAAAAATGGAGAAGTCAAAACAAAGAAGATCATCTAGGACTCTATCGACAAGCACTTGGTGGCCTACATCTATGAACTAGACACCTCCAAGGAAATCTACGATAGAATGGTGAGTTTATTTAAAGCCAATGATGCAAATCAAGTTTTTTTCTTAGAAATAAGCTGAGGGAAATTAAGAAGGGTAAAGATGAGAGTATGCAACCATACTTCTTAAGAATCACCGAGATCAAGAACGATCTCCTATCTATTGGGGAGACTATTACTGATAGGGAAATGGCATGCACGACTCTTGGAGGATTACCATACAAATGGTACGTGTTCAGGACTACTCTTCTGAACAATCATGTAATTCCTGGTTTCAAGGAATTAATGGCTAGATGCATTCTAGAAGAAACAAGGGTAGAAGAGAAAGAAATGCCCTTGCCTAAAGGTCCTCCTGCTGCCTCTTCTTCTCATGCTAAGAAAAGAAATAATTCCAGGACTAAATCAAAAGGAAAGGCTGGACATAAGGGTGGAAGAAAAGGACGATGTTACATTTGCAATAAAGCAAGTCACTATGCAAGGGAGTGCCCTGATAGAAAGGACTCACACTGGGACGATGATCAAAATCCCTTTGATGGCAATCAAAGGAATGACAAATTCAATAGCAAAGGTAAGAAGAGAGCTGGGAATCAAGGAAGAGGAAAAGCATTCAAGAAGGCTAGAAATTCCAAGATGTATTAAATGCACCTGACCTCAAAAAGAACCTGGTGTCCATCTCGGCAATGGAAGACAAAGGCTACAAGGTAACCTTTAGCGATGGGAAGGTACGTATATGGAAAAATAATGTTAAAGATGCCTTTACTCTTGGGTTTCGTGTTGATTCATTATATCCGGTCGATGGAAGTCCACTAGGTGTCATATCTTATGACACATCTCTTCAGTCTGAACTTTGGCATCAGAGGTTTGCCCACCTTCATTATAAAGCTCTACCCTGTGTAAGACAAATGGTAATAGGGATGCCCGAATTCCAAGTAGAGAAAGAAGGTGTATGTTCAGGATGTGCCAAAGGAAAGCTCAAAAGGGGACCATTTCCCTCAAGCCTAAGCAAGACCTTCGGTATATTACAGTTGGTTCACTCAGGCATACCTGAGGTTGGCATTAAGAGGGAGACTACTACACCACATACTCCAGAGCATAATGGTGTGGCACCATACGATCGTGGAAGCTATCACTATGATTATGTAACAATGCCTAATGTGGAAGAATCGATGGATCCTATTTATCCACCCGAGCCTTCCTCTTCCAGGAAGAGGCCTTCATGGCTTAGGGGGATACTTGATGATGTTGAAAGACATGCTGCACCCCAAGGAACCTTCCGTGAAAGTAAGAAATCAAACAAGTATCAGGGATACCTAACCAGTATGAGCACAATCATACAAAATGAGCCTTCATCATTCTCAGATGTCGTCAAGCATAAAGTATGGAAGGATGCTATGACCATTATGGAGAATGATGTCTGGGAAGTAGTTCCTAGACCCCAGGACAAGACAATTGTTACTTCAAAATGGCTTTACAAGATAAAGCTGCAGCAGATGGAAGTACGGAATAGTACAAGGCTCGTTTTGTTGCTTGTGGTTTCTCCCAGAAGAAAGGTATAAAATATGATGTGATATTTGCACCTATTGCCAGATATACGACCATCCACTCAATCATAGCCCTTGCGGCTTCACAAGGATGGAACCTACATCAGATGGATGTCAAGACCGCGTTCTTGCACGGTTCGATCAAAGAAGAGGTCTATGTGGAGCAAATTGAAGGATTTGAGATCTATGATTGAAAATCTCATGTATGCAGGTTGAAGAAGGCTCTCTATGGGCTGAAGCAAGCACCCCGAGCATGGTATGAGAGGATTGATAGCTACTTGATGAAGCTGGGATTCACTAGGAGTGAAGCTGATCCTAACCTTTACTTTAAGGTTGAAGATGACAAGCCTCTCATACTGGTGTTGTATGTGGATGACCTCTTTCTAACAGGTGCATACCCTCTCATTCACAAATGTAAGAGGGATTTGGCTTCTGAATTTGAAATGAAGGACCTAGGATCGATGCACTATTTCCTAGGACTTGAAGTGTGGCAGAAGCCAAGGAAAATTTTCCTATCTCAAGGAAAATATGTGGTGAAGATTCTGAAAATATTTGGTATGATGGACTGCAAGCCTGTGACTACCTCAAGGATCTTAACTTTCAGAAGTTATATGGTAGTGATGTCAGACCAAATTTGGGAAATGCCTATGAGTTTGAAAAACTCATTAGCATTGATGTTCTTGGTGAACCTTCATCCGAACATATGTTTTATAGTTAGCATTGTGAGATCATATTTGGTTGAGCCTCACTAGATTGGTGCCAAGAATCTTCTGAGATGTCTTCAGGACACAATCTCTCATGGATTGAGATACATTGCTAGAAATATGAAACTGCATGATTATTTGAATGCTGATTAGGTAGGTAGTGTGGAGGATCACTAGAGCACATTTTAGTGTTGTTTCTCTTTGGATTCTGCTTCGATATAATGGATGAGAAGGAAGCAGAAGTCAGTTGCCATAAGCATCGCCGAGACCATATACATATCTACGAGTATGATCTCGTATGAAGCTACCTGGTTGGGGAAGCTCTTCAGTGAGCTGTTTGAACACATAACACTGTGATTCTATGTAACAACTAGAGGTGGGATTTGATTATTGACGAATCCCGTATTCATCGATTGCTCCAGCAGATAGACATCATCTGGGATATGGTAAGTCTATGAGCAAGGAGGCTCCATCACATTAAGATGATGTACAGGTCGATACACCTTGTCAAAGCCCCGAGGAAAGATCTAATCTATGATTTTCCCAAACAACTTGGAGTCATCAAGAAACCCTTGTACAAGGGTCCTTCATGTTGCATACATTGAGCTCTAGGAGCTCTGAGGGCTTGTGGTTCTTACTGGAGCAACATACGACCACAGGGTGACTCACCCTCCCCTGGTGGTGCGCATTGGAACAAGATGATTCGCTCTCTTATGGGACAAGATCATTCGCTCTCTTGTGGAACATGATGATTTGCTCTCCTGTGTAGCAGGATGATTAGTTCTCCTGTGAGGCCTGGATTGATGTGTTCTCCATGGCAATTGTAGTAGGATTGATGTGTTCTCCTGTGAGGCCTGTATTGATGTGTTCTCCATGGCGATTGTAGTAGGATTGATGTGTTCTTATGTGAGGCCTGGATTGATGTGTCCTCCATGGAAATTGTAGCAGGATTGACGTGTTCTCCTCCGAGGCCTGGATTGATGTGTTCTCCATGGCGATTGTAGCAAGATTGATGTGTTCTCCTGTGAGGCCTGGATTGATGTGTTCTCCATGGTGATTGTAGCAGGATTGATGTGTTCTCCTATGAGGCCTAGATTGATGTCTTCTCCATGGCAATTGTAGCAAGATTGATGTGTTCTCTTGTGAGGACAGGATTGATTAGTTCTCCTATCAAGGCATCCTACCCATGCAGTCTGGGACTCATGGGACGTACCTCTCATCTGATCAATGAGTAGGGAAATGAAGTTAGGAACCATAGTAGTACCGATTGACACATCGTTGTATCTATTGTACTCCCTACGCTAGGATGACCTCCATTGATCTGGGATCAATGATACTGGTCTGGGACCAGTGGTAGGAGTTGTACCATACTATGACACTGACTTTAGGTCGATTGAGACTGGTCTAGGACCAGTGTTACATACTCTGAGACTAACTTTGTGTCAGTGCAGTACTGGTCTAGGACCAGTGAGAGTGGTACATAATATGATGCTGACTTCAGGTCGGTTGAGACTGGTCTGGGACCAGTGGTACAATTTTTGAGACCGCGATACTGGTCTGGGACCAGTGGTAGGAGTGGTACTTACTATGAAGCTGACTTCGGGTCGGTTGAGACTTGTCTGGGACCAGTGGTATGCACTCTGAGACTGACTTTGAGTCAGTGGAGGATGATACTGGTCTTGGACCAGTGGAGTTGTACTCATTATGATGCTGACTTCGGGTTGGTTGAGACTGGTCTGCGACTAGTGGTACATACTCTGAGACTGACTTTGAGTCAGTATGATACATCCTCGATCATTTCTTCTTCTTCATAATTCGGACAAAAGCAGAGTAGAACAATACAAAGCAGAGAAGCGCATAACAGAGCAGAGCCGTACAGATCAGTACAGGGAAAAACAAGACAAAGCAAAACAAGCAGAATAGAGCAGAGCAGGGTAAGGGTTAGGTTGTACATGGCAGTGCATTTGATGGATGAATAGTAACGACCGATAGAGAGATTGCATATGAAGTTCTCCCTAGTTGAGAGGGAGTGTTAAAATTGGCAACTAGGGAAACAATTCATATGGGTCATCTTATTCATGGCTGATAATATTTTTATTAGATTCCTCTCGTCGAGAGGTATAGGATTGATATAAAGATCATCCGATTCTGATAAGTATTTATGGAGATATGAATTTATTTTGCTTATGGAATTACTATCAAGCTGACCTACAACTCATGTAGGCTCAAAAGCCCAACAGTCGCATCTATTCAAACATCATCAGTTGTGTATAACTACAAGATGAATTTTCCTCATTTGCACTCACTCAACTCATCACATCTCTCTCTCTCTCTACTGCGTAGAAAAGGGTCTCTCCCTCACACATGTGAAGCTGGAAGCTGCTGAAACTGAAGCTGCAACTATAGAAGTAAAATTTGACCCGCGTGGACTAGAAGATCTCCTCATATAAACTGTGTTTTAGGTTCATCTGAACTTCCTCTGAAAGCCGCAACTTTTGGTGGTGGAATCAAGTCAATCTGACAGACAGTTTGCAAGATATCGACTGCCCTAGTTTGAGGGAAGCTACTGACACTGAAGCTGCAACTGCAGAAGTGAAGTTTGACCTACGTGGACTAGAAGATCTCCTCATTTGAACTACGCTATAGGTTCATCTGAACCTCCTCTGGAAGCCACAACTTTTTGTGGTGGAATCAAGTCGATTCGACTATCGGTTTGTGAGATATCGTCTGCCTAGTTTGATGATAAAGCCGCTAATGCTAATGCTGCTAATCTAGGGTTTGCTACTGCTGATATAAATAAGATTTATTGTACTATTTCTCTCTACTAAATTATTGAAGATAAAATAAGATTTGATAAAAGGGTTTCCCCACACATTGTGGGGTTTGTCCCTGGCTAGCCGCCACATCTTGTGTCTCTTGTCTTGGCTTGTTTTCTGTCAATCGTTTAATGTTCTATCTGCACTTTACTTTATGAACATGTGATTGCTAATCTGTGGAATATAATTAGAAAAAGAAGTAAATTTCTATAAGCATAGGACATACCATAACTTAGCATGTCCGCTTGATAGGAAAGTTAGGAATTGGAAAGAGTTTTTCATCATTTTGTTTTCAAAAAGTGAAATAGTGAAAAAGGTCATTTTTGCTTTTGATTGCTTGTTTTGCTGCATTTGAGTTTGTTTTCTACTCTCATTAGTGTAAACAATTCATCGAATTGAAAGGGTCTTGTCTCATTTAGCTTCATATAGGTGTTTTCGAGTCACATCGATAAGGCTTGAAAACCGAGACATAATTTCAAGATAAACTCTAAAATGTATTCAATTAACCTAAGGTGCATTTGAAACCTAACGATCACATTTAGAAGGTCTAGGCTAGAGACGTGTTTGGGCATATATAAACCTAGTAGCTGTCATTTGCTTCGACACTAGACAACACTAGTACGGGCTTGTGCTCCCCGTACTATTGCGTATATAAAGGGAGACCCCACTAGGTTGCAATCCTTTATCCCTAGGAATTCGAGTCTGCCGCCTTGTAAATGTGATACACCGAACATAGCATTCGGGGAGATTTCCTACTCATACTTCTCGGTTCGCCAGGAGGTATTTTGTAGTTCACGATTACCTGGTAATCCTTTTTGCCTAGATCATCTTGAGTAGTCATTTTGATCTTTTTGACTACTTGAATATAAAAGATCACCCGAGTGCTTGTCCTTTCGAGCTCGTTTCAAACCAAAGTGATAGAGTCACCTTTTCTTCTTTCTTGACTCTTAAAACATGAAAGAGCACTAGTTTGCTTTTGCGTCTTAAAAAATTGTTGCCCATGATCATATAACATCCCTGTTAGTCTTTTTCTAGACTACATCGTGAGTATACCTTTAAATAAATTTTAAAGCCTTGAAATCAATCTCTCTTCTGGTTATTTGAGACAAAATCACCATGGATGAACCAACTGGTTCGCATAATTCCTCTTCCTCTCATCTGTCTAAAAGATTGTTTGAGGAGCCTTTTCCTAAATTTCCGCAGTCGCTTGAGGACGAAGGTGTTGAGCTTATAATTTTTCTAAGTATTCAACCTTTGTCATCTCGTCCTCCCCCTCCCTCAAATATTGGGTCACTTTCTGACATTGGCCCAAAATCTCCGGATAATCCTATCCAGACCCCCAAGAGTTTGTTGACTTCTGAAGGCCAGCTTGGACTGGTTATTTATCCTCTGAATCCTTTGCTTGATCCTGTTGTGATATCACCTTAGCGTCTGTACAATCTGTACGATCAGCCAGGTATTCCTTTGGAATTATCCCCTCAAACATCTTCGATAGCCCATCGTCCCCTGTTTTCACCCATGGAATCAGAAGGCGAAATCATAGACTCCTCTCTGGGTCACTCAGAGGTTTCCACTTCCCACACAATCAAGGAGCAGGAATATCCTTTCCCTCCTGAAGGTTTCCCTTACACAGGAAGCATTTTGACCAGTGTTCATCCTGAGTTACCACGTAATTACGCGACTTTAGCTGAGTTGGTTTTAGGCACGCCTACTACCTCATCACTATATCACAACCCTATTTGGACATCTGACGCTATGCCTACCTCAGGTCCATTCATTCAAAACCCGACTTCCCAATCGACGATTGTTTTTGCTACATTTACTTCAGTCCCGGTACAACCCACCATTCCAAATCCTCTTGTTTCGTCGGTCCATGTAACCCGTCTAGTTCAACCGATGATCTCGAGTCATGTCTCTGTCAGTTCTTCGATTCCTTAGTGAGTGGACAGGTTGTGCCACCGCCTCGGGGTAAAAGTCTGAATGTGTCTATGATGTTTGGTACAATGAATGTGAGTGTTTCACAAGCTCAGATGGTTGGAATGAAACATCCCTCTTCGAGTGTCATTCTAAACCCTGTTGGTCCTACTAGATCGAGCAATGTTCGGTACCAACAATCGAACCTTGTTAGTCTGTTTGGGTCAAGTAACATCCAGTATCAACAGCCTAATATGGCTCAGGTTCAGTAACAACCTCCTTATGTTGCATATGATTCACAAGCAATGGTTAATCCACCTTACATCCCTCAGCTTGGACCTTATGTCCATCCTGGTCTGTCTGCCATGCCTGGTGGGTATGGCCAGATACAATTCGGGAAATCTCAAGGTGTCATTCCGGGAACTGTTCAAGTACCTTTGCAGTAGAAAGGATAGATCCTGCAGCAGCAAGGGCAAACTTCATTGCAGCAAGGGCCATCCATGCAATAGTAAAGCTAGATGATGCCACAGCAAGGACAACTGCAACAACCATAGGGAAAACCCTCTCAACAGTTGCAGGAAACCATGTGGCTGTAAGTGCAGTATGCGCTGCAATTATCCCAACCTATGCCTTCACAAGGTCAACCTTTGTAGCCACAGGGACAACCTTTACAGTCGCAAGGTCAACCCTTGCAACAACAAGGTCAACCTGGGCAACAACAACCCTTATACTCATATCAACAGGGTCAACCCTTGCAAGGGCAAGGCCAGGGTCAAGTCCTGTAGCAACAGGCACAAAATCCTTATGTCCAAGGGCAATAGGTTCAACCTCCTTTTGTCCAAGGACAACAAGTCCAAAATCCTTATGTCCAAGGGTAACAAGTGCAGAATCCTTACGTCCAAGGGCAACAGGTCCAAAACCCTTTCGTCTAGGGGCAGCAGGTCCAAAACCCTTATGCTCAGGGACATCAGGTGCAAAATCCATATGTCCAAGGCCAGCAGGCTCAACAACCTTTTAACCCGTATGTTGCTTATCAACAGCCTATGGTCGAATAGTTTCAAGGCTTTCAAGATCAGAATCCTCACTACGGGCAAGGTAACCTACAGTCGAGGGAAAAATAAAATGCCATATGGACAAAATCCTCCACTATGGGGACAAAATCCAACCAACAGGGATGGGCCCTAATAGCTGGGCCCCCTTATTGACCTCAATTCCTTTCAATGCTGAATTGTCATTCTTGGCTACACTGGAATTGCCAGATGTTTCTAGACTCACGAATGACCCAATTCTTCATTCGCCATATTGGCCTCCAGTTCCATCAAAGATTCTGAGTGATTTTCTGAAGTTTGAAGGAAAAGTGAAAGAGGATACACAAGCCCACATGATGACATATCACCTCTGGTTCTCCTCAAATTCCTACGTTGATGATTACATTCTTCTTCGACTTTTTCAACAAACACTTACAGGTGTTGTAGCCAAGTGTTATATCGAGTTACCTCGAAATACCTATCATGACTTTAACACTCTCGCCATGGCCTTCCTCACACATTTCCAGCTGTCGGTTCACTATGAAACTGGCACCCATCTGCTAACGTCGCTCAAGCAAGACACTGTGATCCACATCTTGGATCACATCCATGAATGGAGACGTAGGCGCTGTTTGATTAAGTTTGAGATTGTTGATCAGTTTTTGACCGATTAGTTCAACAAATCATTCGTCAACAAAATTTCTTAGGACATTGCTATGGGTGGATGCGCCACTGAGGAACAAGCCATCGCAAGTGCCTAGTATCTAGACCTCATCTATTCACAATCTGGCACATTATATGATGTGTTACCCGATGTTCGCAGACCATCATCTGAGCTGACGACATCTAAGTCTCTGGCTACACCTCCTGTTGATGGAGTAATTGGTTTAATGACTCAGACCCCTACGAAATCTTCTTCCAAACAGAGGTCGGTCTCCAACACTGCTCCCAATGATTCCTCTCGCAATTCATTCGGCCTTGGTAAAAACTTGGAGGTTCACGTTGTCCAGTCTACCTCAGCGAATAAATACTCTAAAGGTAAGAAGAAAGGCAAAGGCAAGGGTAAAGCTGATGCCCTGAAATAGGGTCCTCCTAATTCATCTACTAGTGATGCTTCCCAACAGAGGACCATATATCCATGCCTCATCTGTGAGGAGGATCACTATACTAAGGATTGTCTTAGATGGTGCAAAGTTATTCGTTTGCTCAAAGGGACCCCAGCTATCCTAAAAGAGCCTTTTCCATCCCAGAAGACCCAAATGGTAGACCAACCTCAGTCATCCGCTTCCATAGGTTCACAAGTGTTCATGATGAGTACGCCGATTAACGTGGCTACCAGGGAAAAATATTATCAAACACCTACCCCAGTAGTAGGGAAAGAGAAAGAAGGTACCCCTTCTTCTTCTGCCCCATCCAGTTCTGGACCTCTCCATATAGAGCGACCTAATCCTGATTCCGCTATTCAACCACCTTCTCTAGGTGTGCTACGAAAGTCCTCGTACAATCCAAACGCTCGAGCTACTCAACATTATAAAATTGTTGAAGATTTGGCTCAAGCGCCATTAGCTATGTATACTCTAAAGGTCCTTCAAAGTTATCCTTCTTAGTGGAAATTGTTACTATCAGCTATTAGGGGTATTGATCCAGCTGACTCTAATCTCATCTGTTTTGACCTGGAAAACCACGTTCTGCGTTTACCTCATCATGTTGCCTTTCTCATTCAGGCGATCATAAATGAGAAAACCATTCATAGGACCATCATCGATGAAGGTGCTTCTACTTGCATCATGTCTGTTGCTTGTTGGAAGGAAATTGGTTCTCCTACTCTGAACGAGTCCGCTAACACTTTGGAAGCTTTTGACAGACACAATTCGCAACCGTTCGGTGTCCTTCCCAACCTTTCCATTACTTTGGAAGGCAAGACAATACATATCAAAGTAGAGATCATTGATGCTAATATTAACTACAATCTTCTACTCGGATGGAGTTGGACCCATGCCATGCATGTTGTAGCCTCCTCCCTTTTCCATGTGATTCATTTTCCCCATCAAGGGAAGATAGTCACAGTCGACCAACTGTCCTTCTTTGCCTCTTCCTCCTCAAATGGCAATGTTCTGTATGTCAAGCACACCGGTGCTCCTTATGAGAGTGTGGCATTCGGACTCTTTAAAGATCCTGCCTTGATGGGTATTTTTCCGCTCCCACCTCCTCATGTTGCCTCTGTCAACATGATTTTGGTCAAGTCTGATCCTTGGGTCATTCCTTCACTGGATCTTGTTGATACGTGGGGCGAGGTTATGCTATTAAGTCTCGCCGAAATTAATTACGTGGAAATTGTTTTGGCTTTGCCTTCAGTATCCTCTGATCATCATGTTTCGAGAACGTCTCTCGATGCGTGTTCTTAATCCTCGTGGTTTGGTTCTTCAGAATCTCCACATCTCTTAGCTGAGACTTTTCTTTCTGACGAGAGTATCATGGAAGTAATGTCTCTAGAGGAAGTACCTTGGAATGACACTCATCATCGTTCCTCATTCTTGTCTGGTCCGATGGTCATGTCTATGTGCCTTGAGAAGTTCTCTTCTCCATTGCCTATTGACATGTCAGTTTCTCCTGACATTTTCAAGATATTTCAACAGTGAGCACCTTTATCTTTTCATTGATTCAGGTTTTTTCTCCCTCCCCGAGTTTTTACCGATTTCCCATTATTACAATGGGGTTGTTATCTTATGACTCATAACCCTCCCTCGCGCAGGGGGCATGGGGGCACAACTTTATATGAGTTCTACTCTATTATTTGGCTGAGTTTATGCTTACTCATGTCAATGGTAAAAATATTGTTTTCATATGTGTTGATTGATTACTTGAGTCCGAGCATGGACTCTCTCAAAAAGTATTATGCTTAGTCATCTTGCATGGTTACTTTTGTACAGTAGTGTGTTATTCATTTTTTTACAGTGTGGTTTGGTGTGTTGTGCTGCAAACGACTTTCCTGCTTATTATGTTTCTGCCTGCTTTGCAGATGTTGACATCTCCTCACATTGGTTTCACTGATGGTGCTTGCCATAGTACCCAGAATCTATCATCCGCGGCATGGGCCATTTATAACCCCCATGGTGAGTTGATTGATCTTCAAGGTATTTGTCTAGGTCGAACAACTAATAACATCACTGGGTATACCGTAATTATCGTATTGTTGTTAGAAGCTATCGCTCTTGACATCCAGGAATTGGTTGTCAACCTTGATTCACAACTTGTCGCCCTTCAACTCAACGGACAATATTCCATTAGAAACCCTCAAATATTAAGAATGTATCTACGTATTTGTCTATTCGAGAGAAATTTTAATTACATTACATATCATCATATTCCTAGACACATGAATACATTAACAGATGCATTAGCTAATTATGTGTTGGATAGACATTTGCGAAACATGTAAAAACTCAAAACACAAAACATTTGTACCATAGTAAGCAAGGAAGTATAGCATATATATATATATATATATATGTTGATAATGTTTATCATACATCAAAACCCCAAAAAAATAATATGTGTGTTCAAATACATAAGTGGCTCGCAGGCCTAAAAAATGTGGAATGATGAACCTATGCACTAATGATGCTCATGGTAGCATGTTACTGCTCACACTACAAAAGTTAGCAGTTAGCGGATCCGATCTGATACCCCCACCGTATGCCTCTGCTACTGGTGTAGGACATCACCCATTTGGGTATACTCTGGGATACCATGGGTCAATCCCTCAAGGTTCTGCGTGATCTCCTCCTCATTTTCGCTTCCTAATAAGGAGCGACATCAAACTGCCAAGCAACGTGCCTGGAAATCGAGGACATCCTGACAGGGCATTCTGGTCCAACATCTGCATTCATAGAATCAAAATATCATGAACACATATATCTCAAAAACAATAAAAATTAAAAAATAAAAAATGTTTGTTTTTTACCTCCATCATCATAATCCTCCGCCTTTGGGAGCAGCATATCCAGATCACCATAGAAGTTGATACTGTTGTAGGGCCAATCCTCCACTACGATCAGCTATCATCGTAGCCATGAGAAGAAGGCGGGCTTATAGGACATCTGTTGGCCCCCGGTAATCCTGGGCATCAACGCACTCCAACAGACCATCCGTGGGTCTCGTGGCAATGGAGGTTCCACCTTAACCAGCTGGTAGTGAAACAACGAAACCCACTCCAAGAAGAAGGTCACTAGAATAGACCCATAGCAGAACTGCTTCAGGTTTCCCGCCTTAGCTTTTGATAGCTGGCGCTTCATGTTGACCTTCATAGCTTCTGCCTAGTTGAAGATAGTGGGCATCGTATAGTTGATAACATACTAAAACTTTGACTTGTTGGTCTCATGCTGCGCTTGAGCCCCAGCCACTCTGTTTATGGTCAACAGTAACACTCTCAGCACAAGATCCCAAACAGTCATGATCTCGATCTTGCCACTTTTTGATTTGAGTGCTTCTAGGCAATGTTATGCAAGTAGCATGGTCACACTTGCCCCAATCAGCCTTGACCCGTATAGATTAACTAGCTCCGCTCTTTGGGACAGTCTTATGATGAAATAAATGTCTAAAGTTTCCAACTCCAGTTCTTGGTCATAGATCATGAAAACTTCCCGATTCACATCCCAGAGATTGATCAGATACCGTAGCAATTCGGGTTGAGCCCGTAGACCTAGTGTAAGGAAGAATTTGAGGAGCCCACAGTTCCTTAGAGCATTCAAGCAATTTGGGTTTGCCATTGCTTGAGTGTCAATGTCCTCATGCTCACGTTCCTTCCAATCCACCATTTTTCATGATTTTTTCCCTGCAAAAACCATATAATCAAGTCAATAAACATCTTTGGCTAGAAAAATTTGGATTCAATTGGATAAATTAGGCAAAAACTTGAACGTTTTCTGTTCATAGTGCTAATGCGAATGTTTTAAAAACAGTAGCGCCGATGGTGCGCTTGATAGTTTCAATAACCCCCGATCAACGCGATTCTGTGCCCAGAAATCGTGCCGACCAAGGGCGATTTTTTTTGTCAAAATCTCTTTAAAAAATAAAAAAAATGGTTAAAAATAGGTAAAATAAGCATGAAAATGGAGCTTAAGGTCTTGGCTCTTACCTGCAACTGACGGCTCAAAGAATGACCTCCCGGATCACCCATAATCTGCTACTGAAAAACTAGGGCACGTGTGGGTAAAAAGCTCTTCACACAAAGGTAAAATGGTAAATGGTAAAAAATAATTACTTTTTCCTCCTTTTATTCATTTTTCATGAAATATTAGGGTTTTTAAAGTATTTTTGACCTATTTTGCCTCAGAAGATCGATAATGCATTTACCTTTTGTGCAGTGATAGGTAATGGGTTATTGATAATGGTACTAGAGTCACGTTTAAGCTCTTTTCTCGACTCGTAAAACTCAAATGAAAATATCGCCGAGTATTTTTCCCTTTTTGACTTGTAAAAGAGAATAAAAATGGGGGGTCCACTTTCAATCTCTTTTTCGACTCTTTAAACATGAAAATATTGCCGAGCTCTTATCATTTTGAACTTGTTAAAGGTTGCGAAACATTGTTCACTGAGTATACGTTTACCCCTTTTCGGGCTGGGATGAACTATTTATGAAAAAGGTACTCCTTGACTGAAATGGTCAAGCGGTTATCTCAAGTATCATTTTCTACCTTTTCGGGCTCGAGAGACACAAATGTACGAAAAGGGAACATGTGGAGTTTTCTTTTCTGTGTCTTTTTCAAACTCACTAGACATGAAAAAGATACCAAGTTACACCTTTGTTGGACTCGTTAAAATATTAAATGACATTAGATTCATCACCATGATGAACATGAGCTTCTCCTTCCTAGGGTTCATTAAACTTACTAGGTCAGATTTGTCCAGAGGATGAACTTACAGTGAAAGCACATGTTATCCCCTTCAAAATTGCGATAAAAAATATTTGGGGTACCTTCCAGAAATGGTGGGGGGAAATGGGAAATTCTATCAGTCGTTTCGGCAACTCACTCTTGAACATGACACTTTCTGCTTCGTTTCAGGTTGGGATATCCTCCTTTTCGTCACTAACCTTCCTTGGTTGGGTCGCTCATTTTCTCCTTCCATTTGATCTCTGCCACATCATCATGACCATCCATCCTATGGATCCAAAAATTGCCAAACTCCAGAGTCGTGTCTCCGATATGTTCAAGAATTAGTCCTTCTGCAGTTACACTTACTCCTGATTCTTCGTATCATCTGAAATCATTTGCATCCCTTTGTCTCATGCCAATGATGTGGGATACATTATGTCCCTCCTCCGACACGGTTGCTTCCTGTCGACTTCAGCTTATTATCTAGGAAGCTGGCCGAGAGACTCCCTTCCAGTACCTTAGAGCTTGCATGCCCTAACAACAATTTCTTCGCACTCGAAGACAAGTTCACATCATTAGCTTTTGATCGGGTGATTTCACGGGTGTTCGACTTTAGTTCCATCATTCACATTCAGTGAATTGTGTTGCTGGTACCTTGAGAGCCATTTTCATTATTGGTGGTTTATCTCGCGCTCGTTAATAGTTCACATCATTGACTGGTAATAAAGCGACTTTCTAGCATGTTTGATTTCAACACATTCATTCACATGTTAGGATTTGTACTTTGATCGGGTCGTTTGTAGTGCAAGATCCTGGGCTCAGATTACACTAGTCCAAGTTGCGAGGCGATGTGACATGATCATATTGATATACATGTCTCTTTCAGATGGATGGTTGCGACCATACCATGAGTTGTTATAGGTGATCCTTCTCATTATTGGATGGATGCGACCATACCTCAGTTTCATTATGATCCTCTCTATTGGATGGTTGTGCCCATGCTTTGGGTCCATTTACATGATCATTCTTTGGATGGCTGCATCCATACCACGATTCATGTATCATTTGTCAGAGTTTTCAGTGATGTATATGTATCTATGCTTGCTTGCAGGTTTTCTGACAACAGACTCTGGTTCCCTGCATCCACTTGTAAAGCATTTCACCCCTCACTCTAGTTCGACCTTCACGCTTTATGGGGCATCTGTTACACAACATTTTTTCACTGTCCCTGTACTCCTCATCCACGATCCTGGAGGACCTCTACAGTGAACCCTACATGATTTCCCATCATGAAGAAACTCCCAGTATGTCCCTCTTCATGAGCAAAATAATTCCCCTTTGCATCATTTCCTAAGAATCTTCCTTTTATCCCAGTTTACAAGACCGGTGCTATTGACTAGTTTCCATCTCATGCCGATTTGCAAAGATTAAAACTAGCACTAGTGTCGTATGGAGTGACTGAGCCCTTTTCTAGTCGCACTGAACCTCTTTTGGCAAGTTTTTTAAATATGGAGTCGAAGCTTCCGGCTCTAGAAGCTTCGTAACGGAAGTATGGTAGATGGTTGGGTTAGATGGAGACGAGGAAGTCAGTTTGGGCTCCTTTCCCCTATTAGGATGGAACAAACTCAAGAGATAATACCTTCTCCCATGATGATAGGAACCTTCTCCCATCCATCCAAGCTATATAAACCTCTCTTCTCCCAAGCTAAACTAGTTTTGGAGTGAGTTTGAATGATCAACAAGACATCTATAGCTTGTAGCTTTATTGTGTATGTTTGAGGGAGAATAATGTGTTTTGGTTTGGTTTGAGACTAGAGGGAAGAGGCCTTAAAATTTCCATTGTTTGGGCTATCCATGAGATGAAAGCAGAAGTGTGGGAACCTGGATACGTCAGAGGAGACCAGCAATGTCAAGGCATTGGTTGTAATCTCTTTCTGATTTATATGAATACAACTATTGATTGATTTCCTACATGAATTGTTATTTTACATCTTTATGGCTTAATGTTCCTTGACCTATTAAGTAGGTTGAAGACAATATTGTATGCTATCATGTTTGTTGTTTTTGTTTGTTTGCTTTTTTCAGGTATTTGATGGAAGGAAACAGAAGATAGCTAGAGTGAGGAAGTAGGATCATCAAGTGGAATAGCATTCTAAGAGGCAAGCCGTCTAAATTGATTCTAGCTTAAGGATATTTTCCATAGATTGTTTGTTTGTGGCTAGACCCACTCTCTTGGGCTAGAGGAATTGTTTGTGTCTGCACTGATAATTTTCCTACACCACATGATCACCTATAGGTTGCTCCCCTTTTCGCCTATGTTGGTTCTAGAAATTCAGGTAAAAGAGAGAGAATCCCAAAGCCTCCATTTCCAGAAGCTTCTAGGATTTGTTGTAACCATTTACCTCAGATAAAACTTTTGAATCTTGTCCTATCCTACCTTGGAGTTTCCATGCCTTTTCCTTAGATCTCATCCTCCCATCAAGAGTGGATCTCAATCCCAATATTGGTAAAAGGGTAATAACTCCCAACTTACCTCACTCCTCTATATATTTACATCCTTCCATGTGCAAGGGGTTGGCATTTGGAGAGTGATTCTACCCTTATGTTGTTGTTGTGAGAGTTATCCTTTTATGAATTTAGGGTGGTTGGAGGTGCACTTTATGACAAAGGAACGATAAGCAAACAACTTTGAGGAGCTCTTCTACAAGATCAACACATATATATGGTTGTAACTCACCGCATTTATATCAATAAAAATAGTTCTTTGTTTTCCTATATGTGATGTGGTTATTTCATATATTTCAATACCATGTTGATATGTTGAATAAAGTATATAGATGATGCTACATAGATTTTTTAGTTTCTTGGCTTGTGTTGTCTAGTTGTGCATGTCCTAATTTTGGCAGTTGGAGCTAGGATTGGACCATTCAAGCCAAAGAAGGAATGAAACATACAATAGATTCCATGTACATTTCATCCCCTCATCTAGTTACTTTAAGGAAAACATTGGGTCCTTTGTCTTTCTATTGTTCTAGGTTAGCCACCAAACCTAGGGGAGATATTTTTGTCTGCAACCGAAAATCCCGCATAACACCACACATCAAAAATATTCATCCATAAAGCTCCAATTCATCCACCAAGAAAAAGTGCAAAAATATAAAGAGAGAGAAAATATCGAACCCAAAGTGATGATGAGAGAATGAACTCATCTCACTTTTATTTATACAATAATGAGGAGTTAAAATTAGCCTCCTTGGCCTACATAAGCCCCAAAAATAAAATGATGTTCTAATAATATAACTTTTGGTGACAAACCCACCAAACTATCTCATAAATGAAAGAATAAGCCTCTTAAGAGATCAAATAATAATTTGTGCATGTTGTAGGGCCCTCTAAGAGGCCTAATGTGTTACATGGGTGCCATAATGAAGAGTAGGACCCTAAAAAGTGATGGACAAGGGGTTGACCACTTATTCTCCAAACAATAAACATGTGGTGCTCCCAATGGGTGTGGGGGCACATCAATAACCTCATGGGACTCAAAAATGAGTCAAAGATGCATGTAGATCATCTGCAAGGGCTCTGATGATGGTGTAGGGGATGCCACATCATCCTACAATTCCTGGATCATCTTCCAAGTGCATGATACATCTGTCCAGATGACTGGGAAAAAATGAACTAGGTGCATCTTCCTCGTCCAATGGGAGTATCTCGAGCAACTTTGACCATCCAGAGGGATTTATGGAGTGTTTTCTAATACTGTGGAGGCCCATGTCTCTCAACGCACACCCTACATGTGCCAATGTAGCCCTTTGGAGGATTAAGACTCTGTATAGGGATACCAAACCCAATATGGAGACCATCTGCAGTCCTGCATAAGATCCAATGTGTCCCCTAGGCTTCGAGTACAACAAGTTATTAGAGAAACTAGTTAAATGAAATTACCAATCATGGACTATAGGTGAGGACTTCATAACGGACTGTCCTTCCATATTGGGCTTAAGGATGTGCCAATGTCTTCTAAACTCCAAATAGGGTTAACCAAGAACCCTATTAGGTGGTTTCTACTTCTAAAGGAGATAATATATTCAAGGTGCATCCTTCAAAAGGTGGTGGCATGTGAAATATAGGTGAATGAATTAGGGGATAAGAACGGGAAGCCCTGGGCTACATGTCGGGGTACAAGGGTAGCTAATAAAATGGATGCCCACACTTGGGTTTATAATGTATAAGAGGGAGAAATAGTGGTACATGAGTTACCCTGGCCTTGATTTTCCCCCCTTTTTCAAATTACTTTTTATGATTTTCTTTGATTAACTACTTGGAGCTCAAGGGGTAAGAGCATGATTCATAAGATATAACAATGGATACCCCATTTTATGGTAGGTTTGTTCATTACCCACTAGGGGTTACGAAAATCATGGGTTCCTATATGATGAAGGGGGTTCATAGAACCTGTAGGAACCAGGGTGATCGCCATGATGATGGGGTAGAGATCATATATTTTCTTTTTCCCACGTGCTAAATATGTTTGTCCTGACCATATTTTTCATTTTGTGGTACATTTTCATATTGAATGTGGCCAAATATGTTTTTATATTTCTTTTTAGCTGCAACAACCTCCAGGGAATCATTTCAAGCCTGACCTAAGGTGTGGGAAAGGGGAAGGGACAAGCTAACCCTATGTGGACCTAGTGGGGGAATGTGGATCCAGGTAGGAGAAATTATGAACATGGTAATAATGAGTGGAAAGGGGGTAATATGAGCAGAAAAGGGAGTGGGACCATGCAACCAAAATTGGAGTTTCCCATGAAATACCATCCCTAAAACCAAATAGCAAGTAAAAGAGATTCCGCAGGACTATAATGTAAGTTTTATAGGCAAAAGGGGTCTAGGGGATAAGGGCACAAACCTAACACATTCTTTCAATTAGATCCCCCCATTAATTCATGCCCAAAAGTGTCCATGATAAGAAAAATACAATACTCAATTACCAAATGACAAGGCATTCCTTTAAGTTCGGGAGGTCCACCCTCAAACATATGATCATGGAAGATGGGCGACACACCACATGGCTAGCTTAGGTGGTGGAGAAATGGCACAATGAGCTAGCTGGTGGTTGCAAGGGGTTGCTGGATATTGGCTAAGGACCTGTTGGCTTGTTGGGGCCTAACCCAGGTTTGGAGTTAATTAGCCAAACAAATCCCTAAACTACTGGCCCTTTCAGCAACAGTCTTAGAGCGCGGACTGAGGTCTCACTCGAAGTAGTATGGGAGGGTGCTAGAACTAGGTTTCCACACCCTTGAGATGTCTGAGAGGTTCGACTAGTCTCACTGTTTGTCCTTGCACACAAGTCGCTTCGCGCACTTCCCTGTTCCTCATGTCCTAATACACTGCCTTCGCGCAGGCCTAACCAGGGATTGTGGAGCTTTACGCTACTAGAGCCACTCTCTGCGCTATTACCTAAGATCTTACTTATCTTCCTATACCAGTTAATTACCTTCGTGTACTTGGATGTCTTATGTTATAATTAGTTATACAAAACATTCAAATAAGTTCGTGCAACATATAAATAGTATACTTGAAAATTATACCTGATCATGTATTAAAACAGGAAAAGATGCACAAAAATATGGTAAACTTTCTCTTTATTGATTCATTCAATGGTTACAAACTCAACCTACCCTACGCACTCAGCTGCAGGGGTCCACGTACTCAGCTGCGAACTACTAGGCCTCTGCGCACTCAGCTGCAGAGCCTTTCCCTACCCTACAACCCACAGACACACTTTACACTTAAGTGTAATCACTTAGACTTCTCTTACTCTCCTCTATTCCATCTTAGCTATCCTCTCTACTTAGAGCCTCGCTCTATTTATACAATCCCATGGTCCGTGGACCATGGGTAGGTCTATTAAGCTGACATTACATTACAAAACAAGGGCGGACAACCCTGTGACTCTATCATAATTTCGCGCTCCGCGCCCATAATTCGCGGAGCTTTTTACAAAAGGATTCGGTCAAAACTTGGGCTTTAAGCCCCAAAACCTGCCTTGGGGGGATTCCATGCCCAACAAGCCCCCAACACAAAAATCGTGACTTGCCCTCAAGTCACTCCGTCGGCACAGAGATATTTGCATGGAGTCCTTCCAAATTTGCTGGAACTACGGCAAGGTTGGCATCACACTGAGTTGCTGCCTGTTGGATCTGCTGGATGTGTTGTTTCGAGACCATGGTGTCGGAAGTGCTTCTTTGCATCTGTGCCTATATCCCCTGCATGTGTTTATACTCCCACGCCTTTTTCTGGACCCTTGGAGCGCATAGACTGTGCTTCTGCCGGCTAGTCAGATAGTCAGGTCACCTGTGTAGGGATTTAATCGGCTGCCATTCACTTTGCCTGGGAAAGGCTCTCCATTTAGTTTGACTAGTTGTACCGTGACTCCATCCGTGACCTCCTTAACAATGTATGGTCCCATCCAATGCATTTTGAACTTTCCCAGGAATTTATCAAACTTACTGTCATACAACAACACTAAATCATTTACCTTGAAGGTGCGCAACTTAATATGGTGATCATGTCAGGCCTTCTCACGCTGCTTTTGCACCTACTGATGAAAGCCAGCCAGGAACCATTCCTCCTCAAGTTCTTCCAACTGCGCAAACCTTTCTTCCAGGGCTTCGTGGTCCGTCATACCTGTGAGCGCTGCTATGCGTAGAATAGGTACAATATACTCCATTGGCATGACAACTTCCATGCTATAAACCAACCGGAAAGGTGTCTATCCTGTTAGTTTCTTTCACGTGGTCCTGTAAGCCCATAGTACTGCGGGTACGCACAGGTCCCAATCGCTCCACTGGGAATTGCAGACATTGGTTAGCACAGTCTCCAGTATGTTTTTGAATGCTTCTACTGTCCCATTGGCTTGTGGGTGATACGGTGTGCTTTTCTGATGATAAACCTGGAACTCTTCTTTTAGCGTGCTGATGGTTTCATTCAGGAAATGTGTACCACGATCACTAATTAAGATTTTTAGACAATCAAATCGAGTCAACACATGTTCAAACAAAAACTTCATAGCCGTGGCAGCCATGTAGTCTTTGACTGGTTGTGCTTCTACCCAACGAGTCAGGTACTCTATTGTGGTGATAACGTATCACGCGCCCGTTTTTCCTTAAGGTTTGATAGATCCTACAAAGTCGATTTCCCACTTTTCAAAGGGCTGTAGCATTATTTTTGGATTCAAAGGAATCTCATTCCTCCATGATGGTTTACCTATCCTTTGACATATATCACAAGCCTTACAATGTGATTTTGAATCCTGATGAAGGGTTCACCACCACAAACCTGCACGGAGAATCTTTTGTGCGGTTGCTCATCTTGCATAGTGTCCTCCTGTAGTGCCCTCATGTGCTTCCATGAGGATCTGACTTTGTTCAAATTCAGATATGTACCTTCGCAATATCTCATCATTGCCCATTTTGTATAGGTGTCCCGCGATGATAGAAAAATTAGTCGCGTGCACCACCAGTTTCTTCTTCTGTTGGACGGAGTATTCCTTCGGCATAGTTCCTGTTGTCAGAATGTGTATTATATCTTCATAGTGTCCGTCTGCTACATACATAGCAAAGAGATATGCGTCAGGTAATCCTTCCTCCAAACTAGTAGATTCCTCTCTCGTCTCAATACGCGACAAGTGATCCTGTCCCGCGTTTAGGTGTCCAGGCTTCACCACGACCTCAAAGTCATATTCTTGGAACAATAGGAGCCACCTGCATATGTGCCCCCCCAACACAAGCTTGTTGACCAAGTATTTTAGCGTAGAATGGTCTGTATACATCTTGAAATGTCCCCTAGCAAATAGTGTCAGTATTTTTGGAGCGCATACACCATAGCCAACCCCTCATGTTCAGTTGTGGAATAGTTCTTTTCTGCTTTAGACAATTTGTGACTTGCAAATGCGATAGGGTGGTCCAAGCCCTCTCCACCTTCTTGAGTTAGAACTACTCCCAATGCTATACATGATGCGTCAACATGGACATGAAACTCCACATCCCATTTTGGGAAGACCAGGATTGGGGCGGAGGCTAATTTCTCTTTTAGTACATCTAGGCTCTTCATGCAATCATCATTCCAGCAGAACGTGACATCCTTTTTCAATAGCTTTTCCATTGGTGCGGTGATCTGGGCATAGATTTTGATGAACTTCCTATACTACCCCATATGTCCCAAGGTAGCGTGAAATTGTTTAACACTTCGCGGTGCTTCCAAATTCAGAATTACTGCAATCTTCGCGGGGTCTACCATTAGTCCTTGTTTGCAGACCACATGTCCTAATAGGTTCCCAAAGGGAACGAGGAACATACACTTTTTGAGGTTCAGCATGATTTGGTGTCGTCGGTAAGTATCCATCATCAAGCGTAAGCTCACTACATGGTTCTTATCTAATCCAAATACAGTCCAATAATCCAGATAAACATCCAAGAATTTGTGGATATACTCTTTGAAGGCTGCAATAATTATGCGTGAAAAGATGGTCGGCATGTTCTTCAACCCAAATGGCATAATAGTGTATTGAAAGCACCCCACTCAGTTGTGAAGGTGGTCTTGCTCTTGTCTTCTGGCGCAATTTTGAACTGGTGGTATCTGGAGAACCCATCAGTAAAAGAATATGCTTCTTGCCCGCCGACATTTTCTAATACTTCATCTGTGAATGGAGTCGAGAATGGGTCATGCACACAGGCATCATTCAATTTCCTAAGGTCCACACATATTCTTATCTCGCCCTTCTGCTTCTTCTTCTGCACTACCATAGGGCTTACCCAATCGGATTCTTCCATGGGCTCAATGATTCTGGTTGCGAGCATTTTCTCTAGTTCTATGTGGTTCTTTTCCTTGTACTTCAGATTCAAGCGGTAAGGCCTCTTCTTAATCGTCTTTGCGTCAGGTTTTAGGGTGATCTTCATCATCCCCAAATCACCAATGATCCCTTTTAAGTCTGTGATCTTGGTTGGGAATAAGTCTTGGCACTCGCAGAGTAAATCAATGACCTTATCCACCGTCGTATCATCCCAGTAGTTGTCGAGCATTGCATACTTCGGTTCGGCCTCTGTACCAATGTTTACCTGCCTTGTCTTTACCGGTGGCATTATGTCAGGGTCTTCAATTAATGGCCCTTGAACCTCGCAGTAGCCTTCAGTTTATGGAATGTTAACTTTTCGTGGATCTTCATCGTCTTCTTCAATATTTACGTTGTAACACTCCAGTGCACAGCTCAGCTGGGTCGCCCATTCAAGCTAAAATACTTCCATTGGTTCCTGGGGTATTTTAAAGATATCTTCTTTTACTGCTTATAGCGCATCATCAATAGTATCCCGCCAACGATCCTCAAATGTGAAGGTTAACAGGAATCCTTCACGTAGGATATCCCATTTGCTCGTGCCATGGTGGAGCTCCATCTATATATACCAATTCATGGGTATAATATCCAGGGTATGATAGAACAAGTGCACCCACTTAGGTTGTGGCTCTTCCCCACAGATCTTTGTCCATTTTGCGAGGTGTGGATGTGGATCATCCCATCCGTCATACTTGTCTTTTAACTGCAGTTGAGGCTTCCCAATCACATGCGCATCATCCTTCGGTAGTCGCGCCATTTGTCAAAACTTCTTTGGTGCGTACCCCACCACCTCATGGGTGTAGCGCATAGTACCCACTTCAAAGCGTCGAAGCGTTTTTGTTTCGGCACTTCTCTTTCAAATCTGTTTAGAAAGTCATCAACCTTGCTTAACCCATCATACGTAGTCAGATCTCTTACCTCTATTGCTACGTAGCATAGTGACCTCGTCATCATGTTACAATTGAGCATGGTTACCTCGTGTATCCGGTTCTGCCATCGTTCTATCTCCTCATTAGAATATGATGTGCAGGAGCTTTCGCGCTCCCATGAGATTCGGCCATCCACGGTTGGATTTACCCAGTCTTGCTCCCATGCAATTATCTTGTAGATATAGTCTATATCGTCATCACTATCGTAGTCGCGCACTGGCTCCATGTAGTGCAATCCTTCTGCAGGGTCTAAAGGTACCACTACACGCAATGACTTTTTCTCAAAGATAATCTTGTGCTTCTTTAGATTTATCTCTCCATTCATGTCAATGGCCCAATCTATTCCCAATAGTGTAGGGTAGCGATTGTTGTCATCAACAATCTCTATCACTTCGAAATCTACTAGCGCACTTGCTCCTTCAATATCTACTGTGATTCCCTGCAATCTCCCCATAGGTAGGATCTTTTGCTGGTTCACCATTCACAGTTGGATAGGAGACCATTGCAACGCAAGCCTGCCCATGTGCTCCCATGTCTGCTTTGGCAAGACGTTCGCATCTGATCCTTGATCCAGAATTACTTGGTCCATCTCATATTTCCCAATCTGCACAGTCAATCTCATCTCCCTTCCTATTCACATCGTGTTTTTCCTGAGCTTCTGAACTACACGCGGTTCTCCCGGTGTGATCCCAGCGCATCGAGTTATGAGTTCTTGTAGCCGCTTTACAGCCTTGTTGTCGTGTAGTAGCTTCATGCATGTCTCCAAGAACATAGTGAGCATCAATGGGTCCATTTCCGGCTCTAGTCTGTCTTTACTTCCTGAAGTGGAGGCATCAGCAAAGCTCCTCTTAGCTTCCATGAAGGTCTCCTTAGCACACTCCAAATCAAATTTTGGTTCCTTTGTTGGAGCCTTGCGAACCCAGGTACTTTCTTCAGGTTGCTTGCCTTTGTCATCCCCTGTCGTAATTCCACTTCGGAGCACGATGTTTACGTTAGGGTCTTCCTCATGTGGCTCAGACCTCATCATTTGCAGGTTCTAAGTTGGGGGAGGTTGGAGTGCTCCTTTTTCGCGCAACCTCACTATCAGTGTGGGATAGTCCTCTGTCTCATGATCAAACAACATATAATACAAGCATGATGGTCACGATGGATTCGTACAATCATGGGCATAATTCCCTAGCCCTCTGCAATTGTAACATATCAGCTGTCCACGACCTCTTCTTGGTCCCCATCCACCTCGGCCTCGTCCGCGCCCCTGAAATCCAGTGCACGCCATTCCTGCGTTTTGATTGAGGGGCCATGTTTTGCCCTGAACTCTGTAGGTAGGAGTTCATTCCATCATCAGCTCATAGCTTCTACAGATGTGCTCATCGTGTCCCACTGACCTACAGAAATTACAGAACAATTGCTATGAATTCTGTGTATACTTTTGTAATAGATGGCAGTTATCTATAGCATGCCTTCCTCCTATCTGACAAATCGTGCACCATAATGTGGGCACCGCACTTGGTCCTGCTTGTGCCTCTGGTCTTAGTGGCATCGACCCTCCTCCCACAAGGTAATTCACAAACACCAGGCAGTGGTCCTTGTCGTGCCCCTGGCCTTTGCATTTTACGCACCATACCTCATCGCACACCTCTGGGTGGGTTGTCCTGTCTTGTTTCAAACTCTGCATCTCAAGGCACAAGTTTTTCAACTGCATGTGAATCTGCTGAACTCCCAGGTTGGGATCTTGTATCAGGGTCTCGTGCAATCTCATCACGACCTCCAAGGCCTCGGCTTGAGTGCTTAGCCTCTGTTGCGACAACGCGTTCTATAGATGCGGTGTTAATGATGCTACAAACCATTTGCGGTGTTGCCCATCTGTTAATGTCATGTTTTCTTCACAAATTGTGCACTTCAGTCTTTGATCCAACTCCCACGGGGTTTCGCCTGGTAGCATTGTGATTTCCTTGAATCCAATGATCGACTGTGCCTCTAACTTTGGCCTGCTAAATTCTTTGTTTAGCGCAGCTTGGATATCTACGATCCCTACATTCGGATTGTCATTGGAATGCTTAATGTACCAGGTTAGCATGCGATCTTGCAGAGTGCTGACCAACATTGCCTTCTTTATATTGTCATCTGTGACTCCCTGTGCTTCCCATACAGCTTTTATCATGAACCAAAACTGGTATGGATCTTCATTCCCTACTCCCTTGAACACTGGCAGCTTTATCGCGCTTGCCATACTGCTTCACGGTGGTGGTGGAGATGGTATGGGTGAAGACATGGGTGAAGATGGTGAAACTGGCAGTGGTGTGGGTGGGGGTGGTATGCACGAAATTATCTATCTTATCAGATTGATTGCACTTCTTGGCGAGACCTTCGTGAGCTCTTCCTCTCCCCCTCGCAGAGGTGAAATCAAGGGGCTAGTCTCTAGTTCTGTGCTACCTTCACTTTTGTAGATTCTCTCACTTTGCATAGCCCCAAACATCAATTTATTTGCATAATCCATTTTTCACACAATAGCATTTTATTCCAAGTGTTCAAATATTTAACATACTTACCTCGCAGTACCTTGAGGAAGCATAGTTCTGCTTCATTATAATTGACTAAAGTATCTACCACAAATTCGGTGATGAATCCTCCTATGATTCAATCGAGTGAGTGATCGACAATGCGCGTGATCTTACCTTCCAATGCTTCCAGTCTACGCACCAATTCTGGAGTCCACACAATATATTTGTCGAGTTTACACCTTCCTTGGGTATCTTCTAGCTTCGTAATCCACTCATACAACTCAGTGGGGAAGGATGCAAAGAAAATTTCGTGGATCTCTGTATATAAGCAGCAGTCTAACCACTCTTCCTTTGATAGTCATGGATTCCTATTTTCCTGCGCCACGAACTTGTGAATGTTCCTATCCAACCAATCTTCAATTCCTTTCTTTGTCAGATTCCAGTGATATGACATCAGACATCTCTTATGCAGATCCCGGTCTCAACAACAGAACCATTTGTTGGCTTGTTAGGGCCTGACCCAGGTTTAGAGTTAATTGGCCAAACAAATCCCTATACTACTGGCCCTTTCAGTAACAGTCCACATAGAGCGGACTGAGGTCTCACCAAAAGTAGTATGGGAGGGTGCTAGAACCAGGTTTCCACACCCTTGAGATGTCTGAGAGGTTCGACTGGTCTCACTATTTGTCCTTGCATGCAGATTGCTTCGCGCACTTCCCTATTCCTCACATCCTGATACATTGCCTTCGCGCAACCCTAACTAGGGATTGTGGAGCTTCTACGCTGTTAGAGCCACTCTCTGCGCTATTACTCGAGATCTTACTTATCTTCCTATACCAGTTAATTAGCTTTGTGTACTTAGATGTCTTATGTTATAATTAGTTATACAAAACATTCAAATAAGTTCGCGCAACATATAAATAGTATACTTGCAAATTATACCTGATCATGTATTAAAATAGGAAAAGATGCACAGAAATATGGTAAACTTTCTCTTTATTGATTCTTTCAATGGTTACAGACTCAACCTGCCCTACGCACTAAGCTCTAGGGGTCCGCGCACTTAGCTACGGACTACTAGGCCTTTGCCCACTCAGCTGCAGGGGTCCGTGCACTCAGTTGTGGACTACTAGGCCTCTGTCCACTCAACTGTAGAGCCTTTCCCTACCCTACGACCCACAGACACACTTTACACTTAAGCATAATCACTTAGACTTCTCTTACTCTCCTCTATTCCATCTTAGCTATCCTCTCTACTTAGAGCCTCGCTCTATTTATACAATCCCATGGCCCACGGACCATGGGTAGGTCTATTAAGCTGACATTACATTACAAAACAAGGGTGGACAACCCTGTGACTCTATCATAATTTCGTGCTCCACGCCAGTAATTCACGAAGCTTTTTACAAAAGGATTTAGTCAAAACTTGGGCTTTAAGCCCAAAACCTGCCTTGGGGGGATTCCATGCCCAACAGGACCATCTTGGAGAAAACAAAATTCTCCTAGGGATATCACCCACAAAATGGTGGGTAACAAAGATATTTCAAATTCTTGTTGCATAACTGAAGCAAATCCTTGACTCATAGACTTTACATTTTTTCCAAATATGATGTCATATACATAAATAACAACTATCAAAAGTTTATCTTTATCAATTTTAATATATAGGTTATTATCTGCAAGCCCCTTTTTGAACCCTTGTTGTTGAAGGTACCTATCAAGAATATAATACCATGCACAAGGAGCTTGTTTTAATCCATACAATTCCTTCTTAAGTTTGCACACAAGATTTTTATCATTGCCAAGAATGAACCCTTCAAGTTGTTCTATATAGACCTATTCTTCTAGATCCCCATTTAAGAATGCATATTTAACATCCATTTGATATACTTTAAAGCTATGAAAACTTGAAAATTCAAGAAACATTCTTATGGATTAAAGTCTAGCTACAGGTGCAATTTTTTCTTCAAAGTATATTCCTTCCTGTTGAGCATAGCATTTGCATAGAATTATTGCTTTGTTTAAATTACTTCTCCATTTTCATTCAATTTATTTTTGAACACCCATTTTGTCCAAATAATATTTTTATCATGATGCCTTGGTACTAATTCCCATGTATGGTTATTTTCTATTTGATCAAGTTCTTCATGCATTTCCTTAACCCAACATTCATCTTTGCTTGCTTGATTCACATTTTGAGGTTCAATTATGGATAGTAAGGCTAGGTAACTAGAAGTTCCAACAAGAGTTCTTCTAGTTGATATTCCTGCTTCCTTTTCACTTATAATTTGAGATTCAAGATAATTTTTCTAAACATACCTTGAAGGAGTATTTTCTGATGTATTTGTATCTTCATTTCCTTCTTTTGATGCTTTTCTATTTCCTTCTCCTACAACCTTTTGGATTGTAGTGGGGATAGGTTCGTCATCTGTTGGTTCTTCTCTTTTGGTACCTGTGGATTCTTCATCAATTAGAAAATATATGCATTCAACAATATTTTGAAAACTTTTATTATAGAATTTATATCCCTTTCTTATAGAAGAGTATCCAAGAAGGATTCCTTCATCAGCTCTAGATTCAAATTTTCCAAGCTTATCATCATTGTTTTTTATGTAACATTTGCTTCCAAATATTCTAAAGTGTTTGAAAATTGCAGGCTTACCATACCATAATTCATATGGAGTTTTATTACTATTTACTTGAAAATGAGCTTTGTTAATAATATTCATGGTAGTATGTACTTCTTCCCCCTAGAAGGTATATGGTGTTGCTATCTCATCAAGCATGGCACATGCCATTTGCTGGATTGTTTTGTTCATTCTTTCTACTACTCCATTTTGTTGAGGAGTCTTAGCTATAGAAAATTGTCTTTTGATGCCATGTTATTCACAGAAATTGAAAAAATCATTTGCTATAAACTCTCCTCCTCTATCAGACCTAAAACATATGATTTTCAAATCTAACACATTTTCTACCAAATCCTTGAATAATTTAAATGTATCAAATGCTTCATCTTTATATTTGAGTGAGTCAATCCAACACATTCTTATAAAATCATAAACAAATAATATGAAGTATTGTTCACCACGAGGAAACTTCTTTCTCATAAGATCACACAAATTAATATGAACAATTTCAAGTGGCTTACTTGAAGTGCCTTCTTTAGCATTAAACTGAACTCTAGTTTGCTTACCAAATTACATGATTTACAGATGTTACTTTCAGGTGGAGAGATGTTGGGAAAGTAACAAACTACTCTCATTCTGCTTGATTTATATAATTGAGAAAAGCTAAGGTGTCCCAACCTTTTGTGCCAAAGCAAACTTTCTTGAGATTTTCTTAAGTAAAATTGTTCTTTCCCACCTTCCAATACATAGACCTTTCCTAGAGTTATTGTTCCCTTTATTATGATCTTAAGTATGTCCATATTTCTTATTGCACATTTTTTTTATATGAAAAAAACTTCATGCCCTTGGTCACACATTTGACTAACACTTAACAAGTTATGTCTTAATCAATAAACAAATATTCTAAATTCAAGCTTCAAAATTTTATATTTTGAAAAATATATGCTACTGTTATTAAGACAACCTACATATGTACACTACTTTAGAGAAGGGAACCAACATATATCCATTTTATTGGTTTTTATGTATTTTATCAGATAATTATCTTCAATTAGTGCATTAGTAGATTAATTACCTTTCGAGATGTAGTAAAGAACACAAATAAATCACAGTAAACACACATAGAACACCAGGATTTTTAGGTGGTAACCTAATGTGGGAGAAAACCACTGCTACTATTGTCTTTGTCTTCTTTCTTATGATATAAAGAAAAATATTGTATTTGTACTGATGTAGACTCTTTCCCATACACAGGAACTAACCCGCAGAAGGCTACAATATTCTCTCATTCTCCAGCACCCACTAGAAGGGAGCTGGAACCCCTTGAACACGTTTACCGACTCCTATTGGAAGGGAGCTTCTACCCCCTTCTGAAGGGTACAACCCTCAACTCCTAGTAGACCACTTTTTAGAATGTTTCAGACTAAATCCACCTGTCAAACAATCATCACACAACCTATAGGACACATTTCATGAAATTTTAAAACTAGACCCATATAAACCAAAATAAACTGAAGCATTGAATCTGAGACAATGTCACACTGCAAGTTCTTAATTTGTCTTAGGGCTATATTTTTCATTGCTTTGATAATTGCATTTCTTCATTAGCACATTACATTCACTACATAATATAATAACATTATTTATGTTTGCATCATTATTCAGCAACATCTACAACTATATAGAAAGAATAATATCATGATAATCAATGCAGTGGAACATAAAGGAACAATAAAAGAAAAACATTCACATATAGAGACACCAGGATTGGTAAAAAACAAGGGCAAAACCCACTATGGAGAAAACTCTTTCAAATTATTCTTCTTATTAGATCGTCATCTAATTATTCAAAAAAATAGAGTACAATGATCCATAAATTCATTCATACAACTATTGATAAAAAACAACTATAACATCTATGAAATGAACACAACAATGCTCCTACTCAAAATATTGATTTTAAAGCTTGTAATTAATTGTCACTGTCTACAGTCAATGTCAAACATTGCGGTCACTGAGCAAAATCTTTGGAAAACTAAAATTCCATCGTTTAGGTCTTCGTCGAATAGAGGAGGAGTCATGCATGTGACTGGGAAGCTTCCAGCTACTCTATAGAGCCTACAAGAAATTGACTGTAGTCTGCAACTAATATTTTGAAACCCTAGATGTCAGTGATACAAAGGATGATCTATGGGTGCAACTGGGATGCTTGGTCGCATGGATGAGCCTAGTAGTGAGCGACTGCAGTTGAGATCTCTTTGTCCTGTGTCTGCGATTGAGTGCCAAAACCCTAAAACATAAATGCGATCTTCATACCCTGTAATTTCATCTTCGAGCAAAACTGTTCCTCTGTGGACGAGCCTTAGACCTGTGTGAGCCAAAACCCAAGATAGAAGAGTGTCTCATGACGATGTCCAAATGAGATTGAGGTCACTTGTATTTATAGCCTTCTAAGGGTGTTCAATTTTATTTAGGGTTGACCTGATCAAATATGCACATGAGGGAGTTTCTTTAGGGCTCACATTCTATGTACAGAAGGCTTGGACTATCCTATCGACTTCTGATCACTATATTTACATTTGGATCCTCTTTGCGTGGCTCAGACCTCATCATCTGCAGGTTCTGAGTCGGTGGAGGTGGTAGCACCCCTTTGTCATGTACCCTTGCTATTAGCGTAGGACAGTCTTCCGTTTCATGATCAAACAACATAAAATACTTGCATGACAAATGCGTTGGGTTATTACAATTGCGGGCATAGTGTCCTGGTCCCCCATAATTGTAGCAGATCTATTGTCCTTGTCCTATACCAGGTCCTCCTCCACTTCGGCCTTGACTACGTCCCTGAAATCCTATCCGCACCATCCCTACGCTCTAGTCAGGGGGTTGCGTTTCTGCCTAAACCCTATAGGTGGGAGTTTGATCCATCATCAATTCATAACTCCTGTAATTGTTCTCATCATGCCCTAATGACCTACAAAAGTTGCAGAATAGCTGTTGCGATGTCTGTACAAACTTTTGCAGCAAATGACAGTTATCTGTGGCATGTTTTCCTGCTACCTGACATATAGCACACCATAATGCAGGCCCTGCGCTCGGTCCTACTTGATCTTCCAACTTCAAAGGCATTGGTCCTCCTCCTACAATGTATTTTGCAAAGATTGGGCAATGGTCCTTGTCATGCCCCTGACTCTTGCATTTCAGGCACCATAATTCTTCGCGCACCTCTGGTCGAACTATTCTGTCCTGCTTCAGACTTTGCATCTGAAGGCACAGATTCTTCAACTGTTCATGGATCTACTGAACCCCCAAATTTGGATCTTGCATCAGTGTTCAATGCAGTATCATGGTAATCTCTACGGCCTCTGCCTGAGTCGTTATCTTCTGCTGCGACAACGCAACCCTTAAGTGTGGCAATAGCGAAGCCACAAACCACTCAAGATGTTTTCTGTCTTTCAAATTCATGTTGGCTTCACAGCTTGTACACTTCAACCTCTGATCTAGTTCCCAAGGTGTCTCACCTGGTTGCATCACTATTTATTTGAATCCCACAATCGATTGTGCCTCAGATTTAGGCCTACTAAATTCTCTATTTATTGTTGTCTGGATGTCTGCCACACCAGCATTCGGGTTATCATTAGAGTACTTGATATACTAGGTTAGTGTGCAATCTTGAAGAGCACTAACCAATGTCGCCTTCTTTATATGATCATCTGTAACACGTTGAGCTTCCCATACAACTTTAACAATGAACCAGAATTGGTCCGGGTCCTCATTCCCCAAGCCTTTGAACAAAGGCAGCTTCACTAAATTTTCCATACTAAACTGTGGTGGAGGTGGAGATGGTATGGGTGAAGTCTCAGGTGATGGTGGTGAAGTTGGAGGTGGTGTGGGTAGAGGTGGTATTCACGAGAATCTTTCTCTTATTAATTGAATAGCACTTCATGGAGAAACCTTCGATATCCCTTCCTAGTCACCTCACAGAGGTGAAATCAAGGGACTATACTCTAGACCCTTTTTCCTTTTTTGCTATAAGTTTTTCCGCTTTGCATGGGTTTGAACATCAAGGTAGCTTCATAACCGATCTTTTGCACAATAGCATTTTAATCCCGGTATTCAAAGATTTTACGTACTTACCTTGTGGTCTTTTGACAAGTTGTCGCTCTGCCTCGTTATAGCTGACTGAGGTGTCGACCGCGAATTCAGTCACACACCCTCCTATGACACGATCAAGCCAATGATTGACAACACAGACGATCTTGTCCTTAGATGCTTCCAATTGGGATCCAAACAATAGGAGCGTCAAGTTTCCACCTTCCTTGGCTATCTTCTAGCTTCGTGATCCACTCGTATAGCTCAACCAGAAATGAGTAGAAAAAGATCTCGTGGATCTCTATATATAGGTACCTGTCTAACCACTGTTCTTTTGTCAGTAGCGGGTTTCTATTCTCCTGTGCCGTGAATTCATGGATCTTCCTATCTAACCATTCGCCGATCTCCTTCTTAGTTGGATTCCAGTAATACAACATCACAAATATCTTATGCAAATTCTAGTCCTGGCAACGGAAACATTTTCTCGCTTGAGGGGGCCTGATCTAGGTTCAGTGTTAATTAGCTAAACAAATCCCTACACTATTGGCCCTTTCGGCATTAACCCATGGGGCGCGGACCGAATTCTCACCCGAAGCAGTATGGGGGGATGCTGGAACCAAGTTTTCGCACCCTAAGATGGTTGTGGTGTCGTTTGATTCCCTCTATCCCTGCGTTTGTGCAGGTCGCTTTGCTCTAGGGATTACAAGATGAGCCCTCTATTCCGTCCTTCAATACCTCCATGAAAGGGTATGATTGACCTTCGCGCAACCCTAGCCTGCTGCTTAGGTAATTTCGCACTGCTATGGCAACGTGCTGTACAGATTCCCTAATTAATCTAAGTGACTTGCTTATCTTATCAAACAATTATAGTTAACCCTGTGTAAACAAATAACTGTAATTGCATTCAGTTATCTAATGTAATTGCATTCATTCGCGCATCATATAAGCATAATAAAGGACATTCATACATAACATATCAAGATGCATCAACAGAAAAAAGACACTTAAATAGCATAATGTTTCTCTTTATTTATATCTTCCAAGTGTTTACAAAATTTATCCACCCTGTGCACATAGTTGCAGGGGTCTGCGCACTCAATTGCGGACTTCTACCCTAGGCCTCTGCGCACTCAGCTACAGAGCCTTTACCTACGCTACAACCCAAGACTTAGACTTCTTACTTCAGAGCTATGACTTTCTTACCTGATTCATCCTTATAACTACTTAGAACTTAGCTATTTTTATACAATCCCATGGTCGGCGGATCATGGCTAGATCTCTTACAGCTGAATTTACTTTACAAACTAAGGGTGGACAACCCTTGATGACTTATGACACCTTCGCACTGTGCAACCACAAAATGTGGAGTCTTTACAATTTTATTACAAAATTTGACTCAAACATGGGCTTTTAGCCCCAAAACTATTCTTGGGGGATCCCGCACCCAACACATCCCACATCACATCTAGGAGAAATCGACACATTCAACTTAGTTATTTTGGGGTAAGCTTGATTCCCATGCCTGTGCTATATTTCTATCACTTTTTGTGTTTTTTCTTGTGGGAGTACTATTTTCTTGATTTCTTTGAATGCTTGCTATCGTTTACATATATACTAGCTTTTCCTATCTTTCTTTCAGTTTTTGTTGCTATCTCACTATTGTTGCATGCATGAAACTGTTTTGCATAGACGTTTGCCCAAACGGAAAACTGCCTCACCCACATGCATGTTGATCTATTTTTTGAATCTTTCATTCATGTTTTTCATGCACTCTCAATCACTCATATCACTTAGTGTCACCATGCATTTACTGTCTTAGCTGCTTTCAGTTGCTCGTTGGCGAGTCGGGCCAACCTTGGCCCGGACTCTGCCTTCACCAAGGTTGCATTATGCAATATGGGGAGGGAAGGCTCACCTTCCTCTCCAGATTTGCATATTCCTCCCCAACACTAGCCTCCATGACTGTTTTGCCCATTTCTAGAGGATAGTGGCTACTTGGCCCAAGAAATTGCGTAAATCTTTCCCTAGGCCAACAATCCTTCCCAGCTAGAATTGCCCGTTGCGCAATCCCAACAATTAGCAGCTAGACTGGACTGTGCATTATGCAGTTCTAGCAATCAAACCAGTCTCCCAGCAGCCCAGACTGTGCCTTAAGCAGCCTTGGCAGTCGGTCTCCTGACGTCCTGGCTGAAATTGTGGAACCTTCATGATCATTCACCCAGGTATGTTGCAAGTCAGTTCTCATGTTCATTTTGGTTTTCAAATGACATATTTCTTGCTATGAGTGTTTCCATGTCTCCAGGTATTGCAGGTGTTCGTCTGTCTCTCATCAGCAGGTACAATGGTTGCTAGGAGAGCAGATATGAGGAAAACACTCTGAGCATGCTTAGGGATGCAGTTGATCAAGTGTCTATGAGCTTGCCTACTCACGAAGACATCAAGTTGTTCATAGACAAGGAAATCAAACAACAGCATCACAGGAAGCAACATCATGAACAACAGTTGAAGGCAGCACACCAAATGCATCGAATGCAACGAATGCAAGAGGAAGGTTGTTGACAACACAGAGGCGAAAAAAAGTTCCAAGATCAAGCAAATCCACTGATAATGAAAGCAGCTTTGGAGACTAGGGCTATGAGGTGACAACGCAACATGAAGGTAGGATGAATACAGAGAATGGAATGAAGAAGGAGTTGCATGTGCCAAAGCAGCAACTCAAGGAAGAACATGAAGCTGCACAAATAGAAGAATGAGTTGCAGTAGTATTAGGAACAACAGTGGGCACAACATGCACTCACAGATGAAACTATGCCTGTACAAGTTAAAGATCCATCCCAACAATTGACATAGAGCAGACATGGTGAGCATTTTTGTTGATCGCATGCAAGGGATTCAACAGCATGCATGTAATTGAGCGCACACATGCAATCCAACCCATTCAACACACTCACCAAGGTGAAGACAAGAAATAAGTCGAACTGGGGTTGAACATGTACTTCAGCAAGTTGATGCACATGCCCACTAGAACACACATGAAGATTAATGGACATTATGCATCAGTGTGTTTCCAGTTCAGCTACACCCAAGAAGACCATGCACATGTTAGCAGATGAGTTGGATGAAGGAGCTAAACCAATGCACTGGTTGCAACAGAGGCAAGAGTTAGCTTCAGCAAGCTGTCACCATGAGGTGCATGCACACCATCACACATGACCAAGCTTGGCATCAACTCACCACCTTCACCATCACAAGAATGTCAACGAGTTGGTCTCATCACAGTGGATCGAGTTTCAGTGATGTCTTGCAAGGGTTTCTCAAGCCATGTTGTCTCACATGAGTACATGTGAATTGTAATGTTGAGTCATGTCAAGTGTAAGTCAAGTGTCAATAAGTGGATGTAACAGTCATAAAGTAGGTGAAGAGCCATGAGGGTAGTTGAACTGTCACAAAGGGGAATGTCAAGGGTCACCCCACCCTTTTCTATAAATAGTCCATCATAAATCATTGTATAGGCTTTTAGTCAGCCAAGCTTCTGATAAGACTATCATGGATAAAGCTTGGAAAGTATTGTAATGCACCTTGGATTCTCCACTGCACAGAGCTAGTTCATCTCTTTGGAGGATCAGGTGGATGTGGCTGTGTTCCACTATTGGAGCTAGCAGGTTTACATGGATGTATTATATTATTGTGACTTACTCTTCTTTATATAATAAGAGAAAGCACATTTTCATGCATATGTTGTTATTGTAGTTGGACTGCTTCAGTTGCCTTAATGATATATGTTGTTTAACTTACATATTTGTGTATGAACTGATTTGTATGCAATTATATGAATCTTGTTGTTAATTTGTTGTATATGTTGTTAATGAAGTCCTGTCTATATCGACTGCTCTGCCAAACACCAGATAGATATTTCACATGAACCTTGTTGTAACAACTGTTGCACTCGTCTCAGACTGATCCATGAGTGTTGTACTTGTTATCTTACCTTGTATGTTGTGATTGCCGCATCCAAATGGACTGCTCCGCCAAAAGCTGTGCATGTCCTTTTTTGTTATGTGTTCCTAGCTGATTTGGGACTGATCCCTTTCAACCTGGAACTCACCTTCACCCTCATCTCCCCTTATGTGTTAGAACCTCTCATACACCTTCTTTCACTCACTGCATCAGTCACACCCTTGCTACTGACAGAGTTATCTTACTTGCCTCTGTGCGACATCGCGGTCGAGGAATTACCTTACGATCAACTGTCGGGACTCCTACACCAAACAGTCTGAGGTCTAATTGGGAATTCTTATCGGGGAGATCCCCTTGACATGTTGGCGGGTCTAGCAACATCAAAACTTTTGGTGCTAGAAGGAGGGCCTGGTGACAAGTTGTGTCCTCTCATACAGTTTTGAACCTTTGCATATTTTTCATGGAGTCTTGCACTTTTCTTCCCCCGAGGTGTTTTTTGAATTGTGAAGATGTCTCTATATCGGGGAAGATTTTCGATCTCTTGTCCACTCACACATATGGTGGTGAAGGCAAAGTGGCCTAGCCTAAGCACTTACATAACTTTATTTCCATAATTCATGAGGAAGATGAGTTTTCTGACAAACATGCCAGTTTGCTGCTTGCATACACACTTTGCAAATCTCCATTTCGTTGGGTGCTTAGCCTACTGGCTAACACCGTGCACTCATTTGAGCACTTCTGTGATCTTATTGAAGACACGTTCTATCATTTTGATCCATACCATCTTGACCAGAAACTATTACAACAACAGAGGGATCCGCATGAATTTGTTATTGATTTCTGGCAGTGCTTCCATGACTTGCAGTTTCAAGCTCCGAGGAGCCAGATGAAATTTTCTTATCTTTGGGACCAGTTCGATTACTGCCTTAATAAATATTCCCATCCCAAGAGAAAGTTTGAGATCAAGACTCACTCAACATTCTTCGTTGATGAAGTTGTGAAATCTGATGTGGAAGCGGGCACTATCTCAACTGATTGTCCATCTTCCTCTTACTCAATAGCTCCATCACTGCCCATTGATGTTGAGGATCATGCTCACACACCTGTTCATCCTTCACACCCTCCCAACATCACTTAACTCAATTTGCACGTAGATTTGGTTGTGAGTCCTTCGAGTCATCATATGCATTCCTTTCTACAACCTTCGCCTTCCCACCTGGGTGTTCCTCCGAATGATGTTTTCTTGTGTCCGTCCATTCTGGACTCTTCACTTGTTGTGAACAAGGAACAACCCACTTACGGAGTTGGTGTTGCACAACCAACATGCGTTATCATTCATGAAGAGTATGAGTGGGAGCTTGAGCATTAACACTCGGCAAAGGATGACTCCCTTCTGTCCAAACCCCCTCCGTTCTTTCCTAACATCGTTGGTGAACCTGCCATCCATGATTTTGCATGTGTTTCTTCATCCACTGATGCACCCATTGTTGATCTTTCGCATGACACAACATATGTTAGCCCATCATCCAACTATGGAGAGGACCAATCATTCATTGGAAATCCACTTGATCTTTCATCTACTTTTTCTCGAAGTAGAGGGTGAACATCCTTCCTCCTCATCTACCCCTCTGTGTGATTCATCAAACCATGAGGATGCTGACCAACATCTTGAATTTTCTGATCTTGGTTGTCGTGATCTCTTCACCTCATCATCTGATCACGATGTTGATTCACTCGTTGTTAATCCGTCTAAGCCACTGGGCTACGAAGATTAATCTATCAACGAAGTCGAAACCCGATAGACTTTCGAGGCACCTCAGCTCGAGCTGATGGTTATGTCAGGCCCTTACTGTCCTGAGGTTGGTTTCGCTTCCAATCAGGAAATTGTTCAAACACTCAAGGCTCCTCATCACTCATCTGTATGCACTCAAGATCAATCTAACGCTCAGATTTTACTTCCTCCACTCGAACTACATGATCCCATTGCTCATGCATTCGAGGAGTCTTACATTGCAAGCAGTCGTGTGTGACGCAAGTTATCTTTGTTTATTTCGTTTGCTTGCATATCATAGTCAAGAGTGTGCTTATGCTTCAAAGTTGCAAGTAGTGTCACACAACACCATGCACATGCACTCACTTATGTCCCGTGGGCACTTTGAATCACGAAGTGTGGTTGTCTTCATTGTTATATCATTCTTTCTTGCTGGTTCACATAACTGGGGTGCTCACAGACCAAGCCTTCACCAACATGGGTCTACCAATTCACCGGTGGCTGCATTGGAAGTATCACTTCACGTGATCAGGCCCATGAACTGTTAGTGTAGGAGTAGGATTAGTGTTTGCTTTCAATTGTTTGCTTGCATTCTTGTTTTCTTACGTGCTTTGTTTGCTTGCTTGCTTGTTTACTTGCTTCGCTTTCACTTTTCTTTTGCTCTTGCTTTGCTTTGTTGTTTGTTAGTTCGCTTGTTTCGTTCATAGGTTAGTTTTGCATGAAACCATGTATGACTCTTGAAACGAGCTAGGTAAAGTACAAGAGGGCTTTTATAGCTATTACTACTTGGTTATCTGTCATCTTGCCTCTGTATGATGAGCTTGTTACTTTTAGTCCATGATACATTGAAGGAAAATACGTATTGTTCGAAGTGAACCTTGGTGAATACACAACGCTTGTGCACTAACTAGCGTCACCTTCTCTAGTCAGTTTTTTTTTGGGTTAACCCTTCTCAGCCCAGTCAAGTAGAGTAAGGTGAGGGGGAAAACCTTAACAGGCATGTCAGAGATATACTAAACTACTTCTCTACTGGAACAACCTCTTCTTCTATCAATAGGTTGGGATCCCTCTTCCGCCTCTGTAATGAATAAGTGCTATGCATAGTGAAAAATGAAAAGTCAAAAAATTCAAAATAAAAAAATGAATAAGGCAAAAGAAGAGAAAGGCTTCCTGCGCAGGGAGGTGATGTAAGTAACTCTGTTGGGGTACTGACCAGGCTCACTGGCAACATAGCCATGCTTGTGTTCCTATGTGACTCCACCAGGGTACTGCCCAGGCCTGCTAGTAGTGGAGAAACACCAGAGATGAAACTAAGACTTTGACAACTATACTGCTTGTGCACCTATATACCCTCAACTCCAATCGAAACAACTATGTTGCCTTAGCTTGGAATGTGTGTCAATCGACTAAGGGTTTGGTAGATGCTACATATTCCCATCAAGTTAGTGTGAAACCAAGATGAGCTGAGAACTCAACAATACTTTCGGAAGTGTTATACTTTCTTTTCAGGAACAAGGTCCATTCAGAAAGCTAGAGTTCTACCAGTGTGTCGCCAAGTGTTGTAGTGAATACAACCACCCTTCAAAATTTTTCCTTAGCCTCATTTTGGAGCCTCCCTTCCAAGCTTCACAGCAACTTGCCTTGCTTCATCAAGTTCACAAGCTTCAGTATCTTTCTTGCACAAAGGCAGTGTTAGAGCCTAGATTGACCTCAGGCTAAAGGGAGGCAATCCTAAGATAACCACAAACCAAGCTTAACCTGGTAGCTAGCCCTACCAGGTCAAGAGAGGGCTCTCTCCTTGAGAATCTCAGCCAAGATGACTGGAAAATATCGATTTTAGGCTAGGTATAGTAGCTCTAGGGTTTTTTGGTTGATTTTGATGGTTTTGTTGCTGGATCAAATGGAGTAGGCAGCTTTGGGTCCGGGAAATCAAGTCAGAAATACAGGGTGTTCCATGGCGCAAGGTAGGCAGGTGTTTTAGCACTTGAAATTGAGTGAGATGGTAGGTCTAAGACTGATGAGGAGCTAAGGAGGGCATTCAAAGATCATGAGTCCTCTTCAAATAGTAGAAAACATCAAAAACTAAATGGATTCCCAAGGTAGAGCACTGTAACCAATGTATTCTACCTATCTATCTTGATTTCATTTAGTTAGAAGAATGAATTAGATTTTTGGCACACATAGCACATGAGAAAAAATAATAATAGAAGAAGAAACTATGAAAAAACACATTACAACAAGAATCCCACAAAAATAGCTGCAAATCCTGGTTTATTTCGTTGTCAAACTGCTGTAAAGATGTACAATATAGCTCAGAGCATCCAAGAGAGTCCAACCTTTTCAAATGAGGAAGAAAATACATAATATAGACAACCAAACCACTCATACTAAACTTCAGGGGTTGAATCCAAGAGATAAGGGACTATTACAACCATTTCCAAACAAGGAACAAGAATATAGGCAGTGGAACAGCTTGCCTCTATAAGCATGGAAACTAATTCATTGACCCCCAAACCACCTCAAAATGATGAATCTACCCTCTAAGGTCATTTTACAATTACATTTACATAGCATAGCATCATTTACAATCATAAATTCATCCATGATGAGAGAAAAAGTCAACTTGTAGAAAAACTAGGCGAAAACTGGATTTTTGGGCAAACTGGCTCTATGCATAGTGCCACTGGCCAGGTGCATAATGCCACTTTGAAGCTACTTTTGGAGGCCTTCCCCTTAGCCACATTGAGCCCACGATAGCTCATTGGAAAGGTCTTCCTGTCTAGTTTCTGGAACATCTTGAATTTGTGCATTTGGATGTCATTTTCCCCCTCAAAAGTGAAATCTCCCAAGGCTACTTCTGTGTGTCCAAAAAGAGGCAGAGAGGTCATTTTTGATGGTTTTTTGACCTTTTTGTGACCAAGTTCTACTCCAAAATTGCTGATATTTTCTAGGTTTGATGCTCTCATCATGATAAATCCAAATATACAAGCCATTTCTCCAAAAATTCTTCCAGTGAAAAGCGTAGCACCAGTGGCGCTACGCACCTAGGGCAAATTTCTGTGTTGCAAAATTTCAAAAATTGAAAATGACCAAAATTTGTCAAAACTTGCCCAGATTTGGCACAAGGCACTATCATTAATTGCTTTGATGGGCTAGTGAGGCTTCAGCCAAGATTTTTAATTTATCTTGCTCCTTTTTTCTCCTTAAGGCCTTCCTCAACCTAGCCTTAAGCTTCCTCATCCTTATGTTGCATATTTTGTTCCGGGTCATGTAGTGGTAGGCCATGTGGTGAAGCATCTTCTTGTCTCTATTGGCCTTCTCAAGCAGCCCCTCAAGGTGTATGTTGACCCTCTCAAGCCAAGTTTCTCAGTCATTCTCGATCTCTTTCTCAATTGGAGTCAACTTAACCTTTTCCTTCTTAGCCTTTTGCTAGTTCTCCTTGATCATTTGCAGCTCCATGAGGACTTGCTTGTTGGTCAATTGTTTGTTTTCTTGCTCTAGATATTTGATGATCCACTTAGCCCTCTCTAAGTTGTCAGACAAAGCTTGTATCTCAGCCTCTTGTTCCTTTATGATCATGTCTTTGATAGTCTTTGGATCTTGAGTATCCAAGTCAATGACATCAACTCCTTGTGTCTCCTCATGATCAACAAGGTCAAAATCTCTCTCTTGCCCATCACTAAGATCCTTCTCATGCATCTTTTTCTTGCCTTTACCTTTGCCCATTTTGTGCTACTCAACCTGTACCTGTTTAGTTGAAGAAGAAGGCAAATCCCCTTCCACTCCTTGTGGAGATAGCATTTGCTTGTAGCCTAATGATGAAGGTGAGACCCCTTCCACACCTTGTGGAGATAATACTCACCTGGCAGCTGCAAAAAGTTTCCTAGTGCCTCTCTTGTATGTCACAAATACTGGAACTCCAACAGTTTCAGTCTCTTGGACCTTTTCATGTCCTGAAGGTCCACCTTCTTCATGAGGCACTGATGAAAAGACTTGAGGGCCTTTGAAAATCTCATGAGAAATGAAAGTCTCCCATGGCATGTTAATAAGGTTCAACTGATGTAAAACAATGATTTTAATCAAAGAGTAGTGGTAAATGCTAGTTAACTGTTGGGGGTATGATTTCTTCTTTACAATGAGTGCCATATTCTCAATGTTTTTGAACATAAAGTAGGGGATATTCATCATTCTCACCCTAGTGAAATGCATCAGCAGTCTAATGTGGTAGGCATACAAGCGGGAGAACCTACCTTCACAAGTAAAGTACTTGATGATGATCTTCATCAATGGAGCAAACCCATCCTCCAAGAATTTAAAGGGGAATACTCTCTTGAGTTTTCCATGGTATTTAGCCTTGATGTAAGGCTGATAGTACTCCCTGTCAATGTCCTGACATTTGTTCCACTTTTCACCCACATTTGGAATACCTGTAGCCTCTGAAATAACAACGGGTGACAAAGTGAATGTAACTCCAGCAAGGTTTACTTCTTTGTTGTCAAAATGTTTCACAAACAACCTTGCTAATTCATGATGAAATTTAACCCTTTCCACCATTTCACAGAAACTAAAACATGACTGATGTCTAAAACAAGAAATGGAAAATGGTAGGCTTGCAGCTCCCTCAAACTGGTGGGCTCCTCTCTGATATGTTTTCCTCCCTTATGAGGCTTCCTACCCTATGTGTCTCTCTCCCTGGAACTGTCACTAAGGGTTTCTTCTTCATGTTCATACTCACTGTCCCTCTCCATTGTTGTATAGTTGTTTCTCTTGTGGTGAATGAAGTGTGGTGAATGAATGTAAGATGAGTATGAAGAGATTTTATAGGTAAATAGGTGAGAGTGAATAAGAGAGTGAGTAGGGTTTGGGAATAGTGTAGGGTTTGGGGATTGGGGAAAAGTTTAGGGAATGATGTCTAGGGAATTATATATGAGGGGATGGGGTTTAGGGAAGCAAATAGATGATATAGGACAGTAGTAATGAGTGAGCTTTTTAAAATATATGAGACAATTTGGTGAAAATTAGGGTTTGATTTTTTGAGAGACAAAACCACCAAATACTGATGCAACAACCTCTTTTCAACAAGAATGATGGTGTTACTTGCAAAGAGGCACTTTGGAAGTTTTGAAGTGAATTGATGCAATTTAGAACGATTCTGGAGCTTGATTGCCAGGTGCGTAGCGCACTCACCTAGGTGTGTCGCACTGGTTTGGTGCGTAGCGCCAGTTCAATTTTACACTGTATAAATCACCCAGGTATGTAGCGCCAGTTCTATGCGTAGCGTCGGGCTTTGGTGCATAGTGCCAGTCACATTTCTCCAAAAACACAGTGAATGCACCCCCTTTGCTCAATAACACTTCAAAATTGCGTTTTTGGCTTGTGGACTTCAACTCAAACAATGAAATGACTTAAGAGAGGGATGACCTTTATATGGCTTGGCAACTTTTGATTTTTTAATTTTCAAAACCCACTTTATAATGTCTATTTGCTTTTCAAATACTCTATTTTTTTGGATGCTTGATCTTTTGCTTTGAACAAGTGAACTAATGTTTGATTTCTTTGACTTTTGCAGTGGCATGTACTTGGAAATATCAGCAGGTGACCAGGAGTGGCATGAAGCTATTAATTACATATGAGAAATAATAAAATTACATGAAATTTACACATAATATACCAATGCTCTGTTTTGAATTTTTTTTTTTTAGTTTACAAATTATGAGATTAAAACTTTTCTGATGATTATTTTCATCCTCATGTGTCTGCTAACCATTATTAATCTAGTTACTGAAAATTTGTCATGGTAAAACCCTAAATACCAAATGGAACTGAAACCCTAAGACCTAAGACCCAATTGATTAAATGAACTGAAAATAAACCTGAACCATTGACTAAAAAGTATGAAAGGGAGTCAGTAGATATATGTCATGAGGGAAAAAACTGAAATGAACCCTACCATCAGTTGATCCATGACCTAATGGAATGAAACTCATCAAAATGGGACACCTAGTATGAAATGCAAAAGAGTAATTTTGATCATTGATGGTAGTGTGAAGACACTGACACTAACAGGCAGCCTGTTGGTCATAGCTTGATCCATTCCCGTCACAAGTTGTTCACCCGGACTTGGTCCAGTTGTAAGTTGAGTATCTTCCCCTTGAAAATTGCACATTTCTAGAGGGCAACCAACCTTCCCTTTAGAAATTGCGTAATCCTCTATGGCAGCCTATTGGCTCCAGGATTGCGCAATCTTGCTTGCCAACACTCCCAGCAGGATTTGCGCAAATTTCCCTAGCAAGGCTGCTTAGCCCAAAATTTGTGCAAATATGGGCAAAAGTCAGTCACTCTGCCCAGGAAGTGCACAAATATCCTGGGCAGCCAACCCACCTCCCAGCCAAAAATTCACATTTTTCTCCAGCATTCGAGCAGTCTCTTACATGTGTTTTTGAGTTTACCGGTTTCCTCCAGGACTAAGAAAAAAAAACTTGTATGCATGGGCTGCTTCTCCCAAGGCAGCATGCAAAGGCATCCCTTGTTTTAGGGATCTATGCTTAGCAGTTGGAGGTTACATGCAAGGAGAAATTGTGAAACCTCCCACCAAGTGTCGCTTCCCCTAGATTCATGGCATGCACATCACAACCTTGATGTTATCAAAACTCATCAAACGGACGCTATAGAGCTCATTCCTCACATCAACCTTGCATCTATGACATCCTACATCACATCTAGGAGCAGTCGGCACATTTAGCTCAGTTGTTTTAGAGTAAGCCCACTTAAGTAAGCCCACTTCCCATGCCTTGTGCTGCATTTCTGTCACTTTTTTTTGTTTTCACTTATGGGAGTACTATTTGCTTGATTTATTTGAACAATTATTGTCGATTACATATATACTAGCTTGTCCTAGCTCTGTTTCAGTTTTCGTTGCTATCTCACTATTGTCACATGCATGAAATTGTTTTGCATAGACGTTTGCCCAACTAGAAAACTGCCTCACCCACATGCATGTTGATCTGTTTGTTGAATCTTTCATTCATTTTTTGCATGCACCGTCAATCACTCCTTCTATCACTTAGTGTTGCCATGCATTTACTATCTTAGTTGCTTTCATGTTCCCGTCGGTGAGTTGGGCCAACCTTGGCCCGGACTCTACCTTCACCAAGGCTGCATTGCGCAATATGGGGAGGGAAGGCTCACCTTCCTCTCCAGATTTGTTTATTCCTGCCCAACACTAGCCTCCAGGACTATTTTGCACATTCCTGGAGGACAGTTGCTGCTTGGCCCAAGAAATTGCGCAAATATGTCCCTAGGCCAACAATCCTTCCCAGCTGGAATTGTGCATTGTGCAATTCCAGCAGTCAACAGCCAGACTAGACTATGCATTGTGCAATTCCAGTCGTTATCTAGTCTCCCAATAGCCCAGACTGTGCCTTAAGCAGTCTTGGTAGTCGGCCTCCTGACCTCTAGGCCGAAATTGCACAACCTTGATGATCATTGACCCAGGTATGTTGCAAGTCAGTTCTAATGTTCATTTTGGTTTTCGACTGATATATTTCTAGCTATGAGTACAGGTACAATGGTTGCCTCTTAGCAGTATAGGTACAATGGCTTCCAAGAGAGCAAAGACAAGGACACCGTTCAGATCACACTTTGGGATGCAGTCGATCAAGTGTCTATGAGCTTGCCTACTCACGAAGACATCAAGCTATTCATAGACAAGGATATCAAGCAACAACATCACAACAAGCATCATCATGAACAGCCGTTGAAGGCAACATATCGAATGCAGGGAATGCAGCAAATCCAGTGAATGCAAGAAGAAGGTTGTTGACAACACAGAGGCAAAACAAAGTTTTAAGATCAAGCAGATCCATTAATATTGAAAGAAACTTTGGAGACTCAGGCTATGAGGTGACGGAGCGACATGAAGGTCATGCAAATACAAAGAATGGAACGAAGAAAAAGTTGCATGTGCCAAAGCAGCAACTCAAGGAAGAACATGAAGCTGCACAAAGAGTTGAATGAATTGCAGCAAGATCAGGAACAACAGTGGGAACAACATGCACTCACGGATGAAATTGCGCTCGTGCAAGTTAAAGATCCATCCCAGCAGTTGACATGGAGCAGACATGGTGAGAAGTGTTGTTGGTCACATGCAAGGGATTCAACATCATGCATGTCGTTGAGCACACGCATGCAATCCAACCCATTCAACACACTCACCAAGGTGAAGACAAGAATCAAGTCCAACTAGGGCTGAATATGAACTTCGACAAGTTGATGCGCATGCCCAACAGCACACACTTGAATATCAACACATACACTATGCATCAGTGTGTTTATGATTCAACTGCACCCAAGAAGACCATGCACATGTTAGCAGATGAGTTGGATGAAGGAGCCGAACCAATGCATCGGTTGCAACGGAGGCAAGAGTTCGCTTCAACAAGATGTCACCATGAGGTGCATGCACACCATCACAGACGACCAAGCTTGGCATCAGCTCACCACCTTCACCATCACAAGCATGTCAAAGAGTTGGTCTCATCACAATAGACTGAGTGTCAGTGATGTCTTGCAAGGCTTGCTCAAGCCATGTTGTCTCACATGAGTACATGTGGATTGTAATGTTGAGTCATGTCAAGTGTAAGTCAAGTGTCAATAAGTGGATGTAACAACCATAAAGTATGTGAAGAGTCATGAGGGTAGTTGAACTGTCACAAAGGGGAATGTCAAGGGTCACTCCACCCTTTGCTATAAATAGTCTGTCATAACTCATTGTATAGGCTTTTGGTCAACCAAGCTTCTAATAAGACTATCTTGGATAAATCTTGGATAGTATTGTAACGTGCCTTGGCTTCTCCACTGCATGGATCTAGTTCATCTCTTTGGAGGAGCAGGTGGATGTGGTTGTAACGTTCCACTATTAAGGCTAGCAGGTTTACTTGGATGTATTGTATGATTGTGACTTACACTTCTTTATATAATAAGAACCAACACATTTTCATGCATATGTTGTTATTGTAGTTGGATTGTTCTAGTTGCCTTAATTATATATGTTGTTTAACTTACATATTTGTGTATGAACTAATTTGTATGCAATTATATGAATCTTGTTGTTAATGTCTTGTATATGTTTTTAATGTTGTCCTGTTCGTGTCGACTACTCTGCTAAACACCAGACAGATCTTTCACATGAACCTCGCTGTAACAACTGTTCCACTCGTCTTAGACTGATCTATGAGTGTTGTACATGTTATCTTACCTTGTATGTTGTGACTGCCGCATCCGAGTGGACTGCTCCGCCGGAAGTTGTGCGTGTCCTTTTGTGTTGTGTGTTCCTAACCGAGTTGGGATTGATCCCTTTCAACCTAGAACTCACCTTCACCCTCATCTCCCCTTATGTGTTAGAACCTCTCATACACCTTATTTGATTCACTGCATCAGTCACACCCTTGCTACTCACAATGTTATCTTACTTGCCTCTGTGCAACATCGCGGTCAAGGCATTACCTTATGACCCACTGCTAGGACTCCTACACCAAAAGGTCTGAGGTCTAATTGGGACTTCTTACCAGGGAGATCCCCTTGAAATGTTGGCGGGTCCAACACCATCAACACTCATATTAAGCCAACACCCATATCTACTCATCAATAATAATCCCAAAAATCATCAGTACATCCATTCTATTGGGATGGGGTCCCCTGGGTCAGTTTTGGGTTAAAAACCCAAGTTTTGTTGTAAATTTTGATGAAAAGATGTGAAGTATCTACAAATTGTGGATTCAGAGTGTGTAGGTAGTTGGGAGTCAAAAAGTCTTTTTATACTCATTTATGTAAAGTTGAGTCAGTTTGGAGATCTACACATGGTCCATGGACCATGGGATTGTATAAATAGGTGTGTCTTAGAGAGTTTAAGGTAGATCTATGTCTATGTCTATGGGTACGATGAATGGAGTCTTAGAGAGTTAGCGCAGGAAAGTAAGTCTTAGAGGGGGAAAAGGCTCTGCAGCTGAGTGCGCAGAGGCCTAGAATAGTGTCCACAGCTGAGTGCGCAGACCCCTGCAGCTGAGTGCATAGGGAAGTTTTGAGTCTATAACCTTATACTAAAGATCAATAAAGAAGATTGTTGGAGAAATTCATATGTTTTACTATTGTTTATGGTTGCGATATATGTTGTGATGAGATAATGTCTTTATGAAACAATGATATATTGATGCACAAAACTACTTGATAATTCTTATTAATTGAACGCAATTCATGTTAAGTATTTATGAGAAGATCGTAATACATTCTGTTGCGTTTGTCAAGCACTTAAGTAGATCTAAGTAGATTTTGATCTAAGGATAATTTATGGTGTGCAAAAGTAGGTAATTCATCTGTTCAGGGTCCACAAAAGCTAATCATCAACCTCCGTGGAGGTCTAGGGGCCATTTGGAGGGAGTTATAGTACCAACCCCTAAGGGCTTATAGATTGGCATGAAGGAAGATCTAGGGCATAAAAAGACATCATACTGATCTCTAGATGCAAAAACTTGCTTCCAGCATCCCCCCATACTGCTTCAGGTGAGACTTCAGTCCATGCTAAATGGATTGATGCCGAAAGGGACAATATTGTAGGGTTTTATTGGCGCAAATAACACTGAACCTAGGTCAGGAACCACTAAGCCAACAAATGGTTTCTTTGCTGGGACTGGGATCTGCATAAAGAGATGTGTGATGTCGCATCACTGGAATCCGATCAAGAAGGAAATTGAGAAGTGGTTGGATAGAAATATCCACGAATTCGCAACGCAAGAGAACAAAAATATGCGCCTATCAAAAGAGAAGTGTTTGGATATATATTTGTACATGGAAATACACAAAATTTTCTTCTGCACCTTCTCGATCGAGCTATACGAGTGGATAGCTAAGTTGGTAGATGACCAAGGAAGGTGGAGGCTTGATGAACCAATAGTGTGGACTCCAGAGCTAGTGCGGAGGTTGGAAGCTTTTGAAGATAAGATCATGCATGCTATTGATCATTGGCTTGATTGGGTTATAGGAGGATTTGTTACAAAATTCACGGTTGATACCTCATTCAGCTACAACAAAGTACAGCAATGCTTCTTCAAAAGACCACAAGGTAAGTACCTACAATCTTTGAATACCTAGATTAAGATGTTGTTGTGTGAAAAACGAGTTATTCCATTACCTTGATATTCAGAGCTATGCGAAGTGGAAAACTCTTTAGGGATCGAGGGAAAACAGGTCCTAAGTATGGCTTGCTAATTTGACCTCCTTTGAGTGACGACGAAGGAGCGGTACAAGCCTCACCACGTAGTGTGTTCCAACTGATAAGACAAGGTTTTCAGCAGATACATCATCCATCCACTCCACCGCCACCTTCACCTCCATAGCATACACCTTCACCCACACTACCACCACCATCGTTGTTCAACATGTCAAACTCAGTGAAGCTGCTGATTTTCAAACATATAGGGAGTGAAGATACAGATCAGTTTTGGTTCATCGGGGTTGTTGTATGGGCCGTGCAACAGATCACTGCTGACAGTATAAAGAAAGCGCAGTTGGTTACCACTCTACAGGATCGCACGCTAACCTGGTACATTAAGTACTGCACTGATAACCCTTTGGCATCGTTAGTAGAAACTAAGGCCGCTTTGAACAAAGAATTCAGTAAACCTAATTTTGACTCACAATTAGTATTTGGGTTCAAGGAAATCATGATGCGCCCTGGGAGTTAGATCAAAGATTGAAGTGTGTGATCCACGAAGCTAACATGCAGCTCACAGATAGTCAGCACTGCGAGTGGTTTATAGCCTCGCTCCTGCCCCACCTAAGGATTGCTTTATCACAGCAGAAGATAGGGACTCAGGTGGAAGCCCTAGAAATCATGATGAGATTGCATGAAATGCCTATTCAGGATGCGTCTTTGGGAGTTCAACAAATTCACTCGCAGTTGCAGAACCTCTGCTTGGAATTGCAGAGCTTGAAAAAATAAAAGGAGGCTAGGCCGGAGGTACACAAGGAAGTCTGGTGCCTCAAGTGTAAAAGCCAAGGGCATGATAAAGATCACTGCTCTATCTTTACAAATTATATCATAGGGAGGAGACCTATCCCCTTGAGGTAGGAAGCTCTAGTAGGACCAAGTACGAGCCCATGCTATGGTGCGCTATTTGTTAGGTGGCTGGAAAACATGTAACAGATAATTGTCATTTGCTACAAAAGTTCGTTCAAACACCACAACAATTGTTCTGTGATTTCTGCAAATCGGTGGGCCACGATGAGTGCCACTGTCATAGCTATGAATTGATGATGGAAAGAATGCCTACCTATCAAATGCAAGCATAAATTTGGCCTTCAGATCAGGGCACTGGGGGAGTGCATGGAGGATATCAGGTGCGTGGATGAGGCCAAGGAGGAGGAGGACCTGGTAGAGGTCGTGGACAGGCTATTTTCTATAATTGCGAGATACCAGGGTACTACACGAGGAAGTGTCAGAACCAGACACAACCGTCATGTCAATACTACACTTAGTTCGACCATATGATAGAAGAATGCCTTGTGTTGATAGCTAAGATGCAGGAGAAGAAGGCGCAGCCTTAGCACCCTACACAAGACTTACAGATTATGAGGGTTGAGCCCCACGAGGAGGATCCCAATGTGAATATCGTACTAAGAAGTAGAATCATGAATGGTGACGAAAAAGGAAACCAAATTGAAGAGAATGGGTGGGTCCACAAGGCCCCAGAAAAGGAAGTCATCTTTGATCTAGAACGCACAAAGGAGACATTTATGGAAGTGAAGAAAATCTTCACTGAGGCATCTACCTCAGGAAGTCAGGACAAACTACCAGAAACTAGCGCGCCCATAGAGATTGATCCCTCTATACTCACCACGTTCCTGGAAACCTGCATGAAACTTATGCATGATAGCAAGGCTATGAAGGGGCTACATGAGTTGATAAACAAGTGTGTTGGTAAGGAAAATACTCCTGATGGACACTGCGTAGTCAGAAAGATTGGAAAACATAAGGCAAGAACTGGGCACGAAATGAGGCTCACTGCACAGATAGGAGATTATGAGATGGACTAGGTTATTTTGGATCTAGGATCTGACACGAACATTTTGCCTAAATAGACATGGGAGAGAATGGGGAGACCTACGCTACAATGGTCTCTGATTCAACTGAGAATGGCGAACCAACAAAAGATTATCCCTATGGGACGACTACATGGAGTCACCGTAGATATAGAAGGTGTGAGCGTGCTGGATGATTTTGAAGTAATAGAGATCATTGATGATAGTAATCCATATCCCATGCTCCTCGGAATTGATTGGGCCATTGATATGAATGGAGTCATCAACTTGAAGAAGCGGACAATGTCATTTGAAAGAAAGTCGCTCTGCGTTGTAGTGCCATTGGACCCTACAAAAGGGCCACGCTATACTAAACCGGTCCGTGACTATGAAGAAAGTGATGATGACTTGGATCAATTTACAAAATAACAATGCGAGACCAAGATTGGATTAATCCAACAGCTGATGGACGGATTGCATGGGACCGTGAAATCTCCTATACCTCGGATTCAAATGAGGAGCTGGAGCACTAGCAGAATAGGTTGCATGAAGTATCTACACTACACTGCAACATGATGACTAAATCGTTGCACTGTGTGTCATTGGAGGTAAGAAATTTACCCTATTATGATGGTTTAATTGATGTAGATAAATTTTTGGATGCCTTTGAAAGAGAAGTCCCTAAGGATCATCGCTTCCAAGCGCTGGATTTGGCACTGCATGCTACGCCCACATGGTGGTGGGGTACACACAAGGACAACTTTGATGAATGGTGTGATTATAGGAGAATGATGAGGTTGCGATTTGGTCGTCCTAAAGTGTGATTAACTGAAAAATATGATGGGATAAATGATTCACACGATCATTTGGCGAAATGGACTAAATTCTACGGAACAGAGCTGCAGCTAGAGTGGGTGCACTTATTCTGTCATACTTTGGATATAATCCCTATGAATTGGTACCTGGAAACTAAGCTCCGCCATGGCACCACAGATATATTAAGGGAAGGTTCCTTAATGACCTTTAGCTTTAAAGATGTGTTTGAAAGTAATGATGAAGCTCTGCAAGAGGTTAAGGCGATGATCTTCAGAATTCTGAGGATCCTTTGGAGTTGGTTCAACTAGATTGGAGCACCCAACTGTGCCATGCGCTGGATTGTTATAATGTGACTACTGAGGGGGAGGATGAAGATCCAAGAAATATTAATATCCTAGAGGCCGAAGACCACTGCAAGGTCAAGGGTCTGCAGATAGAAAATCCAGACATCATTGCGTCACTGAAAACCAGGAAAGTGAACATTGGTACTGAAACAGAACCAAAATTTGTGAATATCAAAGTTTACTGGGATGATGCCATAGTGGATAAAGTTGCTGAGTTACTCCATGAGTACCAGGATCTTTTTCCTACAAAATTTTTAGACTTAAAATGCATCGTATGTGACTTGGGTGTGATGAAAATTACCTTAAAGTTTGATGGGAAGCCTATTAAGCAGAGGCCATGTTGCCTTAATCCCAAATACAAGGAAAAGGTCCACTTGGAGTTAGACAAGATGCTTGAGGCGGGCATTATCGAACCTGTGGAGGAATCTGATTGGGTGAGCCCAATGGTGGTCTAAGAAAAGAAACAAAAGGGAGAAATAAGGATTTGTGTAGATCTAAGGAAGCTTAATGATTCCTACATCGATGATCGCTTTCCATCACCATTTACAGATGAGGTACTAGATAATGTTGGAGAGCAGGAGGCCTACTAATTCACTGATGGATTCTCTAGATATCATCATATTAAGATCGCGCTAGAAGACAGGAGAAAAACAACCTTCACAATAGAATGGGGTTGCTTCCAGTATACGGTGATTCCATTTGGACTCAAGAATTCACCAACGATATTCTCTTGCGTAGTCATCGCAGCATTCAAGGGATTTATTCACAAGTTCTTGGAGGTGTATTTTGATTACTGGAAAATGTTTGGGTTAGTAAAGCACCATGTAGCCAGTCTACGCTTAATGTTGGATACGTGTCGAAGATACCAAATCACCCTGAACCTGAAGAAGTGTTTGTTTTGTGTCCCTTTCAGAATTTTACTGGGCCATGTGGTATGCAAGCAAGGGCTAATGGTAGTCCCTACCAAAATCACCGTGATAGTAAATTTTGAGGCCCTGAGGAGTGTCAAACAGTTGTGCGCAACGTTGGGCCATATTTGATATTATAGAAAGTTCATCAAGGCTTATACTCAGATTACTGCACCTATGAACAAGATATTGAAGAAGGATACTATATTCTATTAGGATGAAGAATTTCAGCGCAGTCTAGATGTATTGAAAGAAAACATGGTTACTGCGCCGATTTTGGTCTTCCTGGATTGAAAAAGGAATTCCACGTGCACGCTGATGCCTCGTTTATTACATTGGGAGCAGTGCTAACACATGCAAGTGAAGGAGAGATGGACCACCCTATAGCATTTGTGAGTAGGAAGTTATCCATGGCTGAGAAGAATTACTCAATGACAGAGCACGAGGGATTGGCTATGGTGTATGTGCTTCAAAATTTCAGGTATTATCTGCTAGGTGGACATTTCAAAATGTACACCGACCATTCCACCTTGAAATACATGGTCAATAATCCTATGTTGGGGGGTAAGATCTGCCGATGGTTGTTTCTATTTCAAGAATATGAATTTTAATTAATTGTGAAGCCAAGAAGGTTGAATGCAGATCCTGACCATCTATCATGAATTGAAATAGGGGAGGAGCCTACCAATTTGAAGGAGGGATTGCCCGACACGTAACTCTTCGCGGTGCATGTAGCAGATAACCATTTTGCATATATTATCCACTTTTTGACTACTGGAGTGGCTCCATAAGGATATATCAGTCAGCAAAAGAAGGAACTAGGGGTGTGCACAACCGATTTTTCAATGATCGCCGGACATTTGTATAAGATGGGTGTTGATGAGACATTGTGAAGATATGTACATCCTTTTCAATGAAGTAGCATCCTAGTTGAAGCTCATGGCAGGGCTGTAGGAGGACATTATGCAGGAAAGGAAACAACATAGAAGATCTTGCGCGCAGGGTTGTGGTGGCCTACGTTGCATAAGGATACCAAAGCGTATTGTAAAGCATGTGATGCATGTCAGAGAACGGGCAGACCATCGCAGAGGGACGAGTTGCCCCTAAATCCTTAGGTATCATTGCAGCCATTTGAAAAATGGGCAATTGACTTTGTGGGGCCAATCCAGCCTCCAGGAAAGAAGACAGGTGCATGCTATATCATCACCGCGATGGAGTATCTGACCAGATGGGTGGAGGCACAACCTGTGAAGGATTGTACAAGAGCCACAATAGCTAAATTCTTGTTTGAGTACATGTTAACCAGGTTTGGCTGCCCAAAAGTGTTGATGAGTGATCGGGGTACACACTTCCTCAATGAAATGATCAACGCACTAACTAAAGAATTCCAGGTTTATCATCAAAAGAGCACACCGTATCATCCTCAGGCTAATGGAACAGTTGAGGCCTTCAATAAAATCTTGGAGAATGCACTGACAAAGATTTGCAATGCACAGCGAAATGACTAAGATGTGTGCATACCTGCAGTGTTATGGGCGTACAGGACTACTTGCAAAAAGCTAACAGGTCAAACACCTTTTAGATTGGTCTATGGCATAGAAGTTGTGATGCCTATGGAGTATATCATGCATAGTCTACGCATAGAAACTTTCACAGGAATGGTAGACCACGTAGCCTTGGAAGAGCGGCTCGCGTAGTTGATGGAGCTTGAAGAAGACAAATTCTTAGCTAGATTCCATCAGCAAGTGCAGAAGGAGCGTGAAAAAGCATGGCACGATTGACACATCAAGTTGTGCATGTTCAAGGTAAATGATTTGGTTTTATTATATGATAGTAAGTTCGCTAAGTTTCCAGGAAAGTTTTAGATGCACTGGTTGGGGCCATATGTCATCAAAGAGATCACATATGGAGGCATGACTCAGCTCGCAAATTTGAATGGAGAACCTTTCTTGGGAAGGGTCAATGGAAGCCGTTGAAGCCATATAGAGTAGATTTGGCTCAATGACTATATGACGACAGGAAAGTCTTAGCGTAGCCACAAGGGAGCGTGGGACTATAAACTACACTGCCTAAATTGAAGGACTACGTGGTAAGAAGACTGTGCACAAAAGGGTGACGTTACAGTATCAAAAGTTGTGCGAAGGGAGTTATGATATGAAAGAAGATACCACGCCGCATAGCCAAAAAGTGACCATTAGAGTCATTGTTCATGATTTGAAAGCGAAGAGACGGTTAAGAGGAGCAGGCAGGTAGCATTTAGGGCTAAAATATTTGAAGATCTGCCACCTAACAAGCATTAATTATCGAATTTTGGGGGGAACGGTCGGATTTGAATTCAAAAACCCCTATAAACTACGCGTGCCGGTCCAACGGAGAACACCTTGCACACTTATATTCTTTTAGCTAAGCTGTCTGTTGCTTATGAGTCGATCCTTCTTTGAGGATTTGGTCACGAGCCCCGCATTTGGAAATTTTCCATAGTTAAATCAGAAATTTATCCTGGAAACCATGTTAGGTCTGAGCCCTACTGAGACTGTGAGCACTGGGGGAGACATTGCATCTAAAGTAGCTGCTCCAGAGGTGGTGAGAATGGAAGCTTCAGCTCCTATGCCTACAACGTCGAGGTCGCCTAGGCTAAAGCCTACACCTGTGTGAGAAAAACAAAAGATAAAGAAGGACAAGCAGAAGAGGTTGGTGCTAGGGCGCGAGTCGCATAGGAAACATACTATCGCTCAGACGCAGAAGAAGGACAAGCAGCCTGAGAAAGTGGTGGATCTGTAAGCTGAATAGGGCACTAAGGATATAAACGTTAAGGGAGCAGAGCCCATCACTAAGTTTCTTGAATATATCCATCTGCGTAAAGGGAAGACAAAGGTCTCCAAGGACCTAGACTCAGAAAAGTTCCTCATTCATACACCCCTATTGCTGGAGAAGATAACTTTTGAAGGTTTGTGCCTTGCATGGGTTCCCCTGTTAAAAATGGAGGATTGGGACCTGGTTGACCATGAGCGGTTCCCTCACCTCATGATAGAAAATTATATGAGGTGCGTGTATTACCTAGACTCAGGTGTCACTAAGTTGGAGACAGTTGAATGGATCCGCAGAGTGGAGAACTCTGGGTTGTTGAACTTGTTGTGGGTGCCCCACTACCACCACACTAATATTAACACCACCTGTGTGCAACAGCTACTTACTCTAGTGCACAATGGGTGCTTATGGCTTGGCGCGCCTATACCCATCACAGATATGCTCATCCACAGGATCATGCACCTGCCACATGAGGGTTTGAATCTGGCCAAGGATTTTGGCAGAAAGGCAAGCGAAAGAGACTTGGCAGAGAAGATGAAAAAGAAATTTGAGCTTGTCAAAAAGTCGTGTGACTATTCCATCACATCCATCAATGATCCCGCAGTGAAGATTGCCACCTAAATACTAGCTGGAAAGGTTATGAGGAAGTGTTGCACGGATGAGGTTCTGGCACCTGTGATATCATTAGCTACACAATGCATGGAGGGCGTGCAGTTTAACTGGTCACGGTACTTATGCAGTGAATTCCTTGCAAATTTTTGCGAGGTCCAGGATGAGAGCAAGCCCTTCCACTACGCGTGGTTGCTACTCTCCATCATGTTGGTTGCCTGGGACCTGCCGAAGGATAGTCAGTTTCCTTCGTTGAAGAAAGGAGTACCAGAGGCTACACAATTTACCTCCCTCTGGGCCATGAAGGACCCTACGTGGGTCACAGAAACAAAGATTTTTTGGGTGTTGATGGAAGCAATCTTCCACATGGCCATCAACCAGCGCCCAAGGTTGTCCCCAACCTTGTATGAGAAGTTGTCCGCATATGCTGTGGTTAAGGTAGACTTCCACCGCGTCTACATTCAGGTGTGGAAGGACCAACAATAGAAGTGGTTCGATTTTCCATATTTGGTCATTGATGATGCCATACAGGAAGTGATCAAGCACTGGCTGATAGATTGGCACACCTCGTCCAACTTAGATGCAGGTACCAGCAAAGGCACGACGAGCTCAGCTGAGAAGAAATGGAAGGATGCAACAAAACAGGCAGCGCAAAAGTTGTCCACGCAATGGAAGAAGGAATCCGAAGAGAAAGCTCGCATCGAAAAAGAGTGTGCTGCAAAGGAACAGGCTGAACAAGAACAATGTGAATTTGAGCAGAGTGGAAAATCTCCATCACCTGAAACTGAGGAGGAAGAGAAATCTGAATAGGGTGGAGATGGAGATGAGGGGTAGAGCACCCAATTCCGACTGAAGAATCTCGGAGAGCAATAGCAGGAGGGTTCCCGCAAAAAACAAAAATCGAGTAAAACGCAGGTAGATCCCATCACCTTGACAGAGGGTGATCTTGATGAGATCAAATACAAAGTGCGGGATGCTACATATGAACTGTTGTAGCAATTTGAGCAACAATACATGTAGTCACTGCGGAATTTCCAGAAGGGTAGTTGTGAACTACATATCCAAACTAGCAGGATATAGGTGGGCATAGGTCAAGTGAGCACCACACAAACGAGCCTAGAACCAGGGAAAAGTCAGGCTAAGAACTGGTAAGGAAAGTGGAACTTCGAACAGTTTCTTTACCAGAGGGGTCTTGGAGCACAGAATCAACCGATGAAAATATCATCATTAGTACCTATTACAAATCCATTTGGGCACATCAAATCCCAACATTCAAATCAACGTTTTAGGACTCATCAAACCCTAAATTCAGTTGTTTCATGACCTAAACAAGTCAACCCTTTCAATGCCTCCTTCCCAGACAGTTTCATGACTTGAAGACATCTATAAATTTCCTCTAGAGGGACCAACGCAGGTAAGCCCTTATGAAGGTGCATTGTAGAGCAGTTGAGTCCACTGCAAGGGTGCTCTCTAGAGCACTTAGGCTTCCTTTCACCTACGCTGGGTGAGAATGAGCAAAATTCACATAGAGTTTGGGGAATATTCTTATCTTTTGGAGTCATCTAGAGGTTTCCATGTCTTATCAACTACTATGAGCTCAAAAATGGATGAGGAATGAGTTAAGGAGCATCCTATCCTCTCATCCCTTCCTCCATGGAACTAATTCTAAGTATGGAATGCCATTTAATGTCACCATTAATGACAAAACCTCCTTCATCTTCCTATAAATTGACCACTCATCTAAGTGATCAAGGGCTGGCTGGATTATGTTGAATTATAAGGAGATAATGCTACTATGAGACTTGACTTTGGAGCAAATGATGTGATGCCACAAGCTTGTCTTGCTTTTGATGTGATGTGGATGGGATCCAAGCTAGAGGAATGACTTTGAATCAGAAACTGATGGTTGTAGTTCCTTCTTCTATCTAATAAAGTGTTTGAACCTTTTTCCATATGATGTTTTATTTCATAATGCTTATATGTATGAATTTCTTCTGATTCCTTTCATTTATATTCAATGGATCATATGCTTTGATCGGTTTTCGTCTTCTGTTGTGTTGACAGGGTACTTTTCAAGAGGATTAAGTATGAGAAGGAGTGATGGAATCGATACAAGGGAGATGAGAGGAAAGTGAAACTACAGGTAGGCCTTCTATCCTCTCTTCTTATCTATTGCTTATAGGGAAATTCTAAAACACTTTAAACTGTTGTTCTAGGCACAACTACTTGTCTAGTGAATTAGTATTTATCTGTAGATGCTAAATTCTCCAAAACAAATTGGCGACTCTGCTGGGAAGAATCCTCTTTCCTAGTAGCTTATCCACCTCCTAAGACATCCTTGTAGACTTTATTTGTGTTCATTGACTGTATTTCAACCCTTTTGCATTGAATTTTGGTCAAAATTTGAGGTTAGATGACTCTTGAGTGGCCTCTCAGAAATCAATGCAAGATTGGTCAGGGGACAGTGCTCTGCAGAGCACCCTTGAGTGAGAGACAGTGCTCAGCAGTGCACTTAGGCCCTCTTTGACCTGCACTGATCAACCTTAGGTCAAATTCCCACCTTTGGAAAGTGTTTTTACCAAAAAAAAATTGTTTGTTTGCTTGCTGATTGATCAATGAATGTCATGTCTTAGAGAACAAATTTTTATCTCCTTTTCCAGCCCTACTTTGATTTGATTGACTAATGTTTCTTTAATTTTTTCTTTGTCATTATCAGTCTATAGTAAAAGTTAGAATATAGTTGATTAATCTTCATTCTAAAGAAAGTGTCGTAAAGTCTTCTCTTCCTTCGAATTTGAATTGTTGTAAAAGTCTTCGTTCTCATTAAAGATTGATTGATTGTATGTGCATATTTCCTTTTTGTTCATCATAACATTAAGGGATTTGAAAAGAAAAACTTGCATCGTTCATATTGTAGTTTGTGAATTATTGAAAGGAATAGCTAGGTAAATTGCATTAGATATGCTCTTTGTACTTTGTCAAAGATCTGATTGCTCAATCCCTACTAGCTAAGGAGTTTCATTGTTAATTTGAATGGAAAGAATGCTTATCATATTACTTGCACTTTAGGAATTTCAAACATACATCATGTGGTGAACCTTGAAAGGCAAATTCTAAAGAAGATCAACTTAAAATTTTTCTGAATTTACCTAATGGAGCATTGTCACCTAACGAAAAACATTTACAGGTCTAGGCGAGAGACGTGCTCCAGCGTCGTAAAAAAAAAAAGTTGTCGCTAACTTGTCTACAATACATCCCAAGTGTGATACCTCATTCCACGTACGTGAGTATATCATAGCTCGTCCTCGTACCTTCGGGTATATAGGGCGGTGTTACAGTATGTAAAGTATATGGGAATGCTCTCACTATGCGGTTTTGCATTAGACAACGCTTATACAAATTGGGCCTCCACGTACTTTCAGGTATATATGGGAGGAAAAAACTAGGTTGCAATCCATCCTAAGGTAACCGATTCTGTTGCCTTGTACACTGTGATACACTGAACATAGCATTCAGGGAGATTGCCTAGCTGTAATTCTTGGTTCGCCGGGAGGTATTCTGCAGTTCACAGTTACTTGGTAAACCTTTTTCCTAGATTATCCCTCTTTTGTTTTGTTATGTTACTTTGATTAAAATAAATTTAATTGACCATGGATAACATCCTTCATGCTCACTCCTTAGTTCATCTGAGGTTGAAACATATGGCGAAAAATTCAGAGTCCACCGATCAAGGAATTCCTTTCGATGGGAATCCTAGTCCTTTTCCTCCTTTTGGAAATATTGGTTCTCCATATATGGCTACATTGTCCCTTTCGGGATTTACCATTGGCTTGCCAGTATGGTTGTTTTCAACCTCCTTGGTTCAAAATGTTGTGATTTCTCTGCAATCAAGTACACCTCCAACTGGACAAAATCAACCTCCAGTTGATCCTAAAGTTGACCCTTTGCCTTCTTCCTCAGTTGTTTCTTCCTCCCCTTCTTCCTCTTCGCCTGGTGAAAGTATTGGTACTAGTAACCAGGTGGTTAAGAAGAAGAAGAAAGGGAAGAAGAAGAAGAAGAAGCAAATTCACCAGAGGGGCAACCAAGAAACCATTGCTTTGAATGCAATGTCTGATGAGAAACCGTCCGTCAAGCCTCACAAAGTTCAATATCCATGTAAACTTTGTGTGGGAGACCATCTTCTTTGAAATTTTCCTGATATTCCTTAGATCTTAGAAGAATGGTCTTCTCGTTCACATCATCCTATGTCATCAATTTCTGGAGATCATGTTGGTGACACACCATCAACTAGTGGTCATGGAAAGAAGGGTAAAATCAAGTTTCCCTGTAGGTTATGTGAAGGGAATCACCCCATTCACCTTTGTCCCTATCTGAACGAAGACAAAAAAGTGTTAGATAACCGTCCTGATTCATCGCAGTGACTTCCATCTGGTTACAGGAAACTCTGCCTAAATCCTTCACTAGTTGATGAATTAACTAACCAAAATCAACCGTCAGTCAAACCCACTCTCTCTGAAAGTGAATCATATGAGTCTATACCCAACCCAAATCAACAGGTTGAGGTAACTGTTGACCTGCTTTCACCTTTAGCTAATCGTACCTTTCCCGAAGAGAGTGAATATGATACCACTCAAGTTATTTTTGTTTCTTCAAATTATAATGAGCTTGGGGGCAATCTGCCTGTTCCATCAAGACAGGAGGAAAATCGTCCAGTTCTCGTAACTCAAGGGGTTAATTCTCCCATTTCTATGGTACCCCCTCCAAGTAGTCTAGTCACTTCCTTTGATTGGAATCGACTAGAAGGATTCCGTCTTCCTTCTTATGTGCCTTTCCAGATCATAGTACAAGTTTGTAATATGATTGTATCTGGAACTATTATAGATGAAGGTGCATCAGTGAGCATCCGTTCCTCAACTGCTTGGCAAGTGCTTGGTTCGCTGCCACTTGTGCTAGTTACCCAGAATCTATTGTCTTTTAACAGAGGAACCAGTTAACCATTAGGGATCCTCCCTCAGTTACCCATTACTTTGGGAGGAAAAATCATTTATCTGAACATGATGGTAGTCCTAGGCCCTTTATATTATAATTTACTTCTTCAGCGCGACTATGTTTATGACATGGGAGCTATTGTTTCAACATGCTTTTGAGTGATTTATTTCCTGCATGAAGGCAGAATTGTCACCATTGACCATCTTTCATTTCCCGATCCAAATATGGCTCCCAGTCAACCATCTTCCCTAATTGGTCCTTTTGTACCAATGGTATCATCCCCGCCACGGGTTAATTATGTGGCAACCTATTCCATTCCTACATCAACTAACGATCAATTCAGTGATGTTGTACATCATGTACTGGGGGCACTGGAATCAAATCTCTCCTTCATGACCTCTTATGAGTTGTGATCCAAGGATATGAGGATGGTTCTTTTACTGTGTCAACCTCATTAAAAAATGAAACAAGGGATATGAGGAGAGTTCTTTGTCTTGTGTCAACCTCGTTAAAAAATGAAACCAAGGATATGAGGATAGTTCTTTTACTGTGTCAACCTCTTATGAGTTGTGATCCAAGGATATGAGGATGGTTCTTTTACTGTCGCCATTTCTTAAGTGCATGGAGTATTGCCAACATTTCCTTCTCATAAATAACTTTTCTTAAAAACTTTCCCTTGATTGGACGACTTTCAAAAGCAATGGGTCTTTCATCTTGCATTAGAACAGCACCAATTCCATTTCCTGAAGCATCACATTCCACAATAAAGGTTTTTGTGAAGTTCGGCGTAGCTAAGATCGGTGCTTGGCACGTTGCCTCTTTAAGATGTTCAAAGGCCTTTGTTGCTTCCGGAGTCCATGAAAATGAATCTTTCTTCAATAATGTTGTTAGAGGTGCTGCTATTCTCCCATAATTCTTAAAAAACTTGCGATAATACCCTGTCAACCCAAGAAATCCTCGCAGATGCTTTATGGATGTGGGGATTTTCCATTCCTTAATGGCTTTAATTTTGCTAGGGTCTACCTTAACTCCTTCATGAGATACAATATGACCCAAATATTCCACCTCCTGGACTCCAAAGAAACATTTGGATCTTTTTGCATATAATTGTTTCTCCTCCAATAGTTGTAGCACCCTGTCAACATGTTCAACATGATCCTTCCAAGACTTGATGTAGATTAGTATATCATCAAAAAATACTAACAAAAATTTTCTAAGGAATGGTTTGAAAATTGAATTCATCAAACCTTGAAATGTTGAAGGTGCATTGGTAAGGCCAAAAGGCATGACCAAAAATTCATAATGACCCTCATGAGTTCTAAATGTCGTTTTTGGAATGTCTTCAATCTTCATTCTGATTTGATGATATCCCGAACGATGATCCAACTTGGTGAAGTAAATTGATCCATGCAATTCATCCAATAATTCATCAATAACAGGAATGGGGAACTTATCTTTAATAGTGAGCTTGTTGAGCTCCCTATAATCCGGACACATGCACCATGATCCATCCTTCTTGTGCACCAATACTACTGGAGCTGAGAAAGAACTTTGACTTGGTTGAATTATACCAGCCTCTAGCATTTCTGCAACCATACGTTCAATTTCACTTTTTTGGGCATAGGGATATCTGTACGGCCTGATGTTTGGAGGAACCCTTCCTGGAATCAGATGAATAGCATGATCATGATCACGCATAGGTGGGAGACCTTTTGGAGTCTCAAATACCTTGGAATGATTGTCCAGGACATTTTGGAGATCTGGAGAAATAGATGATTCCAAAGTGGAAATAGCTAGCAAACATAATTGTGAAATTACACCTCTTTGCTCCTTTTTAAGAAGCTTAGTCATGCCATTAGAGCTGATTATCTTTCCTGGTTTCCCTGCAATACCCCTTAATTCAACTTCCTTTCCTTCCATAGAAAATTTGATGAAAAGTTATTGAAAATTAAAAGCTATTGTACCCAAGGGTTGTAGCCATTGGACTCCTAGTACAACATCAGCACCTCCCATTGGAATGGAAAGCATTGGGCTAGTCAATACATATTCTCCCATGGATAGCTTGATATTATGGCACTTTCCAGAGCAATTTATTGTTCCTCCATTTGAAATCATCACTTGACACTCTGGTGTTGGATATAGGAAGCAATTCAATTCTTTTGCTACCCTACAATGAATAAAATTGTGGGTGCTTCCTGAATCAATCAACACTATTACCTTTTTCTTCTTGATTTGTCCTTCTATCTTGATGGTTTGAGGAGTGGTAATTCCCGCCAATGCATTACAAGATATGGTCGGATTTATTTGTTCTTCATCTAGGCTTTGTTCCTGGAGTATACCTTCTTCTTTTGACCTTTCTTGCTCTGTTTCTTCTTCCTCTTCACAATCTATGTAGAATAATTTCTTCTCAGCACACTTATGACCTTTAGTGTATTTGCTATCACAACTATAACAAAGCCCTTTTGCTCTTTTTTCTTCCAATTTTTGTGGTGTCAACCTTATAGGTTGTGGAAGACTAGGGGCAACAACACTTCCGTCTTTATAGTTGTGATTGGTATGCTTCCTGGTTGCCATAATTTTGCTTTCCATTTTTCTTGCTAACCTGAATGCCTTCTCTAATGAATCAGGTTCCCAAAGGCGAACATCATGTTGGATATTATCCTTTAAAGACCCTATGAACACATCAATCCTATGCTCCTCTGGAATATCTTTTACCCTTATGTTCAATTTTTGGAACTCCTCAATGTGCTCCATTATTGAACCCTTTTGTTTGAGACTTATCAATTGGCTAAAAAAAGTGTTGATTTTTGTATCTTCATAATGTGCTATCAATTCTTCCGTAAAAATTGCCTAAGTGATAAATTGTTTACGAGAGCAAAGCCATTGATACCATACAAACTGATTTGGTTCCAAATATACAGTTGCCATACGTACCTTTTGTGCGTTTTGCACATTATTGAGATCGAAGAATTGCTCCATCTGTAATATCCATGTGGCGGGATCCTTGCCATCAAAATTTCTCATATCGATTTTTGGAATATGGTGATTCTTCGATCCAACATTAGCGTCTATGGAATCATGATTGACATTTCTTTTGTTCTCATCATGAGTTTCCTTTACTACCTTTTCACCATTAGTGACCCTTTCTTGTAGCAACTTCTTCAATTCTTCCATGTCTGTCTTCAAATCTATCTTCAAATCTGCCATCGAATCCTCCATCTTAGCTTCCATGCCCTTTATCTTAGATTCCACGCCATTTATCTTAGATTCCACGCCACTTATCTTAGCTTCTGTTAGCTTTTGTGAGCGTGACATTTGTTGCACTTGTTCTTGTAATTTTGATATATCATGTAGCATTTCTTCCTCTTCTTCATGAGTCATGCTAGAGCTTTCAGTTTCCTTACTAAGTGTTTGCATTTTCTTTCCTTGGGGAATCAGTTACCGATAATAATGCTTTACTATGCCCTTTGAATTCCGTTAAACCAAGCTTACACAAAAATTTAAAAAAAAACTACACACCTTTTTTCACTTTATAGAAGCCTGATATTGAATCTGATGTATCTCTGTAATTTCAGATCATGTAGTTCTGAAATTGCTACCTGTAGTAGCCTTCTGTGTCCTCTTTCCAATGCCACAAGTCTGAGCCAAATTGGATTCTCCAAGGAAGCGTTATGTGAAATCTCCCACAATGACTTGCTTTTAGACTGGTTCAGTAGAGCGAACTTGTACGATGTGCCACGAGTCACTGTTTCAACCTTTGAATCTAAAACACACATACAAGAAACTACAGTCCGTCCTCTTTCTGTACCTTCTTACAAAATTTCAATCCGATCCCCAGAAAGAAAGTTATAACGATTTTCCCCAGGTCACCTGTTTTGAATGTAATTCAGGAGTCTGCAAAAAGACCAACTTCCTCAGATCATATCTCCGCAAATATCACACGAAAAGATCTAAAATTTGGACCCAAGGTTTAGAGTGATTTCTTCTCAAATGGGTTTTTTTTGTAAATTCTGAAACGTCATAGAAAAAAAGTTATAGCAAAAATTCCATGATGACCTGTTTGGAGCAGTGAAACCCTAGAATCCAAAGCTCTGATACCAAATGTTATGAAACCAACTCAAGAAATGATAGAAAAGATAGATCAACGCCTTAGAATTCAGCCTCTTCGAGGGGGAAACCTCCTTTACATTACATAAATGAACAATTCTTGGATGATACAAATGACAAAACCTCCTTTCTATATATAGGAGTCTAAGGAGTCACAATATAATCCAGCCGACCTAACAATTATAATATAAAGCCACAAAAATAACAATAGAGGGATTCTATGGGGCACAGAAATAACAATATGGGGGTAATAGGGGCACAACAATATAAATAAGGGGTATAACTACAATAGTAATGGGGTAATCACTAGTATTATAGGGACCCAACACTTGTCTTGTGTCAACCTTGTTAAAAAATGAAAACAAGGAATATGAGGATAGTTCTTTTACTATCTCAACCTCATTAAAAAATGAAACAGCCCCCATGAGGATAAGTCCAGGTCTTGTGTCAACCTCATTAAAAATTGAAACAAGGAATTTGAGCATAGTTCCTTGTCTTGTGTCAAGCTCATTAAAAAATGAAACAAGATCCCAAGTTCCAAGTTGAGTCTTTGATTAGATCTCATAAAATCCCAGTCGAGTCTTTCACTTGATCTCGTAAACGAACCTTCATTCCATCCACCTAGTAGCCACGAGTAGTCTACTTAGGTGAATGCAATGAAGCTTGGGGGGCATGCACCTAGTGGTAAAGTTAAGTTTCCCTGTAGGTTATGTGAAGGGAATCACCCCATTCACCTTTGTCCCTATCTGGATGAAGCCAAAAAGGTGTTGGATAATCGTCCTGCTTCACCACAGCGACTTCCATCTGGTTACAGGAGACTCTCCTTTTCATCATGCTGGGGGCATGTAAACCAATCTCAAGCATAGTTTTTCGTTTTAAGCTTGCGTAAAATTGAAATTGAATCCAAGCATAGTTTTTCGTTTCAAGCTTGTGTAAACATGACACTGAATCCAAGCATAGTTCCCTATGGTTCAAGCTTGTGTAAAAATGAACCCATTTCCATTTTTAACCCTCGTGATTGTCATTCTATCATCCTGGTTTTTAGATGAGCCTTGGTTGTTTTCATCCCATCACCACCATCCCTTCGGCCGATCATACACTTTCACTTGGTTGTTTTACCCTTTTTTGAGGAACAACTGCAATGAGTGGTCTTATTAGCCAACCTCTTCACATAAATCAACATGTTTTGAGAAGTTCCAACATCACCAGAACCAGTTTCTATCCTAGACACCACTTGTTCCTCAAAATGGAGTCCTCTTTAAGCTCTTTTCAGACTCTGTAAATATGAAAAGATTGTCAAGCGCTTGTCCTTTCCAGCTGGTTAACGGATTGGAAATGATATCTCTCTTGTATTATTTTACGCTTTTTCAAACTTGAGAGATTAATTTACGAAAAAGAACTTGTGGAGTTTTCTTTTTGTACCTTTTCAAACTCTCTAAAAAAGAAAAGGACCGAGTTATCTTTGTCGTTAAACTCATTAAAACCATCAAATAGCGACAAACTTGTCCATCTAGACAAGACCGAGTTTCACCTTTGCTAGACTCATTAAAACATCAAATAGCAATTGATTCGCCCGAAGGGTGAAATTATACAACAAGCATATGTTATCCTCCTCAAGCTTTATAAAAATAAAGAGGTATTGTTCAGCAATGACTGGGGAAAATGGAAAAAGGGGAAAACCACTTTATGGTAGCAATTCGCTCTTGAACATGACACTTTCACTCTATCACCATGACTATATGGGTTGGGTTATTAGCTTGATGGTTATCATACCATTGGTCTATCATACCATCCATCACTTTGTTTTGGGTCAATGCTAGCAATTCACTTTAGTGTTGCCGACATGTTCAAGAGATGTCATTCAGTCAAAATCCATCTTTTGCAATACCATAAACCTTCATTTTCATGACCGCTATTCCTGAACTTTGTGTCGTCAATAAAATTCCATCTCTAAAATCACTAGACTCGTTTCATGTCGTTGATGTGGGATACATCAAGGCCCTCCTGCAATGAGTCTCTTATTGTCAGCATCAACTCATTATCCAAGAAGTTGACTTAGAAACACCCATTTAGTACCTTGAGGCTTGCATGCACCAATGGCAGGTTTCTCACTTTCGGCGATAGGCATACATCAATGGCCTTTGACCAAAAGACTTTTTATGGTGTTTGACATCAAATCATCCATTCACACCATGAAGAATGTACTGCAGTACCTTGAGGATCATTATCATTATCGGTGATTTCTCTCGTATTTGTTAACAGCTTACATCATCAACTGGTAATTAGATGGTGTCATCCCATGTTCGACTTCAGGTCACATATTCACATGGTTAGACTCATACTTGAGCAAGTAGTTGAATGATATTAAAGACCCCAGATCTAGTTTCATCCATCCGGGCTGCGATTTCAGGAGTACTAAATCATATGTACAATGGCTTTACATTGATGGTCATTCCGATCATGGGTCTATATATGTAGACGACTATTTATGTACATTTAATGAAATTTTATAAGCTGAGCATGGGTATGCCTTCCCTCAGCAATTCATGTAAAGTCAAATATCATGATATATGTATTGTAATTGATGCAGGTCACCTTCCACTTCAATACCTCCTCATCACATTGTAAAACATTTCATTCCACATTAGCATTTTTCTAACTTCATGCTTTAGGGGGAAACTGTTATAGATCCATTTGGGCACATCAAATCCCAACATTCAGATCAGCATTTTAGGACTCATCAAACCCTAAATTTAGTTGTTTCATGCCCTAAACAAGTTAACCCTTTGAATGCCTCCTTCCCAAACAATTTCATGACTTGAATACATCCAAAAATTGCCTCTAGAGGGACCAGCGCAGTTAAGCCCTTATGAAGGTGCACTGCAAAGCAGTTGAGTCCACTGCTAGGGTGCTCCACAGAGCACTTAGGTTTCCGTTCACCTGCGCTGGGTGAGAATGAGCGAAATTCACATAGGGTTTGGGGAATATTCTTATATTTTGGAGTCATCTAGAAGTTTCCCTATCTTATCAACTCGTATGAGCTCGAAAATGGATGAGGAATGAATTAAGGAGCATCCTATCCTCTCATCCCTTCCTCCATGGAACTAATTCTAAGTATGGAAGGCCATTCAATGTCACTGTTAATGACAAAACCTCCTTCATCTTCCTATAAATTAACCACTCATCTAAGTGATCAGGGGTTGGCTTGATTATGTTGAATTATAAGGAGATAATGCTGCTATGAGACTTGACTTTGGAGAAAATGATGTGATGCCACAAGCTTGTCTTGCTTTTGATCTGATGTGGATGGGATCCAAGCTAGAGGAATGAATTTGAATCAGACACTGATGGTTGTAATTCCTTCTTCTATCTAATAAAGTGTTTGAACCTTTTTCCGTATGGCGTGTTCATTCATAATGCTTATATGTATGAATTGCTTCTGATTCCTTTCATTTATATTCAATGGATCGTATACTTTGATCGGTTTTCGTCTTATGTTGTGTTAACAGGGTACTTTTCAAGCAGATTAAGTATGAGAATGAATGACGAAATTGATACAAGGGAGACAAGAGGAAAGTAGAATTACAGGTAGGCCTTCTATCCTCTCTTCTTATCTATTGCTTATAGGTGTTGGCTTATATGGGCCTAACCCAAGTTCGGAAGAGTTATTTAGCCAAACAAATCCCGCAGCTACCAGCCCTTTCGGCAATAGCCCACGGAGCGTGGATTGAGTCTCACCTGAGGTAACAGGGGAGGGTACTGGAGCCAAGTTTCCGCACCCTTGGGATGTCTTGATGTGGTCTGGATGTTTCGTGCACCGTTTTATGGCCTCGCTCCACTTTGCTTCGCGTAGATCCGGACCCAGAACACTCCTTAATACTTATTACTGCACTATTATAGAATAAATCTACTTTTTATGTCTTTAAGCAAACATTTAATAGAATTAACCAGCTCGCGCACTTAGAAAAGATACATATTCGCATAAATTTATACCATAAGCATACACACATAGATCAAATAGTTGTATTAACCATAAATTAGCCAGATCTGCAATCATACATATTCAACACAGAATTTCAGAACCAACTTATCTTTATTCAATTCCTTCACCAATACATCCAGATCCACCCTGCGCACTCAGCTGTAGGGGTCTGTGCACACAGTTGCGGACTCTACCAGGCCTCTGCATACACAGCTGTAGAGCCTCTATCTACCACCCAATACCCTCGACTCAGACTTACAAATGCTTTAAGACTTTTCTTCTCAACAACCCATTACATATCAGATCCAAGATTACATACCAAAAAGCTGCCTTCTACTCATAGAGTCTCGCTCTATTTATACCTTCCTATGGTCCACGGACCGACTTACTTCCTATTATTCTATATTATGTCTTGGGCAGACAACCCTTTGACTCAACTTATTTACAATTTTTGCAACATGCACTTCATGGATTCTTTACCATATCTTTCCCAAAATTTCAGACTTTGAACCCCAAAACAGTTACGCGGGTCCTCCGCTACCCAATAGTCCCCCAACACAATCATTGTGACTCGTCCCAAGTTACTCGTTGGTGCGGCAAGACGTGCTGCCTTGGCTTCGCGGTTCACCTCCCTTTGAGTGATGCTCGTTGTCTCCTGCAATGCTTCATCCAACTCCTGCTTCGTTGTTTCTACCAAGTCTCGCAACCGAAAATGCTCATTCTGCTCTACTCGGTTAACACAAAACACCCCCTCCTAGGATTTTAGCTCTAGCAGGAGAGCCACATACAGGACCTCCTTGTACCACCACAGCCACTTCCTACCTTCGTATCTTCTTGTCGCACTATCTGCTGTAGCTTGTGTTGCGATTTTGCAAGACCCTGGTTGCTATCCATGAGATCCCAATCCTCAAGGTACATCAGAGACAACTTATTAACTGCACTTCTACCAGTGGTCTCCATCTTTCCATCCTTCCTCTTTTCTGTTGTGGTTCGCCAGCCCACCCATGGGTGAGGCTGTGGCATCCGGACCAGTTCTACTTCGTGTCTACCATTTTTCAATACGTCCCCTACTGTCGATGTTGACTTCTGCGTGGTGCCCGCAGCTGTACACATCGTATTTCTCAGAAAGCCCAGCATCTTTTGCCATATCACCACTCTCGACCTTACTCCTTGAGCATAGATAATGAAGAGTTCCATAGCGGCGAGGAAGCACAAAAGCTTAAGGTTCTCAGAAGCATAGCTTGTTCGGTGAAGGCCCCTCTGTGATTTATAAGTGTTTCGAAATTCAAATTTGTTGGCACTCGCCTTTTCTGGTGTCCTCATGTTAAGCCTGTGGTAGATCGTTCCAGATCCGGTTCGTACCGTGTCTCTTAATTGCCCGTCGCCCGCTCCCTTTTGCCATAACTCAAACATATTGTCATGAATAGTGACATCAATGGTCACCTCTCTACTTTTCAACGCAGCAGCGCATCCCTATCCGCACACCTACGACCCTTGTGATAGACCATATCCACGCGCACCCCGGTGGTCGTGCAACTTCCACCCAGAATTATTTATCGTCCCACGCTCTCTTTCAACTGGTTGGATTGGTGAGACTGGCCTTAGGTCAGTTAGTCAGGCAGTCGACCCACCCATGTAGAGCTTCAAGCGACTACCATTTACTCGTCCCAGGAAGGGGTCTCCATTGAGCTTAGCAAGCTGGACTACGCCTCCATCTGTAACTTTTTTGACTACATAGGGACCCAACCAATGCATTCAAAGCTTGCCAGGGAATTTTTCAAACTTGCTATCATATAGTAATACTAGATCATTCTCCTTGAAAGTGTGCACCTTGATATGGCGATCATGCCACGCCTTCTCTCATTTTTTTTTTACTTTCTGATGGAACCTGGCCAAAAACCATTCCTCCTCGAGTTCTTCCAGTTGCGTGAGCTGTTCCTCTAAAGCCCCGCAGTCGGCCATGCCTGTTATTGCCGCAATTCGCAAACTGGGTACAATATATTCCATGGGCATAACAGCTTCCTTACCATAGACTAACCGGAAAGGTGTCTGGCTCATCAACTTCTTGCATGTGGTTCGGTAAGCCCATAGCACAGCGGGGATGCACAAGTCCCAGTCATTTCGTTGCGCATTATAGACCTTAGTCAACGCAATCTCCAAAATTTTGTTGAATGCTTCGATGGTCCCATTCGCTTGCGGATGGTATGGCGTACTCTGTTGATGATAGATCTGAAATTCCTCAGTGAGTGCACTGATTGTTTCATTCAGAAAGTGCGTTCCCCAGTCGCTCATTAGAATTTTGGGACATCCAAACCGTGTCAACACGTTCTCGAACAAAAATTTCGCCGTTGTAGCAGCCATGCAATTGTTAACTGGCTGTGCTTCTACCCACCAGGTCAAATATTCTGTTGTGGTAATGATATAGCGCACACCTATCTTCCCTTGAGGTGCAATAGGTCCCATGAAGTTGATTGCCCACTTCACGAATGGTTGCAGCGTCATTTGTGGATTGAGCAGCATTTCGTCCCTTCGTGATGATTTCCTAGTCCGTTGACATACGTCACAAGCCCGACATTATGCTTTTGAGTCTTGATGTGGAGTTGGCCACCAGAGTCCTGCACGAAGAATCTTCTGTGATGTGGCATGACCTGCATAATGTCCTCCAGCAACCCCTCCATGTGCTTCGGCTAGGATCTGTCCTCGCTCGGATTCAAGTACATATCTGCGTAATATTTCACTATTTCCCATCTTATAGAGGTGTCCTGCAATACCAGTAAAGTATGTTGCATGTATTACCAATTATTTCTTCTATTGAATGGAATATCCTTGCTACGTGTTCCTATGGTTAGGAAGTGGATTATGTCCTCAAAATGGCCATCCGCGATGTGCACTGCATACAACTGTGCATCCGGTAGTCCTTCCTCCAAGTTTGTGGGCTCTTCGCCGTTCTCAATTCGAGATAGGTGGTTTGGGCCTGCGTTCAGGTGTCTTGGCTTTATGATGAATTCAAAGTCATATTCTTGAAATAACAACAGCCACCTACAAATGCACCCCCCCCAACACAAGCTTATTCACTAGGTATTTTAGCACTGAGTGATTAGTATACATCTTAAAGTGCCCTCCAAGTAGATAGTGGCAGTATTTCTGGAGTGTGTATACCATCACCCATCCTTCTCGCTCCGTAGTGGAGTAGTTCTTCTCATCTTTTGACAATCGTTGTCTTACGAACGTGATCGGATGATCGATTCCCTCTGCTCCTTCTTGAGTGAGTACTGCGCCTAACATGATACACAGCATGTCAACGTGCACATGAAATTTGATGTCCCATTTCGGAAAGACAAATATAGGAGATGATGCCATCTTTTCCTTAAGCATTTCCAGACTTCGGTTGCATTCCTCATTCTAGCAATAAGTAGCATCCTTCTTCAGCAACTGTTCCATTGGTGCCATGATCTGCGCGTAGCTTTTTATGAACTTCTGATAGTACCTAGTGTGTCCTAGTGTGGCACGCAGTTGTTTGACACTTCTTGGTGCTTGCAGATTGAGTATGACAACGATCTTCACCGAATCCACCATCGTACCTTGCTTACAAACCACATGGCCAAGCAGGTTCCTGAAGGGGACAAGGAAAGTACACTTCTTTAGATTAAGTGCAATCTAGTGCTGTCGGCAAGTATCCAGCATTAACCGTAAGCTCGTGGTATGTTTCTTAACTAGCCCAAATACGGTCCAATCATCAAGATATACTTCTAAGAACTTGTGTATAAACTCCTTGAATGCAACTACCACAACGCGAGAGAATATCGTCAGCACGTTCTTTAGTCCAAAGGGAATCAATGGGGTAGAACAACCCCACTCAATGGTGAAAGTTGTCTTACTCCTGTCTTCTGGCGCGATCTTAATCTGGTGGTAACCTGAGAAACTGTCCGTGAATGAGTAGGCTTCCTGTCCTCCCACATTTTCCAATACCTCGTCAGTAAATGGCGTCGGAAAGGGGTCATTCACACAGGCATCTGAGCTTCCTGAGATCCACATAGATGCGACGTTCACCCTTCTCCTTCTTCTCCTGCAACAACCATAGGACTTACCCAGTCGGACTCTTCGACTGGTTCGATTATTCCTGTTGCAAGCATCTTGTCCAATTCATCGCAGACCTTTGCTTTGTATTTTGGATTCAACCGGTAAGGCGTTGCTTAACTGGCTTTGCATCCGGCTTCAGAGTGATCTTCATCATTCCCAGGTCACCGAGGATCCCTTTTAACTCCGTGATTTTTTTGGGAATAAATTGCAATATTCTCGGAGCAACTCGATGACCTTTTCCACCGTGGTGTCAGCCAAATATTCGGCTCTTCCTCTGTTTTGACATTTACTTGTTTCGTTTTCAATGGCACGATGATGTCTAGATCTTTGATTGCTGGTCCTCGCACCTCGCGACTCCCCTCTAATTCCATAATCTTGATGTTTCTAGGGTCATCATCATCATCTTCTACCTACACCTTATAACATTCCAAGGCCTGGCTCAACTGTTGTGACTAGTCTGGTCGTACGATTTCTTGTGGTTCCAACAATGTTTTAAAATTGGCAGCCTTCACCAGCTATAACGCATCGTCCACAGTATCCATCCATTGATCTTCAAATAGGAATGTCAACAAAAACCCTTCGCGCAAGATATCCCACTAGCCTGTACCGTGTCGCAGCTCTGTTTTAGTATACCAGTTCCTGAGAATAATGTCCAAGGTATGATAAAACAAGTGTACCCATTCTGGTTGAGGCTCCTCTCCGTAGGCTTTGATCCATCTGGTAAGGTGCATGCGCGGGTCATCACGTCCATCATATTTCTCCATTATTCATAGTTCCAGCTTCCCAAATCTTATCTACATCATTTGCCTACAGTCACGCCAATTTTCGAAGGTTCCTTCATGTGTTCCCCACCAACACGCAGGCGTCGTGCGTAATGCCCATTTCAACGCATCAAATCGCTGGTACTCTGGTACTGTGCTTTCAAATTTGATCAAGAATTCATCTACTACTGTTAGCCCATCATACATCGGTAGTTCACGATCCTGCGCTTTAATGCAACACAACAATTTAGTCACCATATTGTAGTTTAACATGGTTACCCCATTCAGCTGGTTACACCATCACTCATCTTCTTCATTTGAATCTTCGATGCAGGATTCTGCATGCTCCCACAATATTCTTCCTTCCACTGTCAGATTGTCCCATACTTGATGTTGTGTAGTGATTTTATAAATACAATCTAATTCATCATCACTGCCTCTGTCATGCACAGGTTCAGTGTAACGCGGTCCTTCAGCCGGGTCTAGCGGAATGACTACGTGGAGCGACTTCTTCTCGAAGATCATTTTCCACTTCTTTAAATTAATAATTCCATTCATGTCAGTGGCCCAGTCTATTCCTAATAATGTAGGGTAAGGGCTACTTTCATCCACAATTTTGATTACCTCGAAGTCCATTCAGGTGCTTGCACCTTCTATATCTACTATAATCCCTTGCAGTCTTCCCATGGGCAGGATCTTCTGTTGATTCACCATTCTCAATTGAATAGGAGACCATTGCAGTGTGGGCTTGCCCATGCGCTCCCACGTTTGTTTAGGTAGTACGTTTGCGTCTGAGCCCATGTCCAAAATGATCTGATCCATCTCATAGTCACCAATCTACGCTGTTAACCTCATTTCCTGCCCAGTCCGTGATGCCTGTTTTCCCAATTTACAGATCACGTGAGGTGCACTTGACCCTGCGCACCTATTTATCAATTCTTGCAAGCCCTTAACCGCTCTATTGTCGTGAAGCAATTTCATGCATGTCTCTAAAAAGGTAGTCAGCATCAAGGGATCCCTTTCTAGCTTGGATTGATCCCTACTACCTAGGGTAGAGACCTCCGTGAAGCTCTCCCTAGCTTCCAGACCTGTCTCCTTGCAAACTCTTGCATCCTCCTTAGTTGGTTTCCCCTTATCTTCTCCTATGACCATGCCACTTCTTAGCACCATATTTACATTAGGATCTTCTTCGCATAGTTCGGACCTCATCATCTGGACATTTTGTGTCGTCGTAGGATGTACTACCTTTTTCTCATGAATCTGCGCTATCAATGTGGGGAAATCTATCAGTTCATGATCGAATTGTTCGCAGTAAAGGCACGATATTCTGGTCAGATTGGTACAGTCCCGCGTGTAGTGACCTGGTCCTCCACAGTTGTAATAGATGAGCTGCCCACGACCCCTTCCTGGCCCCATTCCTCCTCGTCCTTGTCCACGTCCCTGAAACCCACTGTGTGCTATCGTTGCGGTTGGATCCTGACCTCACACTTCAGCCTGCATTCTATAGGCAAGTGACTGGTCCATCAATAATTGATAACTACGGCAGTCTCGTTCCTCATGGCCCACTGATCTACAAAAGTTGCAAAATAGTCGCTAGGGAGGGGGTTGTCTCATGTTCTGTAATAGATGGCAGTTGTCCATGGCATGCTTTCCTCCCTCCTGACATATCGCGCACCAGAGTGTGGGTGCCACGCTTGGCCCTGCCTGCAACTTTGGTCACAATGGCATTGGTCCCCTCGCTGGCACATAGTTCCCAAAGACTGGATAGTGATCTTTATCGTGACGCTAGCTTCTACACTTCATACACCATATTTCCTCCTGGGCGAGGTGCCTATTCCTGTTTTAAATTCTTCATTTCTAAACACAGGTTTTGTATCTGCGCTTGGATTTGTTGAACTCCCAACCCTGGGTCCTGTAACAGAGTTTCGTGCAACCTCATCACTGTCTCCAATGCTTCAGCTTGGGTTGAAATCTTTTATTGTGACAAAGCCATCCTCATATGTGGTGTCAATGATGCCACAAACCAAGCGCAGTGTTGCGCATCCGAAAGTGTCATGTTCGCCTCGCGGATGGTACTTTTTAGTCTTTGATCTAGATCCCACGGGGTTTCACCAGGCATCATCGCGATTTCCTTGAATGCTATGATCAACTGTGTTTCTGACTTTGGATGGCTAAATTATTTCTTCAATTTGGTTCGAATCTCTACTGTCCTCGCATTTGGGTGATCGCTTGAGTACTTTATATACCATGTCAGCGCTCGGTCCTGCAACGCACTAACTAAGGTAGCCTTTCTGATATTATCGTCTGTAATTCTGTGTGCGTCCCATACCAACGTCACCACGAACCAAAATTGTTCTGGATCTTCGCTTCCTACTCCTTTGAATACCGGTAGCTGGATTACGCTCGTCATTTTTAACCTCTGGTTTGTGTGTCAGTGTACTCTGAACTACTACTGTTCCTGATCCCTTCGATCCTTAAATTCTTTCTCTATAGAGTTCCAACGTTCCTACATCAGACACCCCTTAGGTAGATCCTAGTCCTGGCAATGGAACCATTTGTTGGCTTATATGGGCCTGAACTAGGCTCGAAAGAGTTATTTAGCCAAACAAATCCCGCAGCTAACAGCTCGTTCGGCAACAACCCACGCAGCGCAGACTGAGTCTCACCCGAGTTAGCACGGGAGGGTGCTGGAACCATGTTTCTGAACCCTTGGGATGTCTTGATGTGGTCTGGAGGTTTCGTACACCGTTCTGCAGCCTTGCGCCACTCTGCTTCACGGAGATCCAGACCCAGAACACTCCTTAATACTTATTACTGCATTGTTATAGATTAAATCTACTTTTTATGGTCTTTAAGCAAACATTTAACAGAATTAACCAGCTTGTGCACTTAGAAAAGATACAAATTCACATAAATTTGTACCATAAGCATACACGCATAGATCAAACAGTTGTATTAACCATAAATTAGCCAGATTCGCAATAATTTAGATTCAACATAGAATTTTAGAATCAACTTATCTTTATTCAATTCCTTCACCAATACATCCAGATCCACCCTGCGCACTCAGCTGCAGGGGTCTGCGCACACAGCTACAGACTCTACCAGGCCTCTGCGCACACAGCTGCAGAGCCTCTATCTACCACCCAATACCCTTGACTCGAACTTACAGACGCTTTAATACTTTTCTTCTCAACAACCCATTACATATCAGATCCAATATTACATACCAAAAAGTTGCCTTCTACCCATAGAGCCTCGCTCTATTTATACCTTCATATGGTCCGCAGACTGACTTACTTCCTATTATTCTATATTATTTCTTGGGCGGACAACCCTTTGACTTGACTTATTTACAATTCAGACTCCGCGCACTTCGTGGATTATTTACCATATCTTTCCCAAAATTTCAGACTTTGAACCCCAAAATAGTTACGCGGGCCCTCTGCTAGCCAATGATAGAGAAAGTCTAAAACACTTTAAACTATTGTTCTAGGCACAGCTACTTGTCTAGTGAATTAGTATTTATACGTAGATGCTAAATTCTCTAAAACAGTACCCTTAAGAACATCGGCCTAAATATTACAGCGCTCCCCAATGAATTTCTTCATGCGCTGCAGATATGAGTGGCAACAGAATTGATAGCTCGGGAGCAGCACGCTCTCAGTTTAAATAGTGAGTATTGGGTGAACAATGAACAAAAGTTTGTAGAAAATATGTAGGCCCTGAAATAAAGGGATACTATCTAGGTACAGATATCCCATCTAGAAGCCATGGTTGTAGAGGTGTGCAGAATAATGTCGGAGTTGCACATACCTGAGGACGCACAACCAGAAGCCAAGATCCAGAAACTAGATAAAGGCGTCTGTGAGGCAAAGGCAGAAGTAGCAAGATTTCAATTTGAACTCAACATGAAAATCACAGAGCTGCAGCTCAAATCACAGCCTTCGACTAAGCCTGAGGTCAGGGAACAGTGCGAATCCGCCATCAAGGAAGGGATGGCTACTGTGGATGCGATAATTGTTGACTGCATAGTCTTGTTTGAACATGCGATGGAGTTGGTGATGACCCTACAGGAAGACCCAAACCTGCAGATGCTCAATACAAAGGTTTTTGAGCTCCAACGATAGTATGATGAGGTCAGGGCGACGACATGCTCAATTTCTCCAGCGCAGCACCTCGCCAAGCTGCAGGAGGGGCAATAGCTTCGTGCACAGGTTGAAGAAGCTTAGAGGAAGGAGGTCATGCTGAAGGCAAGGTTGGGACATTGGTTAGATGAGGCTTACCAGGTTACCACCAACATTCAGGAGAAGCTGACGGGCTTGCAGACAACTCAGCAAACAATGAAGCTGGCCACAGAAGGACTAGCTACAGAGCAGCTCGTCGAGAAAGTCAAGCAGGCAACTACACAGAGTGCTGCCGAGGTCACAGTTTTGCAGGTAGAGCTGGGGGATCTTCGTATCAAGATCACCACACCAGCCAAGTGACTCGAGGGTGAGTCACAACCTTTTTGTTGGGTGTCTATTGGGATGGGGTCCCTTGGGTTAGTTTTGGGTTAAAAACCAAAGTTTCATTATAAATTTTGATGAAAAGATGTAAAGTCTCCGCAAATTGTGGATATAGAGTGCATAGGTAGTTAGGAGTCAAAAAGGGTTTTTAAACTTGTTTATGTAAAGTTGAGTCAGTTTGGAGATCTACCCATGGTCCGCAGACCATGGGATTTTATGTGTGTCTTAGAGAGTCTAAGGGAGATCTATGTTTATGTCTATGGGTACGATGAACGAATTCTTAGAGAGTTAGCGCAAAAAAGTAAGTCTTAGAGGGCGAAATGGTTTTGCAGCTGAGTGCACAGAGGCCTAGAATAGTGTTTGCAGCTGAGTGCGTAGACCAAGTTTTGAGTCTCTAACCTTTTACTGAAGATCAATAAAGAAGATTGTTGGATAAATTCATATGTTTTATCTATTTCCTTCTGCTATTTATGGTTACGATATATGTTGTGATGAGATAATGTCTTTATGAAACAATGATATATTGATGCACGAAACTACTAGATAAGTCTTATTAACTTAACACAATTCATGTTAAGTATTTACGCGAAGATCATAATACATTATGTTATGTTTGTCAAGCACTTAAGTAGATCTGAGTAGATTCTGATCTAAGGATCATTTATGGTGTGTGATAGTAGGTAATTTGTTTGTTCAAGGTCCGCAAAAGCTGATCGTCAACCTTTGCGAAGGTCTAGAGGCCGTCTAAAGGGAGTTACAATACCAAGCCCTAAGGGCTTATTAGATCTGCACGAAGACAAATCTAAGGCATAAAAAGACATCACACTAATCTCTAAATGCAGAAACCTTGTTCCAGCATCCCCCCATACTGCTTTGGGTGAGACTTCAGTCCGCGCTAAGTGGATTGATGCTGAAAGGGCCAATAGTGTAGGGTTTTGCTTGATGCAACTAACTCTGAACCTGGGTTAGGACCCACTAAGCCAACACATGCAGTCACATATCATAGGAAGAATGTCTTAGTCCAAAAATTGTTCATTCCATGCAAATATCTTGAAGGGTGCTCAGCGGAAACTCTATGTGTATGAAACGACTCAGTCATGAATTGACTTAAGTTCTATGTGCAACATATACATATATGTTCAATCAGAACATCAATCCTTTAATCAACTGTCGGTTGCCAATTTGAGTTCAACAATATTTCTGCATAACTTCTTCAAATTCAATTGGACTGTCCAAGGATTTGCAATTCCACTTTCCAACAATTCTTTAGTGGCTTCGAAATGTAGATTTTCTTTTCCCAATTTTAGAAATTGATTCATCATGTCATGATTCATTATTTCAAGGTCAAAATCCATCTCCCTCTTATTTAGATCATCAGAGACTCATTACCTATCAATAGTAGACCACAAACATATAAAAGAGAAAGAAAAGTCAAAATCATACCTTCGAACACTTCTAAAGTAGAGGTTTGGATCAACAAATCATCCTGGATTCACCACATAACACCCTCCTCCCACATCTACAGAAGCAACCGGGCAACTAAGGAAAACATGTGACGAGAGCCCACTATGATAGGATTCGACCTCCTAAGTCATGTTAAGGAAGTGGAACCAACATAAACACACCATACAGACATTGATTATTAGTTATAGGACCCTCGGGAACCAATCCAATACTATAGACAACTTGCCTTGGGGTTCCATTGATATTTTAGACAACTTAAGCCTCAGTCGCTCCCATGTTATAGGCATGAGGGTGACCAAAAACCCAAAGTTTCTCCCACGGGCTTGCCTGCCAAAGACCAGATATCAAAATTGTCAGTGCTATGCCAATGACTCTGGGATTTGAGCTACTTTCTTAGGCTCAAAGCCCAAGTCACTGCCGAGAATTGAACCATCTCTTCAAATCAGTAAAATAACATGGAAATGACAATACTAAAGAAAATACTTGTTCAAGACCTTGACTGGACCCCTACTAGCCATGACATGCATTTCGTCAAACATATTGCAAATGTGTAATCTACAAGTGTAATTAATAGTTATGAGCATAGGGGTCTCATACTTAGCTGAGAATCGCTAAGAACCATTGATGCCTCAACACATCAACTTCCATTCCATCCATTAGGTAATAGATACATTGATCATTCAATTACAAGTAAAAGCATGATGAGAGCCACACATGGTTGTTGTCATAAAATACATGCATAACCAGCATCATAGTAGCATAAATACTCATGAAAGTACATTCATATAGACCACATATAATCCATCAAAATTCTCATAGAAATACAAGGAGAAATAACATTTCATTAAGGAGTCAAAATCCAAACCCCGGATGGGACTTCCATGTTCCACCTGATCATAGAATGGCTGAGCCAAATCTTTCTTCAGCCATTCACCCCTGTGCCATATTCCAAGAATGAATGTGGGATCTCATTGAGCATATCAATAAAAACAATCCAGGGCTTCTAGAGGCCATCCACCTCAACCCATCAAACAATGATTCCACCTCACGGTCGAACATCACAAAACCATCATCGGATCAGTCTATATCCCAGCCATCCAAGGCTCTAGAGCATTTTTTCCAACCAAGGCTCCACGAATAGTAACTAAACCCACAATTGTCATCGGTCTCTAGAGCGTTTGTCCAACCAAGGCTAAAGGACTAGTAATTCAACCCAAGTTGTTACAGGGCTCCAGAGCATTTGTCCAACCAAGACTACAGGAAGTAGTAACTCAACCCAAGCTAAGGAAACATGAGAACCAACCAAAAAAAAATTAATGAAAGTAAACCCACAATCACCATGGCTATCCAAGAAGTGGCAAGGCTAGGAAATCCACTATCAAACTAGGAAATCCTCCATTCCAATGACAAATCACAACCAAGGAACAACATGCATGTTCCATGCATGCCAAAACTAATGAAGGAAACATACATGAAACTCGGTTCCTGCAAGCACATCTGATGTAGTTTCTGATATTGATGCCTTCTTGCACTTTCCTACTCTTCCTTTGCCTTCTTTCCCCAAGAATCCAAGTATGCCACATAATCCAAGAGTGCTCCAAGAAAACTCTAAGTCTCCAAAAGTATAAGAGAGAGAGAGAATAATGAAAGAGCTCCAAAACTGAACTGAAAATAGGTTACCAACTGATCCTCAGAAGCCTTTTTTATGAATTAGGCCTCTATTTTATTCATTTTTCATTATTTTCCTTCATTTTCATCCTCACATGCAACCTGTGACCTTTCACCTCCCTTTTCTTCTAATTTCCACTATTTTCATAACTAATTGTGCCACAAATGCCATTTTTCCTTTCCAAAGCCTTAGCCATTTCCTTTTCCAATTTCCTTAGCCATAAACAATCAAAGTGATCCCCATCACTAGGATTATCCCCAACATTCAGCTTGGAATAAGTATCCCATCATCTGTGGTTATTATTTTTTCCTTTATTTACTTTTATTACTTAGAATTTTCACGAGCGCTCTTACAGAACCCTCCCCCTTGGGGGAACACCATCCTCGGTGTTCAACAACACCTATAGCCACAAAATTATTGTGGAAAAATATATACTACTGATGGAGCTTAATAACTTAGCTCGATGCAATATTTACAATGATCACCCTACCGAAAAGCAAACCAACATAATAACATGACATCATAACAATATATCGCATAGTATAGCTTTATAACATAACTTGTGGTAGTATTTACATCCATATACATAGGTACATAAACCAACATCATCAAAACATATACTAAAATATATACCAAATCATATACCAAAAAACCAAGCCAAAACTGCTTTACCTCAACTGGCAAACAAGGAAGGATACATAGTATGCATCATATTCGCCATCTCCCATGTAGCTTCATTGGGCCCAAAGTGCTTCCATTTCACCTTAACCTGCTCGATTTCTTGGTTCCGGAGTATGAGCACCTTTTGCTGCGATATAAACTGAGGCTCCGAATGGAATTCTTCATCTGGTTCTACTTGCAATACAGACCAGTCAATCACATGATCAACATCCTTAACATACTTATTAAAGAAAAGATACATGGAATACATCATGGAATTTCACTGTTGGAGGAAGTGCAAGTCGATAGGCTACTAGCCCAATCCTCTCAATAATACTGAAGGGTCCACAAAACTATGGTGCCAACTTGGCACATGATCTAATCCGCAAGGAGATATTCTTCAATTTGATGCGCAAGTACACTTATTCCCGAACCTGGAACTCCTTGAACAACCTGTTCCTATCTTCATAACCCTTCTGCCCATCCTTTTCTACCTTTATATTCTTCTTTATAACCTACATTTTAGATTCATCTTTATAACCTGCATTTCATATTCCATGTCTACCAACATGTTTGGTCCAATCAACACCCTATTAACTGGATCACTCCAACTGATGGGAGTGTTACAACCCCTCCCATACAGTTCCTCAAAAGGACTCATCGTCAATGATTCCTGATAACCATTTTTTTACACAAACTCCACCAGTGGAAGATACTCTTCCCACTTTCACTGTTGATACATCACATAAATCCTCAACATGTCCTCTAATATCCTATTGACCCTCTCTATCTGGCTATTTTTTTGTGGATGATAAGCCATACTGAAGGCCAACTATGTGCCCAAACCCGCAAACAACTCCTTTCAAAACTCAAAAGTGAACTTCACATCCCTGTCTGACACAATCGTCTTTGGAACACCATGCAATGTAACCGCATCTTTGATGAATACCTATGCTACATTGCTAGCTGAGAATGTAGACTTAATCGTGATGAAGTGTGCAACCTTTGTCAACCTATCCACAATAAACATGATGGAATCATGTTGTCTCACTATATTTGGAAATCATGTGATGAAGTCCATGGAAATGACCTCCCATTTCAATTCTGGAATCACAATCGGCTATAGAAGTCCACTTAGATGCTTACATGCTTCTTTCACTCGCTGAAAATCAAACCATATAGGCACAAAATTTGCTACATCCCTCTTCAAATTCAGCAAATAATAAAATTTCTTCACTGTTGTCAGTGTATTTTGATACCCAGGGTGACCCAAATATGGTTTTGCATGATACTCCCTCAAGATCACCTTCTTGAGCTCACTGCTATTTATCACATATATCATGTCACAAAACCTGACCAATCCATTTGTCGTAATACAATAATCCATATCCTATGCACCTTCACCTATACCTGTACAATAACCTGTACCTGTACCTATACCTGTACCTATGCTCTGCTACAACCTGTGCATAGTCTCCATATATCTGACATCTTGCTAACCTGCCCGCAAGATCCTATCCTGTAAATTTATCCCATAGGAGCTCATAGCTGCTAAGTGATTTACATGTATCCATCTATTAAGAGCATCAACCAATTTCTTCTCTTTACCTTTGATATATCTGATCTCAAAATCAAACTCACTAGTCGTGGCCAACCATCTAGACTACTTGGCATTCAAATTCAACTGGTCAAACAAATACGTCAATCCAGTGTGATCACTCATAAGTACAAACCTCCTTCCAAGAACATAGTGTCTCCACATATTTAATGCATGTATGATTTTTGCTAACTCCAAATCATGTGTGGGATAGTTTTTTTCATTCTCGTTTAGTTTCCAGGACTCTTAACATACCACTTGTCCATCCTTCATAAGGAATCCACCAAGTCCTCTCTTGCAAGCATCTATGCAGACTGCAAACTCTTTGTCCATATCTACAATCTATGGCACTGGTGTATGTGTCAACAACTATTTAAGTTTCTCAAAACCATCATCACTCTCCTCTATCCATTCAAACTTCTTAACATTACTCTTCAATGATGTAATAAGATAAGCAATCTGTGATAAGTTCCTGATGAACCTCCTATAGTAACCGGCCAAACCCATGAAAGATCTCACCTCATTCATGCTCTTAGGAGCTACCCACTCCATTATGTCCCTTATCTTCTCTAGATCTACTGCAATTCCCTCCTTGGAGACAACATGCCCCTAGTAGTGTACCTCAGTTTGAAAGAAACTACACTTGCTAAGCTTAACATACAACTAATGCTCTCTCGAAAACCTCAACACTACTGCTAATTTCTTGGAATGCTCTTTATTATTTTTAGAATATACCAATATATCATCAATGAACACAATAACAAACTTATCCAAATATGGATGCAACACACTATTCATCAAGCACACAAATGTAGCTGGAGCATTAGTTAAGCAAAATGGAACAACAAAAAAATCACAATTCCCATACCTGGTCCTGAATGCAGTCTTGTAAATGTCATCCTCTTTGATGCATACATGCTGATATCTATATCTTAGATCAATCTTTGAGAACACTACTACTCCCTTCAGCTGATCGAACAAGTCATCAATCCTCGGTAATGGATACCTATTCTTGATGGCCACTTTTTTCAAATGCATGTACTCAATGCATAATCTGAGATTACCATCTTTCTTCTTAACAAACAATAACAATGCGCCCCATGGTGATACACTTGGCCTAATGTACCCCTTGTCCAACATTTCCTTGAATTGCAACTTTAACTCAACCAACTTAGGTGTGCTCATTTTTTAAGGTGATTTTGACGCTGGAGCTTCCCTTGGCACTAACTTAATAGAAAAGTCTACCTCCCTGTGAGGTGGAAACTCTATAATTTCCTTAGGAATGAAATCCTTGAAGTGCTATAAAACTGAGTACCTACTCAACACATCCATATCCTCAACTTCCTTACCCTTATCACTAGAAAGTTTCACTCTAAATAACTTACACCCTTTCTTGTGGCTATGCTTTTCTTGCATACTAGCTGTCAGCATCCTAACTAATGTAGCTTTATTCCTACCTTGTAAGACTCTTGGCTTTCCATTGCCATCAACACACTCAATGGCTTTATCATAATAGTCCACCTTGGTTCTATAAAGATACAACCAGTCCATGCCCAACAACATATTGTATGAACCCAATGACAATACATTCAAATGTGTTGCGCTAGGCATACCATTCAAGTAAAATGCATAAGTTCTTACCCAATGATGAAATCACTTTTTCATACTTCTATCCAACTGCACTAACCAAGACTTTGCATGCAATTCCTTACTCAAACCACACTTATCCACTGAGTCAAGACTAACATAGCTATAATTAGATCCAGGGTCAATCAAAATAGAAATAATTTGATCACAAAGATTACCATCCATTTCAATGATAGATTCCTGATACTCTTCCTGTTTGTTATCCAATGCTTCATATATACGTGGAATACTCTAACCATCATCCCCAATAGTTTGGGCCTCTAGTGCACTGTATATCTTAGGCCTACCACTCTGGTATTATGGATAACCTCTCTTGGGATGATCTCCTCCACAAGTCCAACACCGCACGAGCTCCTTATTCTATTCCTCATATCAGTGTCCCTTTCCTTCGTCTAATGCATTAAACCTCTTAAGTGGTGCGACATTCTCCTTGTTACCTGTACCCTAAGGCCTTTCTCTCTTTCTGTCCCATTTGCCTTTTCTATTTGCATTACCTCTCTAGTCTTGGTTTTGCACCTCAATTGGTCATAGCAATTCCTTAGCTTTCGAATGGCCTCCTCGAATGATCTAGGCTCATCAAACTCAATTCTATCTTTAAATACAACTGGTAACCCACTAATGAACCTTTGAATCTTGGCCTTTTCCTCTGTGAGATAAGGCACATACCTCAACAACTCCAAGAACCTACTAGTGTATTCATCATCCATCACAGATCCCATCCTTATCTCATAGAATTCATTTACTTTGTCATCAAAGTATCTTTCTGACAAATACTTCTTCTTGAATAGCCGCTCAAACTCACTCCAAGTCAAATCTTCCTCATGAATACATCTAACATTCTTCACATCTTCCCACCAAATGTCTGCTTTACCTTTGAGACTGAATGTATCCACTCTAGCTTTCATGTTCTCTGAATAGTCATGCAACCTAAAGAATTTCCTCATGCCAAGCAACCATGCCTCTGCATCCTGTGGTTTCTTCATCTCTCCATCAAATGTTGGTGGCTTTGCTTTCTTAAACTCATCCAGAAAATATCCCCTATCACTCCTCCTGTAAGGATGATGGTGATGACAATCATGATGCCTATTTGAATCAGAACTAGAATCATACCTATGTTTATGCCCTCTCCTATCCAGAGTGTCCAAAAATCTGTCATCTCTAATTGTTTCACCTATATTTGATCTATAACCACCATGCGACTGAATACCATATGCCTCATTATTTCTATTATCCTTGTCATAGTTGATCCGATGTGGTCCCTGTCGCTGCAAATCTGACAAACTCTGAAGTATTACTGCATTTACCTCTGCTTGTTTCTCCTGTGCCTACATGATTCTATCATTATCTACCTTACAACTCCTTATTTCTTCCTTTAATATTCTCAGTGTAACTTCCAAATCGGAAGAGTTCCCAACACCATACTGCTCTTCTAATTCATAGGGAGAGTCTTTGTAGTCAACCATCTTGCTAGCCATTTGATATTTCTTTCTGCAAGGTGTATCATGTCAGCTAAACCAAATCACAATAAACTAACATACCTTAGTATAGCTTGGGGAAGATACATTTTCTGCAAGATCAAAAAATCAGCATGATACATGTATAACATAATCATGATAGCATATTGAAATATAAAACATATGCATATGACCATGAAACTGTCATTCTAGTTAGGGTCCAGTCATCAATGCATGACCTCAACAACAACACACCATGACATCATGCATGACAAACACCATCATTATTTCACCATACACTTGACCACATGCAAACAAGAACATGCATAAGCGATGCATAACCATCCACACATATGCATAAACATGTATGATCAAGCATAAATGAACAATACTTGAAATCAAACCTACATGAATGATACATGCAACCAAGCATACAAAATGTAACCAAAAAGAAAGATTGCAATCAAAATACTACAATGATACATGTAAGCAACATACATCAATATGTAACTCGTCATAAACTCGCGATGTTGCATTCCACCACAACAACCTCAAGTTTTCACATGACAATATCACTTCAGCCATGAAAAACATCATACAAATGCAACAAGCACATGGAATGAAGGGTGAAAGACACACATGCAACTGACATGCATGCATGACCAACATATAGCCCATCCAGTCTAAGGGGTGAACCATGATCTGTTACCACTCTGTAACACCCTCCTCCCACATCTACCTAAGCAATCGGCTAGCTAGGGTAAACATGCGACAAGAGGCCATTATGATATGATTTGACCTCCTAAGTCACGTTAAAGAAGTGGAATCAATGGAACACACCATACAGACGCTAATCATCAACTACATGACCCTCAGGAACCAATCCAATACTGCAGACAACTTGCCTTGGGGTCCCACTGATATTTTGGACAACTTAAGCCTAAGTTGCCTCTATGCTATAGGCATGAGGGCGACCAAAAACCCAAAGTCACACTAGTAGAAAATGGCTAATTAGCTACTAAAAAAATGACTAAAATTTGCATATAAATGACCATTTTTCAGTCGGTGACCAATAGTAGCTAATTTACAGTATCTTATAATGCGACCAACTTTTAGTTGTTTTTAGCTTAGTCATTAATTAGTTGTCTCAATTTTATCGTCTAGTAGTATATTTAGTCATTAATTTGGTCATTAATTTAGTCATTGATTTAGTCATTAATTGCCACAATTAATGACCAAATATACAACAAAATATATTACTATATGAACGCCCGAGAAAACCAATTAATGACCAAATAAATATGACCAAAATGTTAGTCATGTTATAAGATACTGTAAATTAGCTACTAATAGTCATATATATGCAAATTTTAGTCACCATTTGAAACCAATTAATGACCAAAGAAATATGACTAAATTTTGGTCATGTTATAAGATACTGTAAATTAACCACTAATAATCGTATTAATGCAAAATTTAGTCGTCATTTGTAATCACAAATTTATCATTTGTAGTAGTCATTTATATTTTTTTGGTAGTTTCATATTCATTATATAAACGACTAATTTAGTAGTTTATATTAATTTCATTTACTTTCATTAATAATCATTATAAACAACTAATTTAGTCGTGTATTCATTTTATTTGTGTTCATCATTAATCAATATGAACTACTAATTTAGTAGTTTTATATTGATTTTATGTGTTCATTATTAATCAACACAAATTAATTAGTATGATTTTGCGACTAAATAAAAAAATGTCATACAATGTGCATATTCATCTAGTATGAAAACACAAAGTTACATATGTTAATTACAATCTAAATAATATCACGTGGAACTATAAATAATTTCAACTGTAAAATATTATATAAGATGTCAAGTATTACAATATGAGTTTCCAAGAATCTCTATCTGTGTGTCTTATGTGAGATATTGGCTCTAAGGATATCACTAGACTGGTTCTCTTCTTTCTCTTTTTGCATTTATCGCTCTAGTGTTATTGTTCTCCTATTTCTTCAATTCTTGCTTCTTACCATCAATATTAAGTTCCTCTCCTAAAAACGAAAGAAGATACAATGTAGAGTATAAGACATGAAATACGATGAATATTGGAATATAAAATAAATTAGACTATAAAATATTTATACGACATATACCTCAACATCAACAATGTCAATGCCATTTTTCTCCATAAAATCCAGAAACTCGAACAATTTTTCTTCAGTTGGGTTGGATAGTGGACACTATGTGGTTAAATGACCTGTATAAACAATGAAATTCAAACGTCACCATAGAAAAGAACAACTTAGTAACTTAGTATTCAACCTTTAGAGAAATCTTATGCATAATCAAGCCAACTAAGTTACATGCTAAAAAGCTCAAACTGTAGATAACTCGTAAAAACAAATAATCTGAGGTGTGATGTCTATTCCTTGTCGTTTTATTCACAACACATTTCGTTCTCTAACACATGAACTTGATCAAGTATATAGACAACATGTGCTCAAATAACAACATGAAAGTAAACTTTTCTAATAGTCGTGAAATTTTCTTAACACAAAATAACTAAAAGGATTTCAATTAATATCATGTAATACTAATCTCATATTCAAGCTTTGGATTTTTAAACGGACATGATATCAAGTATTTTCAATTTCATGGTTAGAAAACAAAACAAAATCAAAGGAAATGTTCAAAATACAATCAAACAATAAAGACGAGATATCATGGAATGCACATTGCAATTATAAAATATTTTTTTACCTGTCCACCTGTGCCTTGTCTAGCATTCCTAAAACATATTTTTTTCCCAAAATAGCCATTAGGTGAAAGAATCACAACATTAAAAATCATAGGAATCCCTGCTAGAAACATTTCCAAAGTTGATGATGCAAGTTCTTGAAGGATCTCCAACAACAAATGAATCATATCCAATACATGCTCTACATTGTCTCCCCATCCTTTTTTTAATCTCATTTCCTATAACCTGCCCACATCAGAGTCAAGTAACAATCAAACAAAGGCATTGACATTTTTTTATCTTTATATCTATAAACTTTGAATCTGATTTGTTTAAGGAACATATTAATTCATATTTAAAGTCTTCTTGTCATGAGAAGGTATCAATCAAGTAGGACAACAAAAAAATTGACCTTAATGAGGTAGGAAAAAGAACATATATGCAAAATAAAAAACCATATATTACTTTTGTTCAAACTTTGTATATGGTGTATTCTTAGATAGATTTTTAAGATGTTCCTCTGCCTTTACCAAAGAAGATTGTAGCTTGTTAAATTCTATATCCTTTCATTCAACATCAATTTCTGCAAAATAAATGTCACATGTTATTCTTTCCCATTTCTCAATGTGCTACAAATGATAAATTGAAATTAATAAAAAACCAAGAGAAAACCCTTTTCTAACCAAAACAAAGAAAAAATGCCTCTAATAAAACTTTACACCTCAGAAATTACTCTACCATGTACTTAGGCTAAAGGTGAGATTCTTTGAATCATCTTTAGGTAATACTTAATGGGATATTCATATTTTTACCGTGATGTAAATTTGATGTTAAAAACAATATATAAATCTAGGTTATTATCATTTCCACTATTGGTCCATTCTTAACTAGTTATACCCCATAGTATCATTTTCGCATGTTATCTCCACATACCCACCAAAAATATCAAATATAGCAAACAAATGGCATTTTGGAATTGTTTCTAAAACTATGTCATATACACACCCTTCCAATGTATTAGACCAAATGTACTCACTTGAATTTCTTCTTTCATATTTATTTAGATGCTAAAAATTATCCATTTCAAAAACCACGACAACCCCAATATCTTCGGATCCTAACACTCATCCATATATGCTACAAACCATAGGAATGAGTAATCTTTTCCAATTAAAATTGTTAAAGTATAATTGTTTGATGAAGAATAAAGAATGGTAAGAGAATAATAATTCTCTCACAAGTAATTACCAAGATCAGAAATTCAACTTGCAATCGAATTTAAACACTCATTTGGAACCAGTGATATGAGTTGCACATTCAACATTCTTATATATAAATATTACTTGTCCTATTATGGATATTACCATATTCCATATATTCTGAATATTTGTGAGTATACGAACCTTTATTGAATTGAGACTTCTGTGATCCATATCAATTTGTTGAGTAATCTTCGGCGAAAATCACATAGAAAAACTTTTGTCGACGCGTTTCGAACCAGAACCACACTGGCTGATTCGAAACGCATCGACAAAAGTTTTTCTATGTGATTTTTTCCGAAGATTCCTCAACAAATATACGAACCTTGTCTGTTACAGACTCACTGAAACTTACCAAATATTCAAGAGAATTAGCAACTTTTTGATGATAGCATCCAACATTTTCATCATGGGGATACCAAAGAAACATTGCTTTGTTGGATTAATTATACAAGGAAAGAGAATGATCTATCAAGGCTCTCAATTGCAACCTAACTTTATACATTTGTTTTAGGTTGGATACATACAAATTCCAAGCTGAGTTTAAGCTTCATATTTCTCTCTTGCAATTTCCATTGAGTAAATTATTTGTCTTTCACTGGCCCACAAGATTCTATAACCTTATCTATGGATTGTTACTTAAATGACTACTCTAAAATTTATTAGCTTTATTCAAGAAATCTTACACCTATTCTTTAAATTTAAAATCTCTTCATTGATTAGTGTTAGTGAGGGTGTATTTGCATACAACTTACCACTACTCTTAACATTAGCTACAATGTGCAATATCTTTAACTCAATTGGGTTAGATATTGTTTTATTTTCTTCACAAGTTGTGTCTATAATCTTGTTCGACTTGGTTGTTTTAGGTCATAGATTGATTATAATTGGCAGTAGAGGAATTAGCTTCAAGAGAAGAAACTCATATAAAGAAGAGACATTGAGTTTGAGAAGAAGTGACATGTGAAAGAAATCTTCACTTGTTTTATTCTCGAGGCAAATTTTTATTCAATCTCAATTTGCTAAGGAGAAACAACAAGAGAAATTCATGCTTGGAAACTAGTTCACATGAATTGCTTTAGTAGAATAAACTAATTCAACTGTGCCTGGAAGGTAAATGGGATGATAAAATGAGGAATTTATTTATCTCTTTATATGAAAAGATATAAGATTGAATAGATATGAAGAAGACTTTCTTGACATTCAGTCACATGCTAAAGATGAAAACAAATGAGAAAAGTGAGTTTAAGATGGACAAAATGGCTAAATCTGAACTATAAATTTCTACATAGTTAGTTTGAAGACATCCATACAAAATGTATATTCTTCACGTGAGAACACTGGCTTATAGGATGATTTTCTTAGTAGTTAGGCAATAAATATTCTGTCAAAGGTATAGGCAATGTTAAAGTTTAGGGAGCTCACAATTGTTTGTTTCCTTCAACTCTATTAAAAGGAATATCATCCACCTGCACAGAGTAGAGTAGGGATGCTACACCACACTACTTACCATCAATGTAATTGAATATCTTACAGTGGGGCATGACTACTTTAATAACAATTTGTACCTTCATCAATGTCATTCTCCTCTCATTGTTCATGTAATTTTGTAGTTGTAAGGATGCAAAGAAAGGGTGGGATGGATCAAATCATGGAAAGAAAGGATGGGGATGGTATGGAAATCAACTAGCCAAGAAGGGGAAAAAATGAAGGTAGAAGACAACATGGCTTGAGATGAATGGTGGAAAAACTATGAAATGGGAAACTAACAGCTAGGGGATAAGGAAAGAGGGAAAGAAAGGGGACATAATCCAATAAAGTTAAGCAACATAAGTTATTTATCCACAAATAAATAAACTTGAGCAAATATAAATGAGAGAGTCTCAGTTATCACATGACAAAGATCAAAATAAATGAGTTTAAGATGGAGAAAATTCACCTGAGATTTGGCATTATGGATTGTATGTCCATGGATATCTTCTTGAAAAAGTCTTCGTTGTTGAATTGATGAGACCTTTTGACTGACACATTTGATGCATACCTATCAAGGCTCGGTAAAACTAATTCCAACCTCCATATCAAGGTTGTGATGGATGAACCTGGGAATCTTCTTCCTTATGTGTTTGACTCCCCAATGAAAGAGGGAGTTGGCTGCTAAAATGGATAAGAAGAATCTTGGGTTTATGCCCTATTTGGAACTGGAACTCTAAAGTTTCCATTGGGCAAGGGGAGAATGATATCAAGATTCTATTGTAGGTCTATGATCATCATGTGTCAGCAGCCAATTGGGTTGCAAGGCTTTTCTGATTAACTTAGAAGTATTGATGATAGAAAAATCACAACCAATGGTTAGTTTTGGCTCTCCTATGATGAGAAGAAATCAATCTTCTAAGGCACCTAGTTCTACTAAGGCAAGGTGTATGGCAGGGGTAGGGGACTTGCATTTCGTCGATCGTTGTCTACTTATCTCTTGTAACCATGATTGGGTGTATGCCCATTTTATTTAGACCTTCTATGACAACAATTGCCTCCCTTTTAAATGGATTAGAGTCATCATTAAGATGTGCCACATTCGCCCATGATTCGGTTTATTCACGAAAATATGTGCTGAACAAATCGATGAACGTATCGAAATTCAACCCTGAAACTGTAGTTGTAGGTGAATCACTGGAAAACATAGAACAAATATGTGTGAAAACGTAGAACAAATCTACAACTAAGGCATTAGAGTTCAATGGATTTGAAGAACAGGCAGTAAAACGACTTTTGTTAAAGTTTAAATTTGACCAATACATTTCAATACGCTTTGTGGGTGATAAAATGATTCTGATCATGCCTCTGCAAGAAAAATAGTTTGATCTGCCCACAAACAACTGATACGCTAATTGAATTCCTGGACCCAGTAACCTTGAAAACTAAAGTTCCATTCTTCACACCACTTAAATCCACTCTGTTCCACACAGCTTACCATACCAGAACCAAATTTAAGTCATCTGGGCCGACAAATCCATAGTTATGCTGATATATCTTTCCAGAACTTCCAGTATGAACAACCATTGAAGTTCTTTTCATGAAAAAATAGCTTGTATGTATGTATATTTGATATGCATTGGAAGGGGAGGAGGCTAGTTGCAAGAATTAGTGTCATACACCCACATATTTCATTGTGGATAAGCTAGACTTGGGGTCATTTCCACTGCTTTTGAATGATGTATGTGTGAGGCAAGATCGAGGTGTTGTCCAAAATCACAATATGAACATTGAGAAGCATTAGCATCACCCAAATCAACATCATTAGCAGCATGACCATCAACTTTTCTCTCATCAAATATGAGGCTTTATGAGAGAAAGTAATGCAACTCACCTTTAGGCAAGGAACCAACTCCAGAAGTGTGATCTTCCTCTAACTTGGAGTTTACAAGCCACGATGGAACAAAAGCTCAGAGAGACTGGACTACAAGATAATAATGCATTAGATCCCTTATTGCACTTACCCTTTCAAGGGTGATGCTACTGGCCATTTTGTTTAGTAGACTTACACATCTGGTCAGAAAGACATGAGAGTCTCCAAAATACTGTTTCAAATTACTAATACACTAGCATTAGTTTTGTTGGCTCAAGGGCTAGTACAATTAATGAGAGATTATACTACAGTTCTTAATCCTTATATATTTACATGGGGGGGATTAAATTCAGGAGGGTAATGCTGCAAGGATGGTCCCTTAAAATACTAGCGATACTAGTATCACATACAATCTTATTATAATGAACATGATTTTAAAAATAAATATGCATCCACTTACCTCTCACTTGCTCATTTTGTACTCCTGCAAAGCCATAGCTTGTCTGATATGGAAATAGACTGCTCCTCATAAAATCATCTTCCTGCTCTTCTATGTTAATAGCTTCAGAAACCACGGTTTACTGACCAGAATTCAGGAACCTTTTCATTCCCTCGAGAGAAACCTATTGGAATTGCTGAGGAGAATTAGCAATCACCCTCCTAGTAACATAACTATCAGAGCCCCCCATTAGATGCCCATATTTTTCTCTGTATTTTACCTCTCTAGAAAACGGTGGAATTTTCAATGGAGATGAATCAAGTGTGTTAAATCCTCTTTTTTCTTCACAATCATAAGGTGTTGTATCTGAAGGGAATTGGGCATATGAGAAGTTCATTATATTGTGCTTACCCATGCTATACTTTTCTGCATCTATAACATTTGATGATTGAAAAATACTACCCTGTTTGTCTACACTTTTATACCCCATGTTCTTCAGAGGAGAAACTTTAGCTTCAGTAGTTCCAGGTCCAATGCTTAGTCCTAGTCCTCTGCCTTTGGTGAGGAAAGGTCTACTTTCAATAGAGCTACTGTTTTTGTTTGCTTTGGAAGCCTTCAATGGGCTCAGTATACCTCTTTCATACCTTGGGCCTGACAAACTCTTCAATTCACTCACACTGGCACAGATTTTCATCATATCTTTGTTGCGTCGTTTCTTCTCATTCATACTATTTGCAGATAGAGAGCGGTTAACCTGTACATAAGAAGCAAATTGATTGCAACTCTTTTTCTTATTTTGATGTTGTGCATAAGAAAAATATCCTGACTTTTGATAAACTGAAGTGAAACCAAAACCAAATTTCCCTGGAGAGGGTTTGGTATTTTCCTTTTTAAGATCTGTAAAGTTGGGAACAGATCTAGCTAATTGGTTTTTAGCCATACTAGATTGATTCCTTTTCTTATTTGAAGAAATAGAAATGGGAGTTGTAGTGAGATAAGGGATTGGTTTGGATGGTCTCGTTTTCCTTGGCAGGTCCTTAAAAGATGGAGGAGAAATCACTGCAGCAAGAGTAGAATTTTTGAATGTAACTTTCTTACTCTACTTGTTACTTTTGTGTTCCTTGAATAAATCATTGGTTTCCTCTTCTCCATCCTTTGCAGTTTGGGTCAAAACGTTAAATGGATAGTAGGATTTCTCTTCCCTTTAATGTCTGCTTTACTCTGTTCTAGGAATTTCTCCATCATCTTAAATTTTGCTTCATTCTCCAACCTTTTTGAAGGCTCTTCGTCCCTTAACTTTGCTTCTTGTTTCAGCACGTATAAGTCATAGTGTTTCCCTCTCATCTCCTCAGAGAAAAATCTGTCACCCAAATGCACTTATTTGTTCCTGTTTTCAATCATTTCTTCCAAAAGTTGTAGATTCAAATCCATGGAACTTTTGAACATTCCAGAATTATCATCTATTTCCTTCTCAGTGGTTGGTTCTTTCAATGCCATACCTTCAGAATGTTCAACGTTGATGTTCATTACTAGAGCATCAAGCCCAACATGGCTTTTGAATTTGCTAACGGAAGGTGCTTCAAGTTTTCTGGCCTTCTTCCTTATCTCTTCATTCAACTAAAGTTTGGTGTTGCAGTTTTCAACAAACTTCCATGTACCTTCAATTGCAATTGCATCTCGGTGTTTTGAAGAACATAATTCTGTAGACAAATATGTTCTTCATTTTCATTGTTGGTGGACCATTGCAATGATAAATCCATGCTCATGTCACTCTCTCCACTCCATCTCCTTGAACTCATTTCTCCCGTAGACAATAACGTTTGATTTTCTGAATCTACAGTATTTATACAACCTTCATTTGAATCACTTATGTTGTTTTGCTTGTTTTCACTCACTATAGCTTGAACGCTCAGTCTTCTGGTGACCGCGTCATAATTATTACTGTTTTCATGACTTGCAGATTCCATATTCAAACGTCTATCTCTATTAGGGGAGTGAATGGTTCTATTTAAAACTTCCTTCTTTTGAAATTTAGATTCCCAACTTCTCTCGTCTCTACCCATAAATTCATTGGTTCTAGCATTGGGTTCGTTTGTGACTTGAGAATTTTTCCATTCCCTTTCAAGCACAATCTTACCATAATCATTAAAGTTCTCAATGTTAGCATTATCTTAGGATTGTTCATGTCTATTTGGTGCTCCTCACATCTAAGATGAGCCATGAGGTACAAGTAAATTCAGTCTCTTCCACTGCTTGAATTGGTCAAGGGAGAATGTCAGATCATGGTTATGTCGATTCTGAGAAACCTCGGGCCATGTTTATGATATATCCTTAGCTATAGTATGCCAAGACTTAGGGCAAGGAGATGAGTTTCAAGGATGTTCTGAGACAAAACTCAAGTCATCATACTCCCGGGAATATAACCTACAACTCATTGGGAATATTTATCAAATTAGAAGAGAAGATATAATCAATTAAATGCAAACATCATTCCCAGTGCAAAATGGAGTTTGACAATTTTGGAAGCTTGGAGTAGGAGAATCAATGTTTTTTTCACAACAATACATAAATTTATTATCAAAATCATGACATCATCACAATGATGACTATAGATTATAAATGAATTATCTTACAAGAAAGTACAGTGAAATCTGATACAACAAAATGCCATATGCCATCGACTTGTTATATCCATTACTAACAGCAAGTGTCCAGGAGGAAACCACCTTTCAGTGTCAGAAAACCACCGGTTTCGTGGTAGCCCAACAAAGACTCGTTGTTTGCACAACTGATAGTCATGTGAAGCTTTATCGTGCACCCTATTGTGATTTTCATGCAGAATGGGTAGAGGTATTGGACATATCGGAAATGCTATACAACTGTTTTGTGAGCGTTCAGTTTGGTGAATTTGAGTTAGGATTTTCTGGAATCTCTCCTGAGAGGACAGTTTCTGTTGATGGTCTCTTTAGGGATGTTAAAATTTCTAACTCAGCGCAAGAGGCTCGATACATAAAAGCAATGAAGACCAGAAAAATGATTTTGATGATGATCTAAATGAAGAGTCTTCAGAGCACCCTAATAAGAGAGTGCAGTGAAATCTGAACATTCTCTTTATCACACATGTATGCATTTCTGATAAAATCCCCTATTCTCCTTGGTGCAATCGACAATGACACCCAACAAAATTAACATAGTCCGTCAAGAAAATGCTTACCTTACCTCTGAGGGATGAATCCACATAGACATCATATTTGCAAGGGTTACGACGTTGTTCAATGTCTACGTAATAGGAATAATCTGAGAGAATGGCCGCTGCATTGGGAGACAATGCGTAAAAAAATGGGTGACCAGAGTGCCCGGATGCAAGCATACTAGAGTGCCCGAATTTTCGCTGTTAAGTGCAGACAAATAATCAGCTTCCACGCTGCCAACGTTGAGGACAAAGTGGAGCACACCTCTGGGAAATACAGTAACGTCCCCGGGATAAAGAATATCGACGTGTGAGACACCTAATGAATCAATTTGAATGATTAGATTATATATTTATTATTAATATATTTATATAAATTAAATGATTGATAAACCAGGATTGCAATCAAAATATTTGTGTTATTTGTAGTTCTAAAAATTTATATTAAAATAAGAATAGTGATTCTAAACTGAAAAATTATTAAAAAAAATTTGATTTCATCTAATAATACTTATAATATTCTAAATTATTAAATATAAATTGTCCATATTTTTTATTCTAAAAACTTTATTCTAGAATAAACCACTCCCCTATAAAAGATAATAATATATAATGAGAATCTCATGATCTTGTTAACAAGGAGAATTTTTTCCAGAAAATAAAACAAGGAGATTATTCATAGTAAAAATTACCTTTGGTGTCAACCAACCCAAAAACAAGGAGATTATTCACAGTAAAAATTACCATTGGTGTCAACCAACCCAACTTGAAGGGGTCCACAAGATAAAAGAGAAAGAACTTATGTAGCTCTGGGATGTGTATGGGGAAGGTTGCATCCACAGGGAACCATTTTAAACCTCACCACTGATAGCCCTTGTGTTCTGTAAAATCATTTAATCATATATCCTCAAAATCTATGGGCTATACAAACACAAATATAAGAGAAAGCTGACTCATTTAGAAATGAACAATAAATGAATATATTCAAATATACCGCAGTGCATGAAAGTTCTGAGAATTGGTTGCTGCTCGAATCCTGCCCGTATCGTTACTAACATCTGCATTCTGGAAAATGGTGCGTAGAGTGAACGTACTCAGTCCTATGTCGAATTCTCTAACGGGGTCTGGATCTACAGAGTAAGCACAGCTAAGAAATAGCAATACGCCCTAAATCCACATAGACATTATATTTGCAAGGGTTACGACGTTGTTCAATCCCTTTTTCTTTGCCCTTGGATTCAATGTCTACGTTAATAGGAATAATCTAAGAGAATGGCCGCTGCATGGGGAGACATTGCCTAAAAAAATGGGCGGCCAACCTTAAGTCCACTACTGAATACCACAACGGAGAAACCTATACGCCCTCCAACTCCATATTTTAACATCTTCACTTTACAACAGGATCTCAGGAATTTCTCCTCCAGAAAAACACTTCGACGCTGGCCATCCATATTCAACAGTGAATTTTGCAAGTTAGGTTTCTCTCGCCTCAGCATGGATGCAGATGATCTAATTTAAAAAACCAAGGAAACCGCCTCAGCATGGATTCAAAGGATTTAATTAAAAAAACCAAGAAACATGGATTTAGAGGATTTAATTTAAAAAACCAAGAAACCGCCTCACCATCGATGCAGAGGATCTGATACGCTGGCACAGTGAGGCACTCTGGCTTGCTGTCAATTTTTTCTTCGTAGCTGTTCCCGATACTGTCCACGTCCTGGAAGATCTTCTCCATTGCACGAAAGGAGAAGTCCATATTATCTGGATGAGTGGCATCCCTAATATTGTTGATCCTGGTCGTCATTCTACACAGGGCTCTCTTTTTTATTGTCCATTCGAGAAAGATTTTCTCTGTTGGAATGATAGGCACCCGATGAAACAACTTGAGGGACATAAGCTTTCTCGTTTTTTGGCTCTTTGAGGAAGTTGGGAACTCTAAATATGGAAACAACGAACTGCAATCTGGGATCAACATAGCATTCCTGTGGAATATGAATATGAAACTACCTCAGCATGGATGCACAAGATTTAATTTAAAAAACCGAAAAACATGGATCCAAAGGATCTAAATTAAAAAATCAAGAAACCGCTCACCAAGATGCAGAGGATCACCAAGAAACCGTCGGCCATTGGCCATTACTTGACGATGGCCACCGCCCAGATCCATATTGGCATGCCCTGTTTCTCCCGATTTCTGTGCAATTAAGGATCTATACTGTCGCTTCACCAAGAATGCCGAAAATCTAATTTGAAAAACCAGACAACTCTGAACATCAATTTACGGGAATTAAAGAACATCAATTTACGGGAATTAAATTTCTAAAATCAAATCGATTCCTCTCTCATTCACATAATCTTAATTTTATTTGCAGCCTGTTTGGATATTCCAACACATAGGAAATAGTTAAGTTCAACTTGGTCTAGTATAGAGTTAGGTATAGAGTTAGGTAAAGTGTGTTTCTTTACCGTTGTACATTTTGTAACTTACAATCCGACGGTCACGATATGTAGTGATCCGACGGTTCACTCTCTCCTCGGTATTACCGACACTTGATCCGTGGCTTGACACCTGATTGATCCATGAGTTCTATTTAAAGCGCATGGAGGGTCATTGTTTGGGTAATTCGTCTATGAGAGAAAGCTTATGTAAATTTTCATTCTTTGATTAATAAATTGCTTGAAGCGGCCACGTTGGCTCAGGCCGTGGACTGTTTCCCTCTTTGAGGGTTTTAACCACGTCAAAAATACTGGTGTATTGATTTGAGATCTAGTTGTGAGTGGTGTCCTTTTAGTGTTCTTTCTGATGAACTTACCCTGTAAATTCATACATGGTATCAGAGCTATTTGAGGGCCGCGTCCGTTGGTGATCCAAATCTGAAGCCGATAGAACTGCATGCGACTGTCGTTTCCTAGATATACTGTTTCTGACTGCTTTCGGGCCGAGAGGACTGCTCTGTTGTGTTCAGAGCATCTGTTCCAGTGAGGAACCCCTTTCGTTTCATGCGAAAAGGTTTCTGGTAGCCCTATCTGCGTCATTTTTAAGATCTGGAGGTATACAGTGTTTATCTGCAGTTTACTGTTATTTTCTCTTTGGTTATTTCGGTTTCTGTTTATTTAGCCTTTTTTTATTACCGGATCTATACCTTTCTTTTCTGCGTATGCTCTTTGCCCTGCGACTCTGTGCGATCTGGGCAAATCAGAAACAGAAAGGAAGTTTTTTTTCTCATGCGTATGCTCTTTTCCCTGCACCTTAGTGTGATCTTGGAAAATCAGAAACATTGAGAAAAATATTTAGTTTCCGGCTAAAGCTAACTTCGAGCCGTAAGGTTCGTTTTTCTTTGCATATTCGTGTTGCGTTTTGTGTTTTTGTTTTGTAGGAAAAAAAGAGCTTTCTCAAGGCAAGCAACCCAAGGCCCCCCCCCCTCTCTCTCTCTCTCTCTCTCTCTCTCTCTAATTTTTTGTATAGCTCAATTGGTTCAAAGCTATTTTAAGAGAGTAGAGGTCTTGGGTTCAAATCTCCATTTTGTGGGGGCGTTTTTTTTCATTCCCGCACATTCGCGCACTTTGCCGGCAACTTCAACAATTTTTTTTTCAAAAAGCCATAACTTCTTCATCCGGAAGCCTTTTTCAGAGCCGTTTTTTTTTAAACAGCCTAATTTTTCGAGATCTATCCATTGGAACACTTACTTTCAGCATCTTCAGCTTCAGTTTTTTTTTAAATGGAAAGTCCATGCCAAGTCATTCTTGACAGCACTAACTACTTCCAATGGATATCCTACATGGAAGATTTACTTAGAAGTAAAGGTCTCTACAGAATAGCCACAGGCCAAGAGAAGAAACCAAAAGATGAAGACAAGGCTGCAAAATGGGAAAATAGACAAGATTAAGCACATGGTTTGATAGGGATGTCTATTTCTCCTGATCTTAGATTCCATATTGCAGAACTTGATACTCCTCATGAAGCATTGGAACAAATCACTAAAGTTTTTGGGATTAAAAATGAAATTAGAGCCCATCAACTTGAAAATGAGTTGCTTACATTGGATCCTAATAATTTTTCTTGCATTGAAGATTTCTTGTCCAAATTCAAGACCCTTAGATATCTCTTGGAAGGTGTTAAGGTTAAGAAAGAAGATAGTAACCTTATTTATTCCATCCTTACTAAGTTGGGACCAGCCTACTCTGTATTTGTTTCCACCTTCCATTCTACAAGAGAAGCTTTCATTTGTCAAGGAAAAGACTACAAGGCCCCTTCCTTTGACTCTTTTTGTGATTCTTTAATAAGAGAACAAGAAAAACTCTTACACCTTGGTCTTCTTAATCTTGGAAACTCTTCCAAGAAAGCGTTAGCCGCCCAGCAGCAACCAAATTCAAAGAATCCTAAGAAGTCATATCCTAAAAAGAATGGTCCTAAACCAAACAAGGGTCCTAAGCAAACTCAGCCTCAAAATGAAAGATCATTTCAGCAAAATGATAGGACCAATAAAAACAAATGGAAGAAGACTGATAGACACTGTAACTTTTGTAATCGAGATGGCCACTTAGAATCTAAATGCTTTAAGAAGATGGAAGCCTTGGAAGCCGCAATGAAGAAACATAACATCCATGTGGAGCATTCTTCAACTTCAACTTCAACTTCATCTTCAGGAATGGCACTTTTTGCATGTCGTTGTCAATCATCTCAGTCTAGTTATGCATTAAATGTATCTTCTTCTTCTCATTCTCATGAGTGGCTCATTGATTCTGGAGCCTCTTATCACATGGCCAAAAACAAAGCCATGTTTTCTTCTTTAAATGATTGTAACACCAAAAATATATATGTTGGTGATGATAGATCTCTTAATGTTGTAGGGACTGGAACTGTTCATCTAGACAATGGTCAGTTTAATGATGTATTATGTGTTCCAACCTTATCCTGCAACCTTCTATCTGTATATCAGATAACTCATTCAGGTGAAGGTAAAATTGTTGAATTTTCACCTCATGATGTTGTAATCAAGGATCTAAGAGATCCTAAACAGATTCTAGCTACTGGTATTGCTGATGATTCCACAAGGTTGTATAAGTTTCACAACTTTGGGTCATCAAATCTTCCCTTAGTATTTGTTGCTCATAATGATGAAGTGAGCAAACTTTGGCATGAGCGATTTGGTCACTTAAACTATCGCTCCCTTCAGCATCTATGTAAAGAAAATATGGTGACAGGTCTTCCTATGGTATCTTGCAGAGATGGTGTTTTTTTCGGATGTGTACTCGGAAAACATCATCGGGACAGTTTTGAAAAACGTGCCTCTTGGCACGCCTCAGCCCCTTTACAGCTTGTGCACAGTGATTTATGTGGTCCACTTCCTGTTGCTTCATTTTCTGGCTGCAAGTATTTCTTAACTTTCATTGATGATTTCTCCAGACGCACTTGGGTATACTTCTTAAAACTTAAGAGCGAAGTATTTAACACATTTTTGGCCTTCAAAGCCTTTGTTGAAAAATAATCTGGACATCAAATTCTTAAGCTAAGAACTGATAATGGTGGAGAATATGTTAAAAACACATTCATCAACTTTTGCACCGAAAATGGAATTCAAATGCAACATACTGTTCCATACACTCCACAACAAAATGGTGTAGCTGAAAGGAAAAATCGCACCTTAAAGGAAATGGCTAATTGTATGCTGCAATCTAAAGGACCCAGTCTTAGTTTTTGGGCCGAAGCAATTAATTGTGAAAATTATATAATCAATCGCACTCCTACTAAGGTTCTAAAGAATATCACTCCAGAAGAAGTTTGGAGTTCCATTAAACCAGATGTAAGTCACTTTCGTGTTTTTGGAAGTGAAGCATGGGCCCATATTCCAGATGAAAAGCATAAAGCTTTAGAACCTAGGAGTGAGAAATGTACTTGTGTTGGATATTCTGAAGATGTAAAAGGTTATAGACTTATTCCATTTAAGTCCAAAAATGTTATCATTAGAAGAAATGTAAAATTTGATGAAAATAAATCGGCCTGCGAGCCTAGTCCGGCGGATGTGCCACCTCTTCCTATCTCTTCTACTTTTGAAAACATTTCTTCTTCAGATGATGAAAGTGAGGATGACAATCCTCCCCCACCTTCTCAGGATCCTCAACTTCCAAGATGGGTCCATGCTACTCGGGATGCAGCAGGTGATCTTGCCGGTGATCCTACAGATCAACGACGTACACGTTCTCAGTTTGAAAGAGCCTCTTCTTTACTGGCTCAAGCTCCAGTAAATCATGATCCTGACACTTTTGCAGAAGCTTCAGGCCATCCACATTGGGAAGCAACTATGAATGAAGAATATCATTCATTGTTGGCAAATGATACATGGGATCTTGTTCCTATACCAAAGGGACGCAAACTTGTTAGATGTAAATGGGTTTACAGAACCAAGTATGGACCAAATGGGAAAGTAGATAAACATAAAGCTCGTCTTGTTGCTAAGGGCTTTTCACAGGTTGAAGGCATTGACTACACTGAAACCTTCTCCCCTATTGCCAAAATGAACTCTATCCGCCTTGTTCTTTCCCTTGCTGCCTCTTTAAAATGGGAAGTCCATCAGATGGATGTTAAATCTGCCTTCTTGCATGGGGACTTGCATGAAGAAATCTATATGGAACAACCCATTGGCTTCATCCAAACAGACTCCAGCCTTGTATGTCGACTTAAGAAATCCCTTTATGGTCTCAAGCAAGCTCCTCGGGCTTGGTATGCCAAAATGGATAGCTTTATTTTAGAATCTGGCTTTTCTAGGTGTTATTCTGACAATACTGTCTACACCAAGAAAGTGGGCAACTCTCTTATCATCCTTGTTCTTTATGTTGATGATCTTATTCTTACTGGTAGTGATCCCAACCTCATAAACCATGTGAAGTCCAGCCTTAAAAATAAATTTGAAATGACAGACTTAGGACACTTACACTATTTTCTCGGTCTTCAAGTCTTGCAATCCAAGGAGGGTATTTCCCTTTCCCAGTCCAAGTATGCTTGTGATATTCTTCGTCATTTTCACATGGAAGACTGTAAGCCAGCCCCTTCTCCCTTTCATTTTGGAGTCAAACTTTCAGTCTCTTGTACTTCTCCTGAAGTTGATGCTACCTTATACCGTCAACTTGTAGGAAAACTCTTGTATTTAACCCATACTCGTCCTGACCTTTCCTTTGTTGTTGGCCTTGTTGCTCGTTTTATGCAAAACCCCCGTGAAAGTCATTGGAAAGCAGCTAAAAGAATACTTCGTTATGTTCGAGGTATAGTACAGTTTGGGATTCATTACAGTGCCAAAGCAGCTCCTCTATTAGCTGGTTTCACTGATTCTGATTGGGCTGGTGACCCTGATGATCGGAAGTCTACTGCCGGTTATGTCTTCACTCTTGGTTCAGGACCTATTACATGGGCTTGTAAGAAACAGGCTGCCATTTCTCTTTCGTCAGCAGAAGCAGAGTATCGTGGTGCCGTGGAAGCTAGTAAGGAAGCCTTGTGGCTTCGTCAGATCTTATCAGAGTTTGGCTTTGAGCAGCAGCATCCAACCACACTTTGGTGTGATAATCAAAGTGCCATTCAGCTATGCAAAGATCCAGTCTAGCATCAGCGCAGCAAACACATTGAACTACACATGCACTTCATCAGAAAGCTCATTCATGACCATGTTCTTGAAGTGCAATATTGTTCAACAGATGATCAGGTTGCAGACATCTTCACAAAGGCTCTCACAGAGGTGAAGTTCACTAAACTTCGATATATGCTTGGAGTTCAGGAAGTTGTCACTAAGGGGGGATAGGCTCTAGTGCCTCCTTCCTTCTCCTATTGTGTCATATTTGTAAATCCTTCAATCCTATCCCAAGTTGTTCTTAAGGGGGGATGTTAGGATATTCCGACACATAGGAAATAGTTAAGTTCAACTTGGTCTAGTATAGAGTTAGGTAAAGTGTGTTTCTTTACCGTTGTACATTTTGTAACTTACAATCCGACGGTCACGATATGTAGTGATCCGACGGTTCACTCTCTCCTCGGTATTACCGACACTTGATCCGTGGCTTGACACCCGATTGGTCCATGAGTTCTATTTAAAGCGCATGGAGGGTCATTGTTCGGGTAATCCGTCTATGAGAGAAAGCTTATGTAAATTTTCATTCTTTGATTAATAAATTGCCTGAAGTGGCCACGTTGGCTCAGGCCATGGACTGTTTCCCTCTTTGAGGGTTTTAACCACGTCAAAAATACTGGTGTATTGATTTGAGATCTGGTTGTGAGCGGTGTCCTTTTGGTGTTCTTTCTGAGGAACTTACCCTGTAAATTCCTACACAGCCCACAACCCATAATCAGAGTTATCAATACAAAGAGTTTAAAAATAAATTTACCAGAATACCTCATTTACCTCCGATCGTGTCAGTCGAATGCCTCAGTTAACTGTGATCCCTGGGCAGAGCCACTGGGGAGCAGATGCACATCTTCACCATTCCGTTTAGGCTTCCACTGTAACTGATAAACAAATTGTCATGGAGATCCATGGTAGTGACACCGATGCATTTGACGGGACCACTGTGCCCCTCCATCACTGCAACGCAACATATTTTGGTGCTGCCGCTTCCCTTTTCCAAACCCTAATCGTCGTATCGGTCGAGCCACTGAGGAGCAGATCACCAATGGCCTCCAGACAGAGAACAGAGTGAAGGTGGCCTCTAAGGAAACCAGAGTAATGCAATATTCGCTCTTCCTCCCAGTAATGAATATATCCATCGTAACATCCCGCTTACAAAATGGGCGAATCATCTGGACCTAGGGCGAGTGCTTTCGATGAACTTTTCGAAATTCAACCCTGAAACCCTAACTGTGGGTGAATCAGTGGAAAAAGGTAGAACAAATCAGTGTGAAAACACAGAACAAATATGCAGCTAAGGCGTCAGAGTTCAATGATTTTGAAGAACGAGAATCGATCTAGATATCCTAAAATCCAACCCAGTGACCAGTACCTGTTTCCATATATTCCCAGCGAAGATTGGAGATTCATATTGCCCTGCCCAGCGAAGATTGGAGATTCATATTGCCCTGCCCAGCCTTTGTCTTTTTTGGTGGGAATTAAATTAGCATTTGCATCAATTGTTGCAAAGGAAATGCGGTAAGTGGTGGGAATTAAACTAGCATTTGCACCAACTGTTGCAAAGGAAATGCGGTAAGGCATAAATTGAGGAACAATCAAGACATGGGAATGGGCAAATCTAAATGAAATGTAGAGATGTAGTAGAAATGAAATTGATTTAGAGTGCCTCACACTATTTTTTATTAATTATTGAATTAATATTGCATATAAATCATTGTTCATGACTATGAAGCTACCAAGTTTCTCAATGGGAAAGCTATAGCCAAAGGAGAGGAGAGGTAGGAAGAACACTATAAATTGTACATGTGAGTTAATTTGAATTTACTTTAAAATCATAGTAATTTAGTTTCAATTTGAATTTATTTATTTCTAAAGTCACTTTTATTCATAAAAATTAATTAATGGTTGTGTAAGAATGAAAGTATGCTTTAAAATCATAGTAGACAATCTAATAAGATAAAGATTATTATTAGAACTAAATCATAATTTTAATTTTTTTTATTATATAATTAATAAAAATAATTAGTCTCTCTCGAATAAGATGAAGATGATTATTAGAACTAAATCATAATTTTAAATTTTTTTATTATTTAATTAATAAAAATAATTAGTCTCTCTTGTATCATACCCGTGGTTGGGATTATACAACGAATCTTCTGCATCTCATAACTTATCCCAAAAAAAATTCTACTCATAATTTGAATTTATTTATTTCTGGAGTCAAATTTATTCATAAAATTTTAATGGTTGCTTAACACTGAAAGTATGCTTTAAAATCATAATAAATGAGTTTTAATTTTATATTCATAAAAAAAATAATAGTTGTAACATTGAAAGTATGTTTTAAAATCATTGTAAATAATCTAGTAAAATAAAAGTGATTTAATTTACTTTCTATTATTATTTAGTTAATTAAAATAATTAATCTCTTATGTGGAATTCTATTTTTCTCCTTCTTATTCAGGTAAGAGAATTTATATTGCACATAATTCTGGGCCTTCTAGTTAAGACACAAGATAGGTCATCACACACATGGTTAAGGCCTCAACCTAAGTAGAGTTGAATAGCCGTCAAGGATATAAGGTTGAGCCCACACAAGTGTTATTTTAATGAAAACTCTACTCTGGTTGAATGATGGTCAAGGCCTCATTCTGAGTAAAATTGAATCCCGCGTCTATGATCTACATCGGATTCAAAAGGTTGAGCCCGTAAAAGTGTTATTTTAATCAAAACTTTATGCCAATAATCTCAGGAGTCTAGGGATATTTGTTAAGGTTGACTTTTATTTTTCATCTTGGTAACCTGAATTCTTTATTTTTGACAATTTCTAAACCCAATTTTGACAATTTCTAAACCCAAACCCATAATTATATTATGGTTTATTAATGAAAATACAAAAACACAGTGTGCGTGAGGGTGAAAATGCATATCAAATGCATGATTCTTCCATGAGGTTGAAAGATGGAAAATTAACGATTGTTTTGAAAAACTTTTGTTTTATTTTTTACTAGGGTTTCAATGGCTTGTTGGGTTTACAATTTATAAGGCTATGTCATGTTGTGTTTCACTGTCTCTCTTCTTTTGTAGGTGGATCAAACTTCTCATATGAATTATGTCTGCGGATCAAACTTCTCAAGTTAATTACATCTGCAGATTTCCTAGGACACATGTGCTAGCCGCTGTCTAGAACCCCTTTTTGAAATCTTCGGCCCTCATCAATGACACATGCTCTGATATGTTTGCTGAGGGTTCTTGTGGAAGAGTATTGAAATTACTTATGGTTATATGAATCTTTTGGTAGATCTGACGAGAAGACAAGGGTTTCTGGTATTTTTGGTTTCTTCATAAAGGGTGTCGTTGGGTTTCAATTTGCAAGATTATTTTCCCTGGAAAAATGCTGGTAGCACGGATCTGTAGTTGTTCTCCATATTACTCAATTATCACGATGATTTTCCTCTGAAATACTCTTTGGTGAATTTGAATTTTCAGTGTTAGATTTTGCTGGTGATAAATCTAACAACATTGATGGTCATTTCTGAAATCTAATCATCTTTGCCAAAATCTGAGGAACGAGGTTTTTTCAAGGTCCTTTTACCACGAATCCTTCATCAGAGAATGAATTATATGGAGGCATAATAATTGAAATCGATTCTTGATTCCGTGAGCTGAAATTGTTTGAAGCATATTGTCCATTGAAACTCCCATCTCCATCTTTATCTATTGAATATCTCCAGCTCTTGTTTCTCAATAAGTCTAAGCATTATATTGACCTCAGAGCTCACTGTTTTAATATCACAAGTGGCTACCCAGAGTGTACATTGCCCCTCAGAAAATAGAAAGGAAGCAATGTACAATTTTTTGTTGTCATGCCTCAGTAGCAAACTTAGAAGCACCATTACTTGAGAAGACCGAGCTTTTCTTTGGGTATTTGTGATATTTATCTTCAGATTAGGAGGCTCTACCAGTTTCTTCTCTTCAAGTTGTGATCCTAGGTTTGAAGCTTCACCAATAGCACTAATAGCTAAAGACCTTGACACAAGACAGAAACCTTGTGTGACAGATCCTTGACGATTTTTTGATGCTGTAAGAGTAACATTGATTGCATGACATTGACTTATGCGTGACTGTAACAATGATATCAATGAGCATCCTATTGATTGGTTGTATATCAGTGAGAAAATAACTTGTAATCAGATATGCCAATCATGTAGGTTTTAACCCTGTACAGAAATTACCTGCATACGAATTCTTAAACAAAGAAAATAAACAATGCGAGAGCATAACCCATAAAACACATACGCACAGAGATTTTTCCCTGGATCCCAAAACCGGGACTACCCGCTTGATTTTTCATTATGTTCCTTTCAATGTTACAATACATATTTATACATGCCGAAACATCCAATACCATGGACCGAAAACCATTGCATCCAATACCATGGACCGAAAACCATTGCGTCCAAAAAACATGTGCGAAAATCATGCACAAAACCATAGGTGGGTCCGCCCAACCTAACATATGGTCCAAAACCAAAATTTTCCGGGGCGCTGCCCTGGACCCCATAAAGTGGGGTTACGGGTGCCCTTCAAACCCCCTATTAACTACGTGGAAAGAATATAACACAACCCAACAATCTCCCACTTGTTGTTTTCTTTCCACAGGGGGCCACAGGAGAGCTTAGTCATTTTTTCAGCCCTAAGATTCCCATTGCTTCTCTACACCAAGAGAACTTCTCAAAGCTCACAGATTTTGTCAATGCATCTGCAGTATTCTTCAAAGTGTCCACCTTTACCAGCAACACCTTTCTGTCTTCTATCATATCCCTCACAAAGTGATACTGAACATCAATGTGCTTTGTCTTTGAATGATAAGCAGGGTTCTTTGCCAAGAAAATTCCACTTTGGCTGTCACAGTCTATTCTTATAGCTCCCTGTACTAACCCCATACTTGAACACAATCTCTGCAACCAAACTACTTCCTTGCTTGCATGAGTGGCTGCCATGTATTCTACCTCTGTAGTTGATAGTGCCACTACAGATTGCTTCTTACTCATCCAACTGACTGCACCTCCAAATAGGTTAAACACATACCCACTTGTAGATCTTCTCTGATCCAGATCTCCAGCCCAGTCTGCATCAACAAAGCCATGAATATCCAACACTCTATCCAATCCTGGTCTTCCTTGGTAGCACAAACCATAATCACTAGTGCCACGCAAATACCTGAAAACCCGCTTCACTGCTGTCCAGTGCTCCTTCCCAGGTTTTGACATAAACTTGCTCAATACTCCCATTGCATGTGCAATGTCTGGTCTAGTACAGACCATTGCATACATCAGGCTACCCACTGCACTTGCATATGGAACACGGGACATGTCCTCTTCCTCTTCTTGTGTCTTGGGACACTGTTCAGCAGATAACCTCACACCTACAGGAATAGGAACCTTCACCGGTTTACTATCCTGCATATTAAACCTCTAGAGTATTGTCTCGACATACTTCCTCTGGTTTAACCAGAGCTTCCTCTTTGATCGATCTCTTTTAATTTCCATGCCCAAAATATAGTTTGCAACACCAAGATCTTTCATGTCGAATTTGGAGGACAATTGGGTCTTCAAATCCTGGATAATTTCTTTGTCATTTCCAACTAGCAACATATCATCCACATACAAGACCAGATAAATAATACGGTCACCAATTAATTTAAAATACACACAATGATCTGCTTTGCTTCTGGTGAAGCCAAGTCCCCGTATAAATGTATCAAATTTCTGATACCACATCCTTGGTGACCGTTTTAACCCATATAGAGACTTCTTTAACTTGCATACCAGTTCTTTCTTACCCTTCACCGCAAAGCCTTTAGGTTGCTTCATGTAGATTTCCTCTTCCAAATCCCCGTGAAGAAATGTTGTCTTCACATCCATCTGTTCTACCTCAAAATCAAAAGCAGCAGCAACAGATAAAAGTAATCTAATAGAAGTTACCTTGGAAACAGGAGAAAAAATATCACCAAAATCAATTCCCGGCACCTGGGAATAACCTTTTGCTACCAACCGAGCTTTGTATTTCTCTACCTTTCCTTCTGCATTTGTCTTCTTCTTGAACACCCATTTGCTGCCAATGGGTTTCCTTCCAGCCGGCAACTCCACCAGATCCCAAACCTCATTTTTGTGCAAAGATGCCATTTCATCGACCATGGCCTCTTTCCAGAGTTTTCCATCCTCTGAATCCACTGCTTCCTTCACATTTCTGGGATCATTATCAGTAACAGACAAAGAAAAATTTGAACTGAAAGCAGATGGACTATACCTTTCTGGCTGCCTTCTTTCTCGAACTGATCTTCTCACAGCCGGAGTTTGTGGCTCTTCATCTTCTGATTCCTACTCTGCTGCAGAGTCTGATTCTTCCTCCTTTGGCTCAAACTCTATCTTCTCAGGTTCGTTTGGTTGGACTTCATGTTGAATAACATCTTTTACCTCTCTGAACAACACATCTCGGCTGTACACAACCTTCCGTGTGATTGGGTTCCAAAGCTTATAACCCTTTATACCATCCTTATACCCAATAAAGATGCACTTTTCAGATTTACTATCCAACTTGGTTCGTTTCTCCTTTGGAACATGTACATATGCATCACATCCAAATACCCTTAGATGTGAAAGAGAGGGTTTCTTACTAGTCCATACTTCTTGTGGAGTCTTATCCTCCAACGCTGATGAAGGTGATCTGTTGATCAGGTAACATGCAATATCCACCGCCTCTGCCCAGAATTCATGTCCTAACCCGGCACCACTGAGCATGCTTCTTTCCCTTTCCATCAACGTCTTGTTCATTCTTTCTGCGACTCCATTTTGCTCAGGTGTATATGGAGTAGTCTTCTGCCGTGCTATACCACACTTCTTACAAAATTCTTCAAATTCCTTGCTGCAAAATTCTCCACCATTATCTGTCCTCAGCACCTTTATCTTCTTCTCTGTCTGATTTTCCACCAGAGCCTTAAATTCTTTAAACCTGTCAAAGACTTCAGATTTCTTCTTAAGAAAATATATCCATGTATTCCTTGAGAAGTCATCTATGAATGATACATAGTACACAGACTTACCCAATGATGGAACCTTCACAGGTCCAAACGCATCACTGTGCATAAGCTCTAATATATGTTTCGTCCTCTTACCACCAGAGGGGAAACTCACCCGATTCTGCTTCCCATATACACAATTTTCACAGAAATCAAAATCCAGAGAGCTATTATTCATACCTTCTACCATACCTTTACCATGAAGTATTCGAAGGCCCTTCTCTCCAATATGTCCAAGCCTTTGATGCCACAACATGGTCTTCTCTCCAGAGACCACTAGATTCTCTACTCCATTTTCAGGAACCATAGAACTATTGCACCCATCAACAACAGTGCTACCTTGTAGCTTGTACAGAGTTCCAATCTGAACTCCCCGCATTAATATCAGTGCTCCTCGAACCATCTTGCAGGTATCTTTCTCGAACACTGTCTTTACACCTGCATCATCCAACTTGCTTACAGAAATCAGATTTCTGGCCAATGCAGGAATATGTAGAACACCCGGAAGTGTTCTAACCCTTCCACCTTGCAACTTCAACTTTACTTTTCCCCGACCAATGATTCTAGCCTTCCTATCATCTCCTAAGAAGACATCACCACCATCGTATTTCTCATACTCGCAGAACCACTCTCTATGGGGAGTGAAGTGAAAGGATGCACCTGAGTCAATCAACCATGCCTCATGATCTACGTGTACTTGTAGAAGCCAAGTACACATCCCCACCTTCATCTGAGGTGGTTTTCGCCTCTGCAGAAGGAGCATCATCAGATCCCTTTCCTTTATCAGGAGCTTTAGATTTACAATCCCTTCTGAAGTTCCCTTCCTTTCTGCATTTCCAGCACACCACCTTTGTAGGTTTTCCTGGATATTTAGATCTCCCACTCGATGACTTATTTTTGTTTCTGTTCTGGGACCATCCTCGTACAGACAAGGCATCACCATTCTGGTTGTCCATATTTTTCCGTCTCATCTCCTCTGTCAGCAAGGCTGAGACTATTTCATCAAACTGCAAAGCAGTTGCATTGCTACCTATTGCAATAACCAGACTATCCCACAAATCTGGTAGAGAACACAATAGACTGATGCACTTATCTTCATCTGAAATTTTAATATCAACAGATAATAACTGACTTACCACAGTATTAAACGCATTCAGATGCTCTGTCACCAAGTCTCCATCTTTCATCCTCAGGTTATACAGATTTTTCCGCAGGAACAGTTTATTCACCAGAGACTTAGATTGGTACAAAGTCCCTAACTTGACCCACAAAGCCTTTGTCGTAGCTTCCCCTGATACATTCAGCAATACTGAATCCGAGGCACACAATCGTATTGTGCTCTTTGCCTTCCGATCCAACTTCTTCCATTCTTCATCGGTCACTCCTGATGGTTTAGTACCTGGATCTACCGCGATCCACTGATCTTTATCCACCAACAGATCCTCCATCTTGAGTTTCCACAACTCAAAATTCTGACCATTGAACTTCTCAATCTCTATCTTTCCATTGCTCGCCATCTTCTTTCACCACCAGAATCGATCTCGCAGATCTTCCACTGAACAGGGTCTACCACAGGCCCGAGCGAAACCCTTCAGCAACAAAGGCGTCCCCTTGAAGCCAAAACAGCTCTGATACCAAATGTAGGTTTTAACCCTATACATAAATTATTTGCATACGAATTCTTAAACAAAGAAAATAAACAATGCGAGAGCATAACCCATAAAACACATATGCACAGAGATTTTTCCCTGGATCCCAAAACCGGGACTACCAGCTTGATTTTTCATTATGTTCCTTTCAATGTTACAATACATATTTATACATGCCGAAGCATCCAATACCATGGACCGAAAACCATCGCGTCCAAAAAACATGTGCGAAAATCATGCACAAAACCATAGGTGGGTCCACCGAACCTAACATATGGTCCAAAACCAAAATTTTCCGGGGCATTGCCCTGGACCCCATAAAGTGGGGTTACGGGTGCCCTTCAAACCCCTTATTAACTACGTGGAAAGAATATAACACAACCCAACAAATCAAGAACAAAGAACTAGTTGAAGGTTGAACACTTTCCCTGAGTGTGGACAACCGAAGAAGAACCTCGTGAGTAAGCCCCAACTGAATCATCGAATTAGAAAAGGATGAATAAAAAATAGCTGCCAGTTTTCCTCTTCTACCAAATCCCCCATTCTTATTATAGATGTCTCTGCAACTCCAATTTCTGGCAGGACTTTGCGATTTCTTGAACTTACAACAAGTCTCGAGTTGGAGTGGTGGGTTAGCAGCAACAAACCAAATTCTTCCATCAACTGGGAACCATCTCTCCAAACTTCATCCAGAAATAAAGCAAACCTCTGAGTCTGCAATCTCTAACTCAACCACATCTTTGCATATTCATCACCATCATTTCTATCTAATTCTATCTTTGTAAGCGTGGCTATTTGCATACACAGTTCATTTCTAAGATTGTAAAAGATGGATTATTGGAAACAGTGAGCCAAAGCAATAAGTCATCTCTGAAGAGATTTCTCACCTTTGGACTGTGGAAGACTGATATGTTTGCTGAGGGTTCTTGTGGAAGAGTATTGAAATTACTTACGGTTATATGAATCTTTTGGTAGATCTAACGAGAAGACAAGGGTTTCTGGTATTTTTGGTTTCTTATAAAGGGTGTCGTTGGGTTTCAATTTGAAAGATTATTTTCCCTGGAAATATGCTGGTAGCACGGATTTGTAGTTGTTCTCCATATTACTCAATTATTGCGATGATTTTCGTCTGAAATACTCTTTGGTGAATTTGAATTTTCAGTGTTAGATTTTGCTGGTGATAAATCTAACAACACTGATGGTTACAGGTGTTTGATTTGTCATTTCTGAAATATAATCATCTTTGCCAAAATCTGAGGAATGACGTTTTTTTCAAGGTCCTTCTACCACTAATCCTTCATCAAAGAATGAATTATATAAAGGCATAATAATTGGAATCGACTCCTGATTTCGTGAGCTGAAATTGTTTGAAGCAGATTGTCCATTGAAACTCCCATCTCCATCTTTTTCTATTGAATATCTCCAGCTCTTGTTTCTCAATAAGTCTGAGCATTATATTGACCTCAGAGCTCACTATTTTAATATCACAAGTGGCTACTCAGAGTGTACATTGCCCCTCAGAAAATAGAAAGGAAGCAATGTACAATTTTGTGTTGTCATGCCTCAGTAGCAAACTTAGAAGCACCATTACTTGAGAAGACCGAGCTTTTCTTTGGGTATCTATGATATTTATCTTTAGATTAGGAGGCTCTACTAGTTTCTTCTCTTCAAGTTGTGATCCTAGGTCTGAAGCTTCACCAATAGCACTAATAGCTAAAGTCCTTGACATAGGACAGAAACCTTGTGTGACAGATCCTTGACGATTTTTTGATGCTATAAGAGTAACATTGATTGCATGACATTGACTTATGTGTGACTGTAACAATGATAGAAATGAGCATCCTATTGATTGGTTGTATATCAGTGAGAAAATAACTTGTAATCATATATGCCAATCAAGAGCAAAGAACTGGCTGAAGGTTGAACACTTTCCCTAAGTGTGGACAATCGAAGAAGAACCTCGTGAGTAAGCCCCAACTGAATCATGGAATTCAAAAAGGATTAATAAAAAATAGCTTCCAGTTTTCCACTTCTACCAAATCCCCCATTCTTATTATAGATGTCTCAGCAATTCCAATTTCTGACAGGACTTTGCGATTTCTTGAACTTACAACAAGTCTCAAGTTGGAGTGATGGGTTAGTAGCAACAAACCAAATTCTTCCATCAACTCGAAACCATCTCTCCAAACTGCATCCAGAAATAAATCAAACCTCTGAGTCTGCAATCTCTGACTCAACCACATCTTTGCATATTCATCACCGTCATTTCTATCTAATTCTATCTTTGTAAGCATGGCTATTTGCATACACAGTTCATTTCTAAGTTTGTAAAAGATGGATTATTGGAAACAGTGAGTCAAAGAAATAAGTCATCTCTAAAGAGATTTCTCACCTTTGGACTGTGGAAGACTGATATGTTTGCTGAGGGTTCTTGTGGAAGAGTATTGAAATTACTTATGGTTATATGAATATTTTGGTAGATCTGACGAGAAGACAAGGGTTTCTGGTATTTTTGGTTTCTTCATAAAGGGTGTCGTTGGGTTTCAATTTGCAAGATTATTTTCCCTGGAAAAATGCTGGTAGCATGGATCTGTAGTTGTTCCTTATATTACTCAATTATCATGATGATTTTCCTCTGAAATACTCTTTGGTGAATTTGAATTTTCAGTGTTAGATTTTGATGGTGATAAATCTAACAACACTGATGGTTACAGGTGTTTGATTTGTCATTTCTGAAATCTAATCATCTTTGCCAAAATCTAAGGAACGAGGTTTTTTTCAAGGTCCTTCTACCACGAATCCTTCATCAGAGAATGAATTATATAGAGGCATAATAATTGAAATGGATTCCTGATTCCGTGAGCTAAAATTGTTTGAAGCAGATTGTCCATTGAAACTCCCATCTCCATCTTTGTCTATTGAATATCTCCAGCTCTTATTTCTCAATAAGTCTGAGAATTATATTGACCTCAGAGCTCATTGTTTTAATATCACAAGTGGCTACTCAGAGTGTACATTTCCCCTCAGAAAATAGAAAGGAAGCAATGTACAATTTTGTGTTGTCATGCCTCAATGGCAAACTTAGAAGCACCATTACTTGAGAAGTCTGAGCTTTTTTTTGGGTATCTGTGATATTTATCTTCAGATTAGGAGGCTCTACCAGTTTCTTCTCTTCAAGTTGTGATCCTAGGTCTGAAGCTTCACTAATAGCACTAATAGCTAAAGACCTTGACACAAGACAGAAACCTTGTGTGACAGATCCTTGACGATTTGTTGATGCTATAAGAATAACACTGATTGCATGACATTGACTTATGCATGACAGTAACAATGATAGAAATGAGCATCCTATTGATTGGTTGTATATTGCATATTCATCACCATCATTTCTATCTAATTCTATCTTTGTAAGCATGGCTATTTGCATATCAGTTCATTTATAAGATTGTGAAAGATGGATTAATGGAAACAGTGAGCCAAAGCAATAAGTCATCTCTGAAGAGATTTCTCACCCTTGAACTATTGAAGACTGATATCTTTGCTGAGGATTCTTGTGGAAGAGTATTGAAATTACTTACGGTTATATGAATCTTTTGGTAGATGTGACGAGAAGACAAGGGTTTCTGGTATTTTTGGTTTCTTCATAGAGGGTGTCGTTGGGTTTCAATTTGCAAGGTTATTTTCCCTGGAAAAATCCTGGTAGCACAGATATGTAGTTGTTCTCCATATTACTCAATTATCACAATGATTTTCCTCTGAAATACTCTTTGGTGAATTTGAATTTTCAGTGTTAGATTTTGCTGGTGATAAATCTAACAACACTGATGGTTACAGGTGTTTGATTTTTCATTTATGAAATCTAATCATCTTTGCCAAAATCTGAGGAACGAGGTTTTTTTCAAGGTCCTTCTACCACGAATCCTTCATCAGAGAATGAATTATATAGAAGCATAATAATTGAAATCGATTCCTGATTCCGTGAGCTGAAATTGTTTGAAGCAGATTGTCCATTGAAACTCCCATCTCCATCTTTTTCTATTGAATATATCCAGCTCTTGTTTCTCAATAAGTCTGAGAATTATATTGACCTCAGAGATCACTGTTTTAATATCACAAGTGGCTACTCAGAGTGTACATTGCCCCTCAGAAAATAGAAAGGAAGCAGTGTACAATTTTGTGTTGAATATTTCGTAGTTAATATTTTTCCATAGATTTTGGATCTGAAACATACGTAATATCTCTATAAAATAGATGAAAAAACATATGTAATATCTCTATAAAATAGATGAAAAAAAGGACAAAGGGTTCGGTTTCAGAGAGAAAAAATTACTATGTAAATTTGAGATTAATTGAATCTGATTGGACCAAAAATCATTGATTTTATGGTCCAACGATTCTTGAGATGCTACTTTCCTATCTATTTCTTTATGTTGAAATTTTTTTTTCTAGGTGATTTCATTTTATATGCAATCTTCAATCTTTTATTGAAAGTAAATATTTTGAGATTTGTCATTGATGTCTTATTTTCTTACAATCAAATACTTTCATTTTTGGAAAGCAAATATTTTAGAATTTCTCATTGATGCTTTATTTTCTTACAATCAAATACTTTCATTTCCTTCTAAAGCTACTTTAGAATTCATCCTCGTTGGATGCTCTACTATAGTGGACTATCATCCCCATTCAACTTTCAACTACACCGATAATCTAAGAAAGTTTCATCTATCCTGCTTTTAATATCTATAGCCAGGTAATGGAGGATCTATCAGATTTCTTGCTAATTATCATGACTCCATGCTCAATGGATATTTCACTCTGTCCTACAACATTTTAACCCTTAATATCCCTAATATCCATACCCAGGTAATGGAGGATCCATCAGATTTCGGGCTAATTATCATGACTCCATGCCTAATGGATATTTCACTCTGTCCTACAACATTTTAAATGGATCCATCAGATTTCTTGCTAATTATCATAACTCCATGCCCAATGGATATTTCACTTTGTCTTACAACATTTTAAATCTTATCGTACATAATATCTAGCCATTATACTGATTAAATAACGAGTTATTGAGGTGACACAGGGTGACTGAGTTATGAGAGATAACTCTCTCTAAGCTGGAAAGGTCCACTTCCAATCTAAAAACTAATTCAATGTTACCTTGGGATTTTCCTTTACACAGCCCGGTAAAATTCCCAGTGATAACATGTACTTTAAACCATTAATAATAAATTCTACTAATTACCACAATTAAAATGATGTACTTTAAACCATTAATGTAAATGTAAGTACAAATTCTATTAATTACCACCATTAAAATGACCTAATAACAGATAGTGGGAATATTGGGTGGAACCCACTTGTTATAATTCTATTAACTCCACCCATTTAAAAATTCAATCACCATTATTGATATTCATTGTTAGATTCACTGGAATGTAACTTATGGTTAAAAACTCTGCAAGTTACAACCTAATATGAATATTCACCACCAATATCAACTCACTCTGACCCTTGAATATATCAAAAGTGTAAGTTGACTTTAAGTTCTATGTATGTTACGATATGGTATGAATATAGACCTTCAATCATGGATCATGAGAGTTGTAAGATCCAGTGAAAGTGTAACTTGCTTTTAAACTTTACTTAATTTCTGATGTCTTATGGAATTTGGATATTTCTTCACCTTTCACCATTGGATTATTAGATCAAGAGCTTTGGGTTAATGTGCTCACATATTCTATTCCAATATGGAATAACAACCATCAGATTTATTTCAATTTTCACTATTTGATCCATTAGATCAACAATTCATTGTTATGAAGCGTTTAGTATAACTTTCGATATGATATTATGGAAATTGATCGCAACTTTGTCATCGCTATTGGAACTATCAGATCGACTGGTTTGTCATAAAATGACCTCTATTTTACATTATAACATATGATTTTAGTTATATACACAGTTCATTTCTAAGATTGTAAAAGATGGATTATTGGAAACAGTGAGCCAAAGCAATAAGTCATCTCTGAAGAGATTTCTCACCTTTGGACTATTGAAGAATGATACGTTTGCTAAGGGTTCTTGTGGAAGAGTATTGAAATTACTTACGGTTATATGAATCTTTTGGTAGATCTGACAAGAAGACAAGGGTTTCTGGTATTTTTTGTTTCTTCATAAAGGGTGTCGTTGGGTTTCAATTTGCAAGATCATTTTCCCTGGAAAAATGTTGGTAGCATGGATCTGTAGTTGTTCTCCATATTACTCAAATATCACGATGATTTTCCTCTGAAATACTCTTTGGTGAATTTGAATTTTCAGTGTTAGATTTTGCTGCTGATAAATCTAACAACACTGATGGTTATAGGTGTTTGATTTGTCATTTCTGAAATCTAATCATCTTTGCCAAAATCTGAGGAATGAGGTTTTTTTCAAGGTCCTTCTACCATGAATCCTTCATCAGAGAATGAATTATATAGAGGCATAATAATTGAAATGGATTCCTGATTCCGTGAGCTGAAATCATTTGAAGCAGATTGTCCATTGAAACTCCCATCTCCATCTTTGTCTATTGAATATCTCCAGCTCTTGTTTCTCAATAAGTCTGAGCATTATATTAACCTCAGAGCTCACTGTTTTAATATCACAAGTGGCTACTCAGAGTGTACATTGCCCCTCAGAAAATAGAAAGGAAGCAATGTACAATTTGTGTTATCATGCCTCAGTAGCAAACTTAGAAGCACCATTACTTGAGAAGACTGAGCTTTTCTTTAGGTATCTGTGATATTTATCTTCAGATTAGGAGCCTCTACCAGTTTCCTCTCTTCAAGTTGTGATCCTAGGTCTGAAGCTTCACCATTAGCACTAATAGCTAAAGACCTTGACACAGGACAAAAACCTTGTGTGACAAATCCTTGACGATTTGTTGATGTTGTAAGAGTAACACTGATTGCATGACATTGACTTATGCGTGACTGTAACAATGATATCAATGAGCATCCTATTGATTGGTTGTATACTTCATATTCATCACCCTCATTTCTATCTAATTCTATCTTTGTAAGCATGGCTATTTGCATACACAGTTCATTTCTAAGATTGTGAAAGATGGATTATTGGAAACAGTGAGTCAAAGCAATAAGTCATCTCTCAAGAGATTTCTCACCTTTGGACTATTGAAGACTGATATGTTTGCTAAGGATTCTTTTGGAAGAGTATTGAAATTACTTACGGTTATATGAATCTTTTGGTAGATATGACGAGAAGACAAGGGTTTCTGGTATTTTTGGTTTCTTCATAGAGGATCTCGTTGGGTTTCAATTTGCAGGGTTATTTTCCCTAGAAAAATGTTGGTAGCACGGATCTGTAGTTGTTCTCCATATTACTCAATTATCACAATGATTTTCCTCTAAAATACTCTTTGGTGAATTTGAATTTTCAGTGTTAGATTTTGCTGGTGATAAATCTAACAACACTGATGGTTACAGGTGTTTGATTTGTCATTTCTGAAATCTAATCATCTTTGCCGAAATCTGAGGAACGAGGTTTTTTTCAAGGTCCTTCTACCATGAATCCTTCATCAGAGAATATACTGGTAAGTCTCAAGATGCTGACTTGAACAACATTTCATGAAGGACAACATAAAACCGATATCCCAACTCATTCGTTTCATTATCCCCACTAATTCATCACATGATAAAATGAGAAAATCTAAACATCTTTTAACAAATATAACACCTCAATTGGAAGACTATATCCAGGAATACTCTAGGAATACTGAAACCATGATCGAAGACACAAAAGAATGATCAAACAGAACACATGCCAACTTATAAGACAAAACACATCATAGACTCTCTAGCTCATGATGTTGAAGGCAGATGGAAATCAGTGTAGAAGGCCACCCCAAATGGTCATGATCGAAGCCAAGAAGCAGAAAAACCATTCATAGATACAACGATAACGTGCACGCCAGGAGCTATGACAGTCCAATGATCTGACAGGTTTAAAGCATGAGAAAGTCAACCCTAAGGAAGCCACAAATAACTTCGCAATAAAATATAAAATATAAAAGCCTGCATGCCGCCTTCTTCATTACCAAGAATTTACCAGCGTACATTGATAATCAATAAATTACAAGGACTCACCATGCAATGTAAAATAGTCCACAACTAAAGGATCAGTGGAAACAAATTAGCTACCTGTATGCCTTTCATCAAGTTTCCTTCAACAGGCATCATTCCAGGCAGAGATGTTCCAGGCCAAGTAGTAGCCGCTAGTCCAAAATACCTACTGAACAAATCCTTGTTTCAGCTCAGAAAATGATTGCTTATTACAAGCAACAACAAAACAACATGATCAACATAATAGGGTAGAGAGATGTTCATACCCAAGAGCAGATAAGGCTCCAGGCCACCCTGCTACAGCCATAGATATGGGTGAAGGTCCAGCAGCTCCATTGGTGGAGCAACTGACAGCACATGAAGCTGAAACGGCGAGAGATGGAACATCTGATGGAGCCCGGCAGTTAGAAATATGATGATGTATATTAGTATGAAAATGTGACCATGACTAATGGAAGAGGTTTTTTAGATGGAAAACAAGCAAGAAAACAAAATCCATAAATTGAATTTTCAGATTAATCTCTTGTCACTAAAAGAGCAAGTTCACTAACCAGGTTTCTCTTGTTTCTGCATTCTTGAATCAGTCTTGGTGATTACCTCCTGCTTCTGTGGCAATAATTTGCTTGAATCATTATCGTTTCCTCGCATACTGTCTACCTGACTTTCTTCCTTAATGTTTTCCACCTTTATATGTCTTTCAACAACACTTCCCTCTATGAGGTCTCCCTTACAAGAGCTCTTCTCCCCTTCTTTGTACTCTGAACTATCTTCCCTTTTCTCCTGATCTCTTACTTTATCTACTGATATAGATTTGCCTTCAAATGCACTGCTGACTCCCATCTGTTACAATCACAAAGCAGAATTTACATGAAATACTTCAGCAATGACATGCATTCTTACCTAAGTGTCTGCAATAAACTTTTATACACTAATATACTTCATCCTTGTTATAGGAAATTTATCCCATATTTCAAAAATCTACTACACAACATGCGATGCAAAAAGTGAATCACTCTTATAGTTCCTTTTGCTGGCAATTCAGTAGTGGCTTTGTCTACCGCAACAACAGTACTGTCAATCTCTGAAATGTTAGCTTCTTTCTCTGGAGGTACCTGAACAAAAGCCCATCATATAGTTATTTAGACCACCTCCATATCAATCAGGAAAATCAGAAATTAAAAGTTGATTGAATTGACAAAAAAACATATCATCAGGTCTATCTCCATTTTCTCTAAAGAAGTAGTCTTAGCATCCACGATTGAAGGAGAGTTGTCCAAACAGAAATCCAACAAAGCAGCTTAAGGAACTGGAGGAAAAAAAAAATCCTAACTATAGGAAATTGCATGCATGTGCATCTGTGTTCTGAAAGACTTACATCACTGGAGATTCAAATTTCCCTATTGAATTTTCAGATGGCAATACATCAGTCTGCCTATCAATCTTCTCTGCTTCTATCTGATTTCTTTCAGATTCAGAAATGCCTTCCACCTTTACAGGAATATCTGTTGTTTTTGCCTCTGGTAGGGGAGCAACAACATCTAAATCCTCAAACTTAACACTAATATTTTCGCTTACTGTAACTGTTTCCCTGGTCAGCTCTCCATATCTCTGACCAAAGGACGAAGATGTAGTATGATTCTAAGTTGCAGAAGTTGTAGGAGGCAACACATTTGTAATTTCATTGGTAAACCCACCAACGCCATTTGCATTGTCAGAAGAACCAATCTCCATCCCCGTGGATTGAGCAGCAAGGGATCCAATTTCATCAATATTAGTGGGGTGAGGCCTTTTCTTCTTGGGGCCTGCAAAGAGATTTCAGTACATTTCAATTAAAAAAATCAATGAGGAAAAAATAAGATCAAGCATGAGACTGCAGCCAATCAAAAGAAAGGAAAATATACCCTCGGTCGGTTGAGCCAATCGGGACGGAGAAGCAGAAATGGGAGATGATACACGCATAGGAGATGAAACATTTGGAGGCAAAGAAGGAGAAGATGACGAGGCCGCCTTCAAATCATTTAAATTTTCTTCTGCACTAGTAATTTGGCTTGCAAATCCAAACAACACCTCCGCAACTTCGACCTCTTGCTCTGAAAATGCTGCCGACACCTGCATAATTTAAATCCCAACAAATTATCAATCAAACAGAATCCATTTTTTGGGTGGCTTGCAAATCCAAACAACACCTCCGCAACTTCGACCTCTTGCTCTGAAAATGCTGCCGACACCTGCATAATTTAAATCCCAACAAATTATCAATCAAACAGAATCCATTTTTTGGGTATCTGTAGAATTTTGAAAAACCCAGTGGCTTATAATAAATCTCCTTTGGAAATAGACACAATAGAATAAGCCACAGCAGTTGGCTGATACTATCGATATACCTTTAGAAATTTTGCAGGACGGGGTTTCGTTCCAATGGGTTTCTGCAATAAATCCAAACACGGTCAAGCAAAAAAAAAATACCAACTCCCCAAAAAACTCTGAATCCCAACTCAAAGAAACCAAGTAGATTCACAGATAAAAGAAACAGACCATTCTTTTGGTTGATTTAGCCGCCGATGGGGAGGGCGAAACGCTTCGAATCCTTCCATTACAATTAGAAGGAGATGGCACCTTTGCTCCAGAAAAGCAATGCAGAGCTGTGGCAGTAGCATCTGGAATGGGCGGCGCTGACGATGTCCCTTCATGAGCTCTCTTCACATATGCTGTATGTATAAGACCAGTCAATAAAGAAAAGAAAAAACACTTCCAACGAATTTGTAACTGTTTTGATCGACGGTTCAAGTCTTTGTAATCGTCTAACATCTAATCATACGGTGTCCAAGGATGACAGGTAGGCAAAAAGGGGGATGGATTTCAGAGGGAAACGCCTTACGGCGTAATTATGGTAATAATGTTTAACCACACGCCCAATTTTGAGAAATATGTGTTATGTGTTAAATTATGGCATGGATAGATAAGAGTTTAAATATTTGAGATGTAAGAGAGATACTTGACACATTGAGTGTTTACATCTCGGATAAGAATTTTGTTTCATTTTATATGTTAGAATTTTTGGATGGGCACATTATGATGTTAGTAGTGTTTGGTAGCTTACATTAACATATTTTTCATTTTTTTCATAGAATAGGTTTTTTCATCTGCACATTGAGTAGGGTTGTATTCATAACTTATCTAGTAGAAATTTCACATCCATAGCTTCATCACTAAATTGAGAATAAAGTGGGGAAAATGTCCATCTAAGCTGGGAGGACCTAATATGACACATTAGGCCATGATTGTCAAGGAGCATCATCACTAGTAGCTCACCTCCCATGAAGGATCCATTTGTAGATCTTAAATGCTAGTTTGTTAGTTAGTTGCATATTTTCTTGTTTCTTCTAGCCTTTAATTTGTATGCATGCCAAATTTAAGGATTGACTCTTCAATTGGTGATCTCTTTGTAAAACTATAAAAATTCCATTGCCAAATTAATAAGAACCAATAATTTTTCTTTGGGATTCATTTATGGTTTACTTTGGTATTTCTTTTGCATTTTTTTGTAGATGTTTGAGATAAATATCATTAAACCTCATAACTTATTCTTCTACATGAAAATTTGCTAGGTTTTGACAACATACCAATAAGACGATGAGTGACATACCTAGACCCTTAGTCTAAGGCATGTTACCATAAATTCAACTTTAATACCATTTTGAAATAAATGAATGTATGTTGTCTGACATATAGGCTCATGTGATTGTCCATGATTTTAAAATTCAATAATGTAGATGAATTAATCATGCACAACATAAATTGAATGTAACATTCAAGCATAACATTTACATATTAAATAACAAAGTGATTGGAATATTTATCCTTATAAATGTTTTACACAACTAGCTACAAATGTCAAATACTCCATCCAACCATAGTTATTTTTGGACTAATTCTCTCTATAATAGGCCACCCCTAATCTAGGGCTATGATTCCACAAAAGTGAGAATGTTCCTATGGATGTCTATATTCAACACTAAGAGATCAATACCTACTAAATTAAGAGTGATGTGACCCCTACAATAATTCCTACAATCATATTTCACAATCTAAGGATGAGATTTATTTCTATGTATCATAGTCCCTTATACAATCTCCATCCCCTCTAGGGCCCTAACATAGATTGGTAAGGAGCTCTTAGTTTTGGGATTTAAGAAATCTAGCTACTAGTGGACAATGGAGATAGAAATCATGTTGGATGTCTATGTTCATCCTTTACCTTCTAACATTACATGTGTTTGGCTATGCAATCAACCTAGTGACCAATAGTTTTATGGTACCCTAGTGTCCAACATATGGCACATCACACATTTCTCTCATCACTAAATTTCTCAATTCTTGAGAATTAGGAACATAAACTGTGTTCCTTTGCAAGAGGTTTCCATCCTCTTCTAGCATGTATTCGTTAACTTCTTGGTATCAATTACCTTGTTGTAAGCCTTCTTTAATTTGTAAATAGTGTTAGTTTGATCCTAATCTTCCAAAATTATTCTTTTTAAGTCTATTTTGTATATGCTAATAGCTATAGCATGCATTACATGCACCCTCTTAATGCTAAGTGCACTAACCTATTTATTCTCTTTTCCCTTAATGTTGTTGATGTCAAAGTCAGATTCACTAGAGCATTCCAACCATCTAATTTGTCTATGTGAGTATTTCAAACTGCTATGGTCTATTTTCAACTCAAAATTTCATCCCATAAGATAATGTCGACTTCACATTTTCAATGCATGGATAATAGTTGTAAGCTCCAACTCATGGGTAGCATAATTTCTTTCATGTTCTTTGATTTTCTTCAATTCATATGACATGCCTATCTTGGATAAGGGATCCACCAAGTCCTTCTTTACATGCATTTATGCACACCAAATATCCTAATTTGAATCTACATTCTTTAGAATAGGTGCATTGGTTAATAAATATTTCAGCTATTGAAAAGTATCTTCACAATTTGTAGTCCATTCACTCTATACTCATTTTTTTTGCACTGAAATAATTGAATGTACAATCTTATAGAAACCTTCAATAAATATCATGTGGTAACTAGGTAAACCCATAAACAGTCTCATCTTTGAAATATTATTTTGGTGATGTGCAACCTTTGATGGATTTCACCTTCCCTAGGTCCATTTCCATGCCCTCCTCTAAGACATTGTGAACTAAAGCATGGGATTTCCTTTGATAGAAAGTGCACTTGCTCAACTTTGCATACAATTATTGCTCTTGTAACACCTATATCACAATCCTCAAATGTCACTCATGCTCCTCTTTTGTCTTGGAGTGTATAAGAATATCACCCAACAAGGTAATAACAAATTAGTCTATATAAACTCTAAACACCATATTCATCAAACATGTAGAACTAGCAATTGCACCACATGTTTCAAAGTAAACGTTGTAAGGTGGCAGCATAGGAAACAATAACATAGAAGAAAGAAATTTTTTTATGCAATTTTGTTTCTTTACAGTTAGCATTTCGTTTTTTATCATATGTTATATTTCATGGAGATTTCAACTAGGCCAATATTCTAGAATATGTTCAAAATGAAGGTAATGCACAACATCTAAACTCCAAAGGATTTATGAAAATGCTCTTCATTAAGATTCATGAACTATTCTAAGTAAATGATTAATTAAACCAAAAATTTCATAGCACAAGGAATCTCATATCACCTTAATTCACAATGCAATGGATAATAGTTTTTGTTAGAAGGGATTCAAGATAATGTATGTGCATTTTGAGTCATTTTTATGTCAAATTTTGTTATGACTAGAAAATTTTAGTCATATTGAGTCATTTTTATGTACTTAACATTGCAGATGGATTTAGAGACACTCTTAAAGGGGTCTCTAAATTTTAACACCGCAGATGGACTCAAAGACCCCTTTGTCTCTAAATTTAACACTGCAAATGGATTCAAGGAAGGGGGTCTCTGAATCCATCTATAGTGCAAAAATTTAGAGACAAAAGGGTATTCATAATTTTAACACTGTAGATGGATTCATAGACCCCTTTGCCTCTAAATTTTAACAATGCACATGGATTCAAAGACCCATGTAGTGAAATGTAACACTTCAATATCAAAATTGCAACTTTCCATTTCTGAAGTGACATAATTAAAAATTACTAACATAAATGAGTAATTCATATACTTGTTGTACTTTTTATTTGGTCATATTTTTATTCTTGGACTATAGTAGTCATTTAAGTTAATCATTATTAATTTTATCACTTATTATCCAGTAGTATATTTTAGTCCTGGACTAAATTAGTCATTTAAGTTAGTCACTTTTAGTTTGGTCACTTATTATCTAGTCGTATATTTTATCCCTAGACTAAATTAGTCATTTAAGTTAGTCATTTTTAGTTCAGTCACTTAAAATTGCTCAAATTTAGTAGTAATTCACTTGAAATAATTGTGGTGACTAAATTTTTTAGTCTTCGTCACTAATTTCATCATTTTCTACTAGTGTCACTACCACATGCTTGCCTGCCAGTGACCAGAGACCAAACCTGTCAGTTTTATGCCAACAACTTCAGGATTTGAGCCAATTTTTTAGGCTCAGAGCCTAGGTTACTGCCCAAAATTTAACCTTCTCTTCAAATTAGTAAAATAACATGGAAATGATAATACTAAAGCAAATATTTGTTTAAGACCTTGACTAGACCCCTACTAGCCACAACAAGAATTTCGTCAAACATATTGCAAATGTGTAATTAACAGTTCTAAGCATAGGGGTCTCATTCTTAGTTGATAATCACTAAGAACCATTTATACCTCAACACATAAACTTCCATTCCATCCATTAGATCATAGATACATTGATCATTCAATTACAAGTAAAAACATGATGAGAGCCACACATGGTTGTTGTCATAAAACACATACATAACCAACATAATAGGATCATAAATACTCATGAAATTACAGTCATATAGACCACATGTAATCCATCAAAATTCCCATAGAAATAAAAGGATAAATAACCTTTCATTAATGATGCAAAATCCAAATCCGGGATGGGAATTCCACGTTCCACCCAACTGTAGAATGGTTGAGCCAAATCTTTCTTCAGCCATTCACCCCCATGCCATATTCCAAGCATAAATGTGGGATCTCATAGAACACATCAATAAAAAACCATCCAGGGCTTCCAAAGGCCATCCACCTCAACCCATCAAACAATGATTCCACCTCACAATCGAACATCACAAAACCATCATCAGATCAGTATCTATCCCAACCATCCATGGCTCCAGAGCATTTGTTCCAACCAAGGCTCTAGGACCAATAACTAAACCCACAATTGTCACTAGGCTCTAGAGCATTTCTCCAGCCAAGGCTCCAGGACTAGTAACTCAACCCACCAAGGGCTCCAGAGTGTTTGTCCAACCAAGGCTACAGGACTAGTAACTCAACCCAAGTTGTTACAAGGCTCTAGAGCGTTTTTCCAACCAAGGCTCCAGGAACTAGTAACTCAACCCAAGCTAAGGAAACATGAGAACCAACCAAAAAATAACATTGAAAGTAAACCCACAATCACCATTGTTATCCAGGGAATGGCAAGGCTAGGCTATCCACTGTCAATCCAGGAAATCCTCCATTCCAGTGACAAATCACAACCATGAAACCACATGCATGTGTCATGCATGCCAAACCTAGTGAAGGAAACATACATGCAACTCAGTACCTGCAAGAAAATCTGATGTAGTTGTTGATCTTGATGCCTTCTTGCGCTTTCTTGCTCTTCCTTTGCCTTCTTGCTCCAAGAATCCAAGTATGCTACACCCTCCACGAGTGCTCCAAATAAACTCTAAGTCTCTAAAAGTGATACAAGTGGATATTGGTGGCCACCCGCCTATTCCACCTAGACCCCCCATTCAGTTTCATCTATTTCCTTGTTCATTTCATTATTTACTATTTTTAGCATTTCTTCGAGTCCTGAACTTCTGGAGCAGTTTTGACCCCATAAACGGCATTTTTATGGGGTCCGTAGTAGACCAATAGCTGTGGACAGGGGCATTCCAAAAACTTGTATTACTCGGTGAGACCTTTGCAACAAGGTATCATGCATGCCAAACGAAGATACTATGACCAAGTTACGACCCCAGGAAGTTGGCTAGCCAACTAACCCCAATGAGGCCCACAAACTCTTGGTGTTACATCTCCTGGGGTTAGGGTTGTGTTTTTTTAGGGTTTTCTCATGTTTTCCAATAATAAATAGGCCCTTTAGCCTCATTGTAAAATAGTTCAAAGGCTTGCAGCCATCACATTTCTTCTCAGAGATAAGTTACCATCGCCCGAGCTATCTTATTTCCATTTTGTTTGTGAGCATAGTTCAGTATTTTTCTATTAATGAAATGAAGTGATTTTCTATTACATATTTGTGTTTATGATTATATCTATAAGTTGTTGCATTCCTATTTAAGCTCAGATAAAAAATTATGAGAGATAGATTGAATAATGAGAGAGCTCCAAAACTGCACTAACAAGTGGTTGCCAACTAATCCTCAGAAGCCTTTTTATGAATGAGGCCTCTATTTTCTTCATTTTCCATTATTTTCTTTCGTTTTCCTCCTCACATGCAACCTGTGATCTTTCACCTCCCTCTTCTCCTAATTTCCATTATTTTCATAAATAATTGTGCCAAAAATGCCATTTTTCCTTTCCAAATCCTTAGTCATTGCCTTTGCTAATTTCCTTAGCCATAAACAATCACAAGTGATCCCCATCACTAGGATTTTTCCCACCATTCATCTTGGAATAAGTGTCCCATAATCCGTGGTTATTATTTTTCCTATATTTACTTTTATTACATGGAATTTTCACCAGGGTTGTTACACACTAGATAACTGTCAATGCATACACATTAAGATGAGGAGATTGCTTCATAAAAATCTCTCTGCAAATATAACACTTTATCGAACCAATATGTTAAGTATTACATAAATCAATACTATACAATCAAATCAACTAGGTTAGCTTATCAAAGTTTAGATGCCAGATAAGAACTAATATCAAAATCATCAATATCATAGTATCAAACTCTTTAGACTAGGTGACAGGTAGAGCTCTCATCAAGTCACAACTTCATCTATTATCATGCCAACAAGTTGTCATTTAACTATGATCATAATATAAATCACTAGATGCAAATGCATATACTAAGAATAGGTTCCATCCATTTATTGTGAGATTACTTCACATTGAATCACAAATGTTAATACTTCAATCATTGTGCTAAGAATAAGGAGGCCAATACAAAACCATTATCAAATAAAAATATTAGTCATTGAAAGTCACTATGCTCATATAGCATTGTTATCAAGGCAAATCATCAGTTGTCAAATTAAATTTTAGCCATCTGGTCAAATCACAAATTTTCTATCACAGTGAGATCTATAGCCAAAAACATATCTCAATCATTAAGTCAAAATTTCTAAATCATTATCAAGCATTATGTCAAAACTCCAAATACTGCTTATCTATATCAATCAACCAAACCTACTCAAACCATTGCAACTGTTATCAAATACCATTATACACAAGCCTCAATGGTTAAATCATAATGACATATTGATATGCATATCTCAGTCACCTAGAAACACAAGTTTAGTCAACATATTCATATTATAGTAAACATTCAAACTTCCCTGCTCATAGAACTATTTTTTGTCTGCTTCATGTCTGTAGGACTGACATTCTTTAGGTGAACATCTGATTTCATGCACAAAGCTTCATTTTTTTGTGTCATGCAGGCATAACCGCATCCATAGGCCTTTTTTTGTGTGGTTGGGAGACTAAAATCACACCCTTGAACTTACTTTCGTGTGGCTGAGAGGCTAAAATCACACTTGTAAGCTTGCTTCCATGCGACTGAAGCTTAGAGTAAGGGAAAAATATCTCTTCTTAGATCATAACTTTGCTGCAGATCAACAATGTTAGATATTTGTCTATTCATTTCCATAAATCTTATTTCAACAGTAAAGAATATACATATAATTCCAATGGCAATAGGAGTAAGGATCTTTTGGAGAGATTCTCCCTCTGAATGGGAATCCACTTTAGCCTTATTTATTCAAGTCATCAATCTGTCTATAATACTGTCATGCATCATCATATTTTTTAGATCATATATTCAAACATATATCCATCATGTCCATAACATGCTAGCATCAGTTATTTCATCATTACATCATGACATTAATACTTCATCAAGGGCTAGATTCAAATAACTAATAGGAGTAAACTTCAAGAATCATGATCACAACATTCCTTCTTGGTCACATAACTCAATCCATCAATTTAGGAAATTCAATTTTACCATATGCCATAATTACTAAGCACATCTATTGGTTTATTGGGGCTTGACCCAGGTTCAGAAGTGTTTTAGCCAAACAAATGCAGAAACTACCGGCCCTTTCAGCAACAGTCTGCAGAGCGCGAACTGAGGTCTCACCCGAGGTAGTATGGGAGGGTGCTGGAACCAAGTTTCCACACCCTAGATATGTCTTAATGAGGTCTGGAAAGGTCGCGAACTGATCCTGCATACTTGTACTAATCCGTGTGGCTGTCTGACCTTTGCGTAGCTCTTGCATCGAGCACAAAGAGGCACTGTCTTGATCCTTTACTCTTACTAGGTTACTATTATAGATCTAAATTAATTTTGTGGGCCCAGTAATCTTATCAATCATTCAATATTCATTACAAGTGTGCGCAACCATAAACTGTAAAGAGATGCATAAGAATAAAACAGAAGAGTAAACACACAGATCTATAAGCAGATGCACAATAATTCATAATCAACTTATCTTTTATTAAACTTATGTTCTGTTACAACCTCAACTCTGCCCTGCGCACTCAACTATAGAGGTTTGCGCACATAGCTGCGGACTCTACCAGGGATCTACGCACACAGCTGCAGAGCCTACTCTTACTACTACCAACCCCAACTTGAATTTACAGACTCAGATCAAATATCGCATTCAAAAGCCCATATCACTTTAGATCAAGACTTAACCAAAAATTTCCTTCTATCTTTAGAGCCTTGCTCTATTTATACATTCCCATGGTCCGCAAACCATGGGTAGGCCGATAGATTCTAGATCAGATTACAATATTTTAGGGCGGACTACCCTAGACTCTTGCGCTCCGCACCTGCATTTTGTGGGGTCTTTACATTACATTGACCCAAAACTCGGGCTTTAAGCCCTAAAAATTCACTATGGAGCTCCGCTACCCAACAGGCCCCCAACACAATCAACGTGACTCATCCAGAGTCACTTTGCTGGTACGCTGATCTTTGAGTGGAGTCCCTCCAACAATTTCTGTGCTTTGCTTACGGTGGCAACACACTCCTTCGCTGTCCATTGTATTAGTTGGGCGCAACACTCTGATGCATCATTGTCCGGGGCACCTTTTTGCCGTAGCCCAGATGCATTCTACATTTGTGCCAACTTTTGCTCAATTGTGGTGATGACCAGGAAGGCTTCCTCAAGCCAAGGCTGAATGCGTGCTTTCAGCATTGCTTCTTTCATGCAACATCCACCTGTTCCTTGAGAGCCTGGGCCTCCTTCATTCTGGTAAGGTGCTGAGTAAGGGTGACTGTTTGTGTAGTCCCTCTGACATTGTCATATGCCTGTTGTAGTTGCCATGCTTCTACCTCCAGCTGTTGTATGGTTGGATCTTCCTGCAATGAAGTGAGTGTGAGGAGGGACTGATCCAACAATCCTGTGCAGTCCTGTACCACTTGCTCTATCACTCCCAACCCCGATTGAATGGCACGGTGGTGGTGCTCTCTAACTTTTGGGGGTGTATCAGGCTGTGCCTTCAGCCACAGCTCAGCAATCTGCAAGTTCAAATCCAACTGAACTTTCGCAGCCTACTCTTAGGCCCTACGGAATCCTGCCGCCATGTGATCAATCTTTTCAGCTGCTGGGAGTTCTACTGGCACAGCCAATTCTGGTATGCTGCTACAGGCCTCTTCCATGGCATGTTCCGATCCTTGGTTGTGTGCAACCAAGTTATGACGTTGTAGACTGATTTGCTCCATTAAAACCTGGAGGGCGCGGCCTTCCCTAGCGCGGAGCTTAGAGATTACCCCATCCTGTAGCTGGTATAGGGCCTCTCTGGGAAGGGAGGCCAAATTCAACCCACAACCCTTTATTGTGGCCCCGTCATCCTCAGTTGCTGCCAGAACTGCACCTTCTGGTAATCCAACAGTCTGGGCCGTGTAGGCACGCATCAACTGAGTATCGTCGGATGGCCCCGCCGCGCCGTGTGATGAACTCAGTCCGGGGAGTTGCACTTGTAATGCCTGCAGCTGCTCTCTAAGCACCCCCAACACAGTTGTCTACTCCGTCATCAACTCCTCCAGAGCATCCTTAGTGACATCGCGAACTGGTCCACTACTTTCAAGAAGATCTCCCTCCAAGGTCTTCGTTGTCTTTGTCTTTTTGCATGCGGTTGGTTGCTCCTGGACACGCGGCCTCTTGAGTTGGGTCGATGTTGTTGTAAGGTCCATGCGTTCCTGTGTCTCCACCTCCCCCTGTATGTCCTGCTCCATGGACATTTCCTGACCTTCCTCGGTCTCTTCGATGGCCGTGGTTGTGGTTTCTGCCATCCGCGTTGTCACTACTGCCTCAACCGCCTTCTGCTATGCGACCGCTTCCTATTCCTGGTGCTTTCTCTCTGCCAACTTCATGATGCGCAGCTTGGCTTCCTTCTTCTGCTGTTGTGCGACAATATTTTCTAGTTGTGCTAAGTTCGAAGCGCGCCACTCTGGAGACCATGCTGCCATTACCTCAAATATTGCATCGTCCGTTGCAATGAACGAAAGCTTTACCCATGTCCGGGCTGGATCCTTTCATGCCCGAATATACAAATTATGCATATCTGCCTTGAATTCGGTCGCGCTTTGTAAATTATTGTAGATCGTCGGGGACAAACGTGGCCTGCGGTTGATCCATGTTCAGATGCGCACCTCCATGAACACCCAAAACACCTTGATCTCGCGAACCCTCGTCGCGTCTTTCATCGCCCAGAGCGAGGTGTACCTCGCAGCTTCGGGTAGGTTCTTCTCAATGGTGGGGAACTGGTTGTCCTCCGACAGCTCCCCTGCAACCAACAGGATGGATAAGAGCAACCACGCGTAGTGGAAGGTCTTACCCTGCTCTTGGGCCTCCCTACAATTTGTCAAAAATTCGTTGCAGAGAAACTACACCCAGTTGAACTGGACCCCCTCTGCACACTGCTCCTCCAATGCAATTACAGATGTTGGCACCTCGTCTACGTGACATTTCCTCATGAGCTTGCTGGCCAGTAGCTGGGTGGCTACACGCACCCCTTTTTCCTTGATGCTTGCTATCACATACCCTAGCTTGCTTTTCTCCAGCTTATATTTGACCTTCATCACTTCCACGAGGGCTAAGTCGCTGCTCTTTCCTGCTATGGCTGTGGGATTGTTTCCTTTGATGGGCAGCCAAGAAATCCAATGAATTAAGTTGGCCGTGATGGGAATCAACTCCTCCAGCCAGAGATACCCATCATGTACTAGACACAGTAGTTGCCGGATGACAAAAATCGTGATGGGCACGCAATGGTAGTGGGGTATCCACTGCAAATGTAGTATCCTGGCCTTCTCCACAATGCGTAACCATTTTTGCTGCAATAATTGCTCCGCGGCTAGCTATGGGAACTTCTCGCTACCCGCGAGGTCCCAGTCTTTGAACTTTATATTAGGCACCCATCCTAGCGGCAGACCATCAAACCTTATTTCGTCCAAAAGAAGCGGGGTCTGGAGTGCACTCTTCATGGCCTCCAGGTCCTTCGGTATCTTGGTTGTCCCTTTCCATGGGGGGATGTAGGGAGGTAACTTTATCACTGAAGGCACTTGGGAAACATTCTCCACCTCATCATCTTGTGCTTCAATTTGGGCAATTAGGGCTTGCAAATCTTCCTCATCCTTCTCTGTTTCAACAGTGACAGCTTTGCCCTTCTCCGTCATTGACAATTTACTAACTCGTGGGTTCCATGGTGATACCCAAACTAGCCCCATTGGCTGCTTGTTCTTTTGTGGTCATGGTGTGTGTAGGGACTTGAGAACCTCTGGTTCCATTGGTGCCTCTCCAGGCTCCTCCTGGGTCACACAGGGCTTTAGGGTTACTTCCATGAATCTCACTCTGGTTCTCACAGCCATCATTGTTTCTTCATTGGATTCGTTTGGTCACGTATTCATGGGTGGCAAGGTAGCTTGATGCTCGCTGCTCTGTACTGGCTCAAATCTCAAGTAAGCAAGTGTTGCTTCAAGGCTACCCCAAGGGATTTTATAGTAGCGTTTGAATTTGAATTCGACTCTTCCCTCCACTTCTGAGTCATTAATACCTTCTTGGCAACAGATCATCTCGAATCTAGCTCTTAATTCCTGTCTTAATGGCATGCCACCCACTCCTTTTTGTCTTAAATTAGACCTATTATCATGAACAGTGACATCAACGGTCACCTCCCAACCTACCCACGTAGCAGCACAGCCCCTTATGCGCGACTGCGATCCATGTGACATACTGGCCCTACGCGGAACCTCCTTTCCGTGCAGCTCTCCTATAGACTCGTTTATAGTCCCACGCCTTCTTTCAACTACTTGGAGTGCTGAGACTGTGCTTCCTACAGATAGTCAGGTGGTCACACCCCCGGTGCGAGGCTTTGATTTTCCGATTAGCCCAGGCTGCGTGCACCCTTAAACTACCCTTGCGTCCGGTAGTGTGTCGTGTTCTTGTTTGTATGGTACGCTCCCCTATTTAGTGAGGTGCGATTAAAACCATGATAACAAGGTCACAACTCTTTCTAATGCAGTAGTAGGGCTGGCTAGACTTGGTCCCAACATGCATAGTTTCTTGCAGCCTGCTTGCGCAACTTCGGTTTCCAATTCGTTGATTTCTTCATCCAATGTCATGCTTTTCTTTCTCAGCAGTGCCCAATCTTCATTGAGTCCACGAAGTTTCACGCTCCCTTTCCGAATGGCTTCCTATAACTTCCTAATCCTTTTACCCAGGTCCTCGCATCCTGCCCCTACTGCGGGAACTGTGGTCTAGGGATTCTTCTTTGTCCTCCTAGTTTCATCTCTTCTTGTCACTGTTGGGGTCATTTCCACGCTCCAGTTTTTGCTTATGGTCCTGTAGGCCCACTGAACCACTGGTACACATAGGTCCCAATCAGTTCGTCTCATCTGGTAAACTCTATTCATGATTCTGCATATCTTTGTGAAGGCTCTGACATGGAATTTTTATAACATGCGTCGCATTCCCTGCGTCAGGTTTGGATTCCTAATCCTTAGTTCGGGGTATGCTTGCAACCGGCTTCATCGACATAGGTGTGCATGCAAACTGCTTCGTCCTGGTTGCCCATCTCGTGTACAACGCTAAGGACTTCCACACTGTAGGCGCATCCGTCTTCTATATTCACGTCAGTTCCTCATAGTCTTCTGAGGTGTAAGCCCCCATTGTGCGGGTCCTTCTAGCACACCGTACTACTGCTATTCCGGGATAGCACTTTCAAATTGGTCTAAGGAGTCCTCCACGTTTGTTACCCCATCATCTATTGGTAGTTCCCTTGCTTCGGTCGTCACGCGCCACAATGATCTAATCATCATGTTGTAATTCAGCGTCGTTACTTCGTGCAACCGGTTTTGCCAGCGTTCTATTTCTTCATTTGAATCCGAATTATAGGAACTGTCATGTTCCCATGAGATTCTCCCATCTGTTGTTGGGTTTACCCGATCCTAGTCTTGCGTTGTTATCTGGTAAATGTAATCCAACTCATCGTCACTGTCATTGTTTCGCACAGGTTCAGTGTAGCACACTCCTTCGGCTGGATCTAGCGGAACTACCACGCGTAGGGACTTTTTCTCGAAAATCATCTTCCGCTTCTTTAGGTTGATGACTCCATTCATATTCGTGGCCCAGTCTATTCCTAGCAACACTGGGTAAGGGTTGTTGTCATCAACAATCTCTATTACCTCAAAGTCCGTCTGCATGCTCGCGGCTTCGATGTCCACTATTACCCCTTGCAATCTTCCCATGGGCAAGTGTTGGTTCGCCATCCATAATTGAATAGGAGATGAATATAATGTGGGCCTACCCATGCGTTCCCATGTCTGATTTGGTAACACATTCACATCCAAACCTAGGTCCACAATTACCTGATCCATTTCATACTCACCAATATGCACCGTCAATCTCATTTCCCTTCTGGTGCACAATGCATGCTTTCCCGGTTTCCGAACTACGCGCGGTTCACCCGACCCTGCACGCCTAGTGATCAGTTCTTGTAGTCCTTTAACTACCTTGTTGTCGCATAGTAGCTTCATGAATGTCTCGAAAAAGGTAGTAAGCATAGAAGGATCCATTCCTGGCTCTGGTTGATCCTTACTACCTGAAGTAGAGGCCTCTAAGAAGCTCTTCTTAGCTTCCATAAACGTCTCCTTTGCGCATTCCAAGTCAAACTCAAGCTCCTTTGTAGGAGCCTTACGAACCCATGTATCTTCCTCGGGCTGCTTCCCCTTGTCTTCCCCTGTGGTTGCACCACTTCTGAGCATCATATTCACATTTGGGCCTTTTTCGCGTGGTTCAGACCTCATCATTTAGATATTCTAGGTCAGAGTAGGCTATAGTACCCCCTTCTCGTGCATCTGCGTGATCAACGTAGGACAATCTACTGCTTCATGATCGAATTGAGCACAGTATGAACAAGATATTCTTGTTGGGTTGGTACAGTCACGAGAGTAGTGCCCTGGTCCTCCGCAATTGTAACAGATTAATTGTTTGTAGCCCTTCCTGATCCCATTCCTCCTTGTCCTCGACCTCGCCCTTGAAATCCCCCGCGCGCCATACCCGCGGCTCGGTCAAGGCCTCGCGTTTCTGTTTGCATTCTATATGCTAGGGTCCGCTCCATCATTAACTCATAGCTGCGACAAGTATGCTCATCGTGACTCACCGATCTACAAAAATTGCAAGACAGTTACTGGGGAGTCTGTGTATACTTCTGCAACAAATGATAGTTGTCCGTCGTGTGCTTTCCCCCCACCTAACAGATTGCGCACCAGAGTTCAGGTGCCGCAATTGGCCCTGCCTATGCCTCTGGTCTCAATGAAATTGGTCCCCCTCCTGCCAAATAGTTCACGAATACTGGAAAATGATCCTTATCATGACCCTGGACTTTACATTTTATGCACCACACTTCTTCGCGCGCTTCTGGCCAGGGCACCCTATCCTGATTCAAACTCTGCATCTCCAAGCATATGTTTTGTAGTTTCACGTGGATCTATTGGACTCACAACCCAGGATCCTGTATTGGGGTTTCATGCAACCTCATTGCCATTTCCAATGCTTCTGCCTGGGTTGAAAGCTTCTAATGTGACAGCGCCATCCTCAGGTGTATTGTCAAAGATGCCACAAACCACGCACAGTGCTGTGCATCCCTCGGCGTCACATTAGCCTCGTGGATTGTACTTTTCAGCCTCTAATCCAAATCCCAGGGGGTTTCACCTAGAAGCATCGCGATCTCTTTAAACCCAATGATTGACTGTGTCTCTAACTTCGGTCGGCTAAACTCTCTGTTCAACGCATTCTGGATTTTTTCTATTCCTACATTTGGGTGATCGTTTGAGTGCTTGATATACCATGTCAATGTGTGATCCTATAGCGTGCTCACCAATGTGGCCTTCTTAATGTTGTCATCCGCAACCCTGTGTGCTTCCCACACTGCTCTTACCATGAACCAGAACTGATCTGGATCCTCGTTCCCTACTCCTCTGAATACGGGTAGCTTGATCGCGCTCGCCATGCTGAACTGCGAGTTTGGTGGAGGTGGGGTGGTTGAAGATGGAGGTGAAGTAGGTGAAGTGGGTGATGGCGTAAGTGGAGGTGATAACTGTGGAATGCGCTACCTTATCAAACTGACCGCACTTCTCGGAGAAACCTGAGTGCGCTCTTCCTCGCTCTCTCACGAAGGTGAAATTAAAGGACTATTCCCTAACCCTTCGATCCCTTTGTAGATATTTCCACTCCATGTCGTTCCACTCATTAATGTATTCGTATAACCTGCTTTTCACATAACAGCATCTTAATCCAGGTATTCAGGGATTTCATGTACCTACCTTGTGGTCCCTTGAGAAAACGTCGTTCTGCTTCACTATAGCTCACAGTTGTGTCTATCGTGAACTCAGTGATAAGCCCTCCTATTATCTGGTTGAGCCAGTGGTCCGCGACCCACGCGATCTTATCTTCCGATGCCTCTAATCTGCAAACTAACTCCAAAGTCCACACTATCGGTTGATCGAGATTATACCTACCCTGGCTATCGGCTGACCGCGCGATCCAATCATACAACTCTGAAGAGAAGGATGCAAAGAAGATCTCATGGATTTCCATATATACGTAGTGATCCAACCACCTCTTCTTGGATATCAACGGAGTCCTATTTTCCTGTGTTACGAATTTGTGAAGCTTCTGATCCAACCAATCTTTAATTTCCTTCTTTGTAGGGTTCCAATGTTCCGACATCAGACATCCCTTAGGAAAATCCCAGTCCCGACAATGGAACCATTTGTTGGCTTATTGGGGCCTAACCCAAGTTCAGAAGTGTTTTACCCAAACAACTCCCGAAACTACCAACCATTTCGACAACAGTTCGTGGAGCGCAAACTGAGGTCTCACCCGAGGTAGTATGGAAGGGTGCTGGAACTAGGTTTCCACACCTTAGGTATGTATTGATGAGGTCTGGAAAGGTCGCAAACCGATCCTACATACTTGTACTGATCCACACGGCTGTCCGACCTTCGTGTAGCTCTTGTACCAAGCACGAAGAGGCATTGTCTTTATCCTTTACTCTTACTAGGTTACTATTATAGATCTAACTTAATTTTTTGGTCCCATTAATCTTATCAATCATTCAATATTCATTGCAAGTGCGCGCAACCATAAACTATAAAGAGATGCATAAGAATAAAACAGAAGCGTAAACACACAGATCTATAAGTAGATGCACAATAATTTAGAATCAACTTATCTTTTATTAAACTTATGTTCTGTTACAACCTCAACTCCGGCCTGGGCACTCAGCTGTAGGGATATGCGCACACAACTGCGGACTCTACTAGGCCTCCGCACACACAGCTGCAGAGCCTACTCTTACTAATACCAACCCCGACTTAGACTCAGAGCGAATATCACATTCAAAAACCCATATCACTTTAAATCAAGAATTAACCATAAACTACCTTCTATCCTTAGAGCCTCGCTCTATTTATACATTCCCATGGTCCGCAAACCATGGGTAGGCCGACACATTCTAGATTAGATTACAATATTTTAGGGCGAACTACCCTAGACTCTTGCGCTCTGCACCTGCATTTTGTGGGGTCTTTACATTACATTGACCCAAAACTCGGGCTTTAGGCCCCAAAAATTCACTATGGGGCTCTACTGCCCAACAACATCAAAAACATAACCACAGTCAACAGAATATCTTGAATATCAATCTCATTGTTATACTTCTATCATCATGGTTATTATTCTTTTCACAAACAATATCAATAGTATCAAGTTATCATTTACTAAAATCGAGGTGCTACCTTCTTTATGGGATCAAGATATCTAAACTGGTAGGTGTTAGCCAAAAATCCAGTATACCAATATATCAGGAATCAATATTTCCAAGTAGATTCATAGAATCAAGAAATTCGTCATGTCTAAGAGGTAAGATACTTCTTTACTACCAAGTGCACCATTACATCATAAGAATCATGAATCCAAATCATTTTCATATGCATGAGCCATTTGTGGAGAGATTCTCATCATACCTTAGGGCTTACCTTGCCATTCAATAGTATAGTTGAAACATAATATTGAAACAATATACCATGCATACCTTGTAGTATTCAAATACCTATGCACCTTCTTATTTTACATAGGCAACTTGTAGTTCTTTGTCACCTTTTCATTAGGTGTCTCTTTACCTTTTTCCAATGCTAGTTCTTCTCTTCCTACACTTTCCATGATCCTCAAGAATGATCCACTCATAAGGAGGTTAGAAACATCCAATTACTTAAATATACATGCATGAAGTATAAGTAACGATTGAAAAAATAATCAGATCAATGAGTCTAGACAAAAGTAAGGACATAAAGGAACATCATAAATAAAAAAATACTTATCTTCAATGAGAGGTGATCATCTCTCTCTTAAACCAACCTTCAAGAGTCACCACTTTCCATTATCTATATGAAAATTTTTCCTTCACTATTTCAATCAACTTTATCAACAACCAAGCCTACTAGAGACTATCCCATCTACGAATTCATCAAATCTGTCAAAAGTGCTCGATCATCTTCACATTGACCCTGCTAGGGTTTCTAGATTTCATATCTCAAATCTTTTGCCCTAAACAAGAGTTTCTCCCAAACCCTAACCTCATAATATCCATCAAACCCTAATACACAAACTGCCTAAGGTTTTCTTCAAACCCTAGAATTATTTTAGGTCTCCACCATCCTCTCTTGCATTCATCCAAGGTTTCATCATAGGGGTGATATCCATGACTTTTCTTCAGCCTGACTATGATACCATGTTAATTTTTCTTGGGGCTATATTGTTCTTTTCTTTGATAATTGCATTTATTCATTAGCACATTACATTCGCCCCATAAACTCATAATATTATTTAGATTTGCATCATTACTTAGTAGCATAAGAAACTATATATAAAGAAAAATATCATCATTATCAATGCAACGGAACATAAAGGAACAATAGAAGAAAAGCATTTACACATAGAGACATCAGGATCGGTCAGAGACCAGGGAAAAACACACTATGGGGAAAACCCTTTCAAATTATTCTTCTTATTAGATTATCATCGAATGATTTAGAAAAAGAGAGTACAATGATCCATATCTTCATTCATACAAATATTCATAAAAAAAAATATGGCATCCATGAAATGAACACAACAATGCTCATACTTAAAATCCTTATTTGAAAGCTTATAATGAATTGTCATTATTTTTGGTCAACATCAAACACTATGGTCATTGAGACAAATATTTGGAGAGCTGAAATTCCATCATTTAGGTCTCGATCGCATGGAGGAGGAGTCATGCATGTGACTCAGAAGCTTCCAGTTTTTCTCTAGAGACTATAGCTGAGCGACTGCAGTCTTCAACTAAGATTCTGAAACCCTAAATGCCAGTTGCATGGAGGATGAGTTGTGCATGAAACTAGGATGCTTTGGTCGCACATATGAGCCTAGTAGCGAGTGAATGCAGTCGATATATATCTATCCTATGCCTACAATTGAGGCCCAAAACCCTAAAACATAAATGCAAGCTTCAAACCCTGTAATTTCTTCTTCGAGTGAACATGTTCCTTCGCAGACGATCCTCAGACATGTGCAAACCAAAACCAAGATAGAAGAGCGTTTAATAATGATGTCCAAATGAGGATGAAGTCACTTGTATTTATATCCTTCCAAGGGTGTCAATTTTCTTTAAGGCCGAGCTTATCAAATATGCACGCAGGCTTTTCTTCATAAGTACACTTTCCCTTATCTCATTTGAGTGATCTTTAGGTTGATTTTGGTACTCTCAAGAAGAGGAATTTAATGCAATAATTATTTCCATCAAATGATCTATACAAAGTGGAATTTGACCGAAGTTTCATATTTTTTAACACAAATCAACTGAAATTGTAAAGCATAAAGTCACTGAATGTAGAACCCAACTAGAAACAACAAATATCAAATTTTTTACATGATTGTATTGAATAAGACTCGCGTATATACATGTTTTCTCTATATCACACCTACATACATATCTCAGAATATTGAACACTAAATCATTAATCACTGAACCATTCATAAACAATTTCGCTAGCTTTAGATCATTAAATTAATCACAGATTTCTGAACCAATTGCAGATCATACACTCAGTCAAACTTCTGTGCCATTAAAACTAATCAATTCAACTAAGTCACCTCAATCATGATAAAGACATCATCGACAGACAACAACAAGTAAACCAAAAAACATCAAATGTAAACATCAATCATCAGATCAAACCCTAGTTTGTGTATGTGACTTCCACAAGGAATATTGACATATGTACGCGCTTACCATGCACAACACCTGCATAGATATATGTACATACTGAAAATGATTTCATAGAATACATAGACCCTTCAAAGGTGGATCCACGTATGTATCCGTATAGATCTGGAAAACTTTTGCTACACCACAATTTCACTTTCCACAACCTTTGTTGTCAATACTACAAACTTATGAATAAATCATTTAAATCATAGTATTAGAGTTTCATCAATATTAGACATTTGCAGGAGGTAAATCAATCAGGAATACATCTCAATATATTTTAGATCTTTTAGATTTGAGTCTTCTCCTTGATTCATGGTGCATACCTATTTCGGATCAAATCATTCATAGACAACTCAATACTTGCACACCTAACAATTTGATCTCCATCTCCTTATATAGCTTTAGCCATAGCCAATACCTTAGGTCAATCCCTTGGAAATGTTGTTGGTATTCTTTAACGAGATCAAATAAACATTGTTGCACACATTACTGATGAGCCTCATCATTGGGTAACTATATGGACCTTAATTCACCTCCTAGCTTAGTCAAATCAACTCTTCTCACAATTTATTACATGTTTTGATTATATTTTGTTTAATGAGATGAGTTAAAGTGAGATATTATGCCTAGTGGACTAATATGCATTGAATGCAGGTTTGAAAGAGAAAATCGAGGAATTTTGGCAAGATTAAGGTTTGAAACTCGAATGGGACAAGGGAGAGAGATTGTAGGAGGTAAATCCTCCTCATTTACTCCCTCATTCGAATATTCCTCTATTAATCACACTAGCTCGAAGTACAAGCAGCCAAGTCATGAAGATCAAAAGGCAGTCGAGCAAGTGATAGTCAAAGAGTTAGTTCATCTCAATTTTGGGAGCCGAGCCTCCCTAGATTTAAGGAAGTCATTGGGGACTTCAGTTGTATAAATAAAGAGGCCTAGAGCCTCATTAGGATTTGATTTTTTGTTGTAAAAACACTAGTTATTTTTGAGCTCCAGACTTGTGGAAGAAACTGCTATGTAATTTTCTGTTTTGATAATGAGAATGAGCTTATTCATGATCCAGTACTGAGTTAACTCAGATGGATGAAGCTCTTAGGTTAGGGCCCAACCCTAGTAGCAAAGGCTCCTCTTCTCGTATCTGTGTGTTTAGATTAGTTTCATAGATTCATGATTAAATTGTCCTTAGAAGTATTTCATTGCAGGCAGTGTAGGTTTGATTAGTTTGTTTATTAGTTTGCTTCCATGTGTTTTACTTCAGCAGTAGGTTAGAAGGGGAAAAAGAATCACAAAGCTATCAGTAGGTGTCTTGGCCTCACTTCTTCCTTTAGGGATCATGACTTGAGGAAAGGACCCCTATGTAGCCCCAAAAAGACAGATTTCTATTTTCTCATAGAATTTAGAGTTTACTGTACTTGAACCAGCATTTGATCAGTTTGAAAGTGTAGGATTTAATTACCATATCTTCCATCTTCAGTCTTACAGTAGATCTCATCAATGATTCCATTTCATTCTGCAATTTTCCTCATGCATGAAGTAGACAGCTAGCTCATTAAACTCTGTTTTTCTAGCTTATTAGAATTCTTCTTGTTTACATGATTTTTTGGAAAATATCAATGTTTGATGCAGAGCAGGTGTTTCAGAAGTAGAGAGAGATCCCATAGCAAGCAACCACCTTCCAAATTCATCCATCCATAATCATTTCTTTCTTTCACCAAGACCTTCACTAATTTCATCATTTTTCATAGAACTTCCTCCAAGCATGTTGAGGAAATCCAACCATCTCCTAACCTTGGTTTTGAGTTCTAAGTGACCTTAGGAATTTTCTCACTCCATTCCACCTATAAACCACCTTCCCTAAGCCTTCCATCACCTATAGCACCCATTGTTTTTATCTTGGATGTATCCTGTAGAAATACAGGGAATCCTGTAGGTTTCTAGTACATCCTGTAGGTTTTCCTGTAGTGGCCTGTTTTGAGGTCGAATTGTGGGAAAACCTCTAGGAAGCCACACAAGGGTACTTGAGGGTCTCCCAAACCTCCCAACCATTCTCTAACATCCCTAAGCCACCTGCCACATCACCAAAAGAGATTAGGGTTCACACTTGATTCTCCATGAAAAGACTAAAAAAGAAAAAAACATATTTATTTCAGTCCTTTACATGCAAATAGTGATGTTTGATGTTTTGAACTTCCATGCTTTAGATAGTAGCATTTCATACATGTTAGCTTGACATTCTTGTAAAGCGTAGTTTCTCAGCAATTAGTTAGAGAATGGTGTGTTTTTAGCATAGGATTTCAGTCATTTTCCTTATTGCAGTAGACAAGCTTTCTCCTAGAGTAGATTTCTCTTTCTCTCATCAGTAATCAAGCTTCTTCTGAATCCATAGAAGTCTAGCTTGAACACCTTAGTGTTCTCTCACCAGCTGAACAATGACAAAAGGTAGAACCATCACTTTTACTTGTGTATACAACATTGTCACCTCCAAGTTTGTACGAACCCCGGGTTGATAAAGTAAAGCTGGTAGCTCCAAGAGTTGCAGCATTCTTGTTGTAATACTGGTGCTCATCACTATTTGGCACCGTTGTCGGGGAGGTGTCTTAGTAATGTGTGATTACTACTTTCTTTCTTCCATTTCTGGTTTCTGATATTCTGCTATTAGTTTCATTTCTGCAAAAGTAATTTAGATTTCTTCCTTTTCCATGTTACATTGTTTTCTTTCCTTTCCATTCTGCAAGTAAGATTTCAATCAAGTAGTTAATTTTTCATTCAGTCAGTAGTTTTCATTCAGCCTACAATTTCAATTCTTCAATTACTTTCAAAGTTTGAAAAAAAAACACAAAACAACAAAAACATTTTCTTTTCATGCCTCATAGGAATAGGGATAACTTAGGGAAATTTTTGCCAAATACCCCCACTACTTCAAACAACTAACCTTCCCTCTTCTTAGGTGGTTGTGAACTGGAGGAACCCATAGGTGAGAAACCAAACATATTTGAAGAACCTATAGGGGTAGAAGAAGAAGGAGTACCCATTCCTACTACACCTATGGCTGAAAACATAAATGACAAAGGAAATAGAGAAAGAGTTGAGAGTGCCTTCTCCATCAGGGAAACCAATGGGGATACTAAGATGAAAAATATAATCCCTTCTGCCCTTCCTCATTTCCATGGCCTGACCACAGAAGACCAAGACACTTTCTTATTTGAGTTTGTTGTCATATGCCAAACCTATGGCTATACAAATGATGAAAAGAAGTTGAAACTATTTCCATCCACTCTCAAGGATGCAGCTTTGCACTGGTTCATAGGTTTACCTGGAGATAGCATCACAACTTGGGCTCAGATGTAGCAAGCCTTCAAAAACAAGTATCGATACTACTGTAGGTCTAAAGACACTAAAGAGGAAATTTTTAGGATGACCTTAGGCAATGATGAATCCCTAGATGATTATGAAGAAAGATTCTAGCTTAACTACAAAAGGGCCAGGTGCACACTTAACCCTGAGTCACTGAAGCTGGTCCTACTTAGAGGATTAAGGGAAGATCTTCTGGATACCCTACACTTGTTAGCAGGAGACAATATCTACTATTTACCCTATGAGGATATCAAGACTATCTTTAGAAACCATTACAGGGCAGCTAGGAAAAAGGGTAGGGGTAGTCAACCTATGGTCAGTCCTTCCTCTTCTAATTCATCCATCAAGGGTGAAATTGGAAATATGTTGAAGGATTTCAAGAGTGAGATATTGCAAACCCTTTCCCTACAGATGGACACTATGCACATTAAGAGAAAGCACGAGGAAGCAGAGAGAGCCTTGGTCATTTTCTGTCCTAGATGCATGAGGAGGCACCCTAGGAACAAATTTCCATTGAAATCTATTGAAATCTACTCAATCTATGAAGAAAACCACTCCACAGACAAGTGTCCTTCTCTACCTAGACTAAATTTTATATATCAAGGAGTTGAAGGGGTCACTGAGCAGTTCTGCTACATAAACCAAAGGAGACCTCATGGGCCTAGGCTATACCAACAGGGCATGCAAGCGTCATCCCATGCATATTACAACCCCAACCAGACCACATCCATACCTTCTTAGGGCCCCCCCTGCTCATCCTTCTTAGTCTACACCTCCTCCTTGGTCCTTTGCACCTCAGTATCATTCCCAGCCAGTCATTTCAACCATATGCTCTGCCACAACCTCAATGGAATGCACTGCCCTAGGGGTGGAGGTCCCCATACAACAATGTTCCAGATTTATTGCCTTCACCACCTGCCCAACCATAGATTTTACACTCTGCTCCACCTAAATAACCCCAGATGCCTGCCTAGCCAAATCTGAACCCAAACAATAGACAGGCACAATAAATATATAGTGGAGAGACATCCTATCCATCTTATGCTGTGGAAATTCAAGAAATGAACCTGAGATCTAGGGGAGTGCTTCCGGACTACCAACCTCTACCTCCACCTAGGGAGGTTGAGGAAGAAAGAGAGGAAAGTATGCTTAAAGTAAATCCACCGCCCTTTCCTGGAAGATTAACCCAACCACTCTAGCCTACCCCAGAAGATATTGAACGTTTGGGAGAATTGAAAAACCTATGTGTCAAAATTCCACTTCACCAAGCTATTATAGATGTACCTATTTACAACAATTTGATTAAGGAGAAGTGCTTCAAGCATCCAGGGAGGCGAAGAAGAGATTCCCCTACCATTAATGTCATTGGAAACTGTCCAACTTAATGTTGGGGCAAGTAATCTGGCCAAAGTATTTGGACCGTAAATGCCTTGTAGTAGATGTGCACATCAATGGCACCATTGTTCCACACACTTTGGTCGATATTGGGGCTGTCATTAATGTGATGACCAAGGACACCATGCTCAAGCTCAACCTCCAAGGTTCATTGAGAAAGACCACAACAGTTCTGCAACTTGCAGACCGCTCCATAGTGACCCCTGAGGGGATTGTGGAGGATGTGATGGTCTCCATTAATTCCTAGGAATACCCTACATATTTCCTAGTTCTCCAGCCTAAGGCTAATCTTACTGGTTACCCTCTCATCCTTGGGAGGCCCTGGTTAGCCACTACCAGTGCTTACATTAGCTGCACAGCTGGAAATATGACTATCAAGAATGGGCATATGTCCAAGCAGTTAGTCCTATACCCTCCTCCTCATCCATCTCTAGAACATGACTTACCTTTTTGGCTAGAAGAGGAGGAAGAAGATGAAGTTTATTTTGCCTAGCTATATACCTTAGAAATGACCAAGGGAGGGGGACAACATGATGAAGATGATTTGATTGAACACATTCTCCAAAGTCCAACTCCCAGTACATTTTCTTTAGAAGAAGTAGTAAAGGAAACCCATAATGACCATCAACTTGATCTATTCTTAGCCAATTCCAACCATGTCCATGTCAAAACCATAGAATTCGGCCTCGAGAGAGCTTTGAAAATCAATCCATCTCTTTCTATTCTCCAAGAAGAAAAGTTGTGCAACATGCTAAAGGAACATCTGGATTCCTTTGCTTGGAGTTACAAAGAAATGAAGGGAGTGCACCCCTCGGTGTGTACTCACCACATTTATATCAAAGAAGGTTGCAAGCCAGTCTGACAACCCCAAAGGAGGATGAATCCAGCTCTTAAAGATATAGTCAAAGAAGAACTGCAAAAGCTGCTAGATGTAGGATTCATTTACCCTATCTCAGATAGTGAGTGGGTCTCTCCTTTGGTGTTGGTTCCAAATAAAAATGGTAAGTGGAGGATTTGTGTCGATTACAGGGAGTTAAACAAAGCCACAAAGAAGGACCATTTCCCTCTACCTTTCATCAACCAAGTGCTAGATGGCCTAGCAGGGAAAACATTTTTTCTTTCCTAGATGGATTTAGAGGGTACAATCAAATACAGATTAGCCCAGAAGACCAGGATAAAGCCACCTTCACTTGTCCTTGGGGTAATTTCACCTATAGGGTCCTTCCTTTTGGCCTATGCAATGCTCCTGCCACTTTTCAGAGAGAAGTCCTGAGTATCTTTGCTGAGTTAGTCCATGATGCGGTAGAAATTTATATGGATGATTTTACACCTTATGGAGGTGATTTCCAAGAGGCTTTGTCTAACTTAGGTAAGGTGCTATATAAATGCATTGAAATGAACCTATCTCTCAGTCCCGAAAAATGTGAATTCTTGATGACTATAAGGACTGTGCTAGGTCATTCAATATCTCAACAAGGACTGCAGGTGGACCCAAACAAAATATATATCATCTAAAGGGTCCCACCTCCACAAAACTAGAGAGATGTCAGAAGTTTCCTAGGGTTAGCTGGATACTACCAAAGGTTTATAAAAGACTTTAGCAAGTTGGCTTCTCCTTTATTTGGATTGTTGGCCAAAGACTCTGAGTTTGTATGGTCAAAAAGTTGTCAAGAGGCCCTGGACACCCTGAAGGACAAGTTAACCACTACACTGATTCTCCAAGGCCCAAATTGGGCCCTTCCTTTTCATATTCATGCTGATGCCTCACACAAAGCCATAGGAGAAGCCCCAGGCTAGATAGAAGAAAATTTGCATTATGTCATTTACTTTATCAGTAAGAATCTATCAAAGGCCGAAGTGAACTACATAGTGACCGAAAAGGAGCTCCTAGCTGTTGTGCATTCATTGAAAAAATTTAGGCATTATATTACAGGTTATCAAACATTTGTACATAGTGAACATGCTGCAATCAAATATTTAATGAATAGACCTAATGTGAATGCCCAGATAATTATATGGTTACTTTTATGACAACAGTTTGATCTAACTATTGTTGATAAGCCTAGTAAGGAAAACGTTGTTGCAGATTTTTTGTCTAGATTAATTTGGCCTGCAGGTGACGAGGGAATGGTTGATGATCAGTTACGAGATGAACACTTATTCGCCATTTCATTTCTCTCTCCATGGTTTGCTGACATTGCAAACTATTTGGTATCTGCACAGTTCCCACCAAATTTGTCCTAGAAAGAGAAAAGCAAGATTGGGAGGAAGAGCACCCCCTTCACTTGGATTGGAGGAAACTTCTTCAAACTAGGCCCGGATCAAATTCTGAGAAGGTGTGTCAGGGAGGAGGAAGTATTTGACATCCTTCTGACCTGTCATGATGGGCGTTGTGGAGGTCACTTTATAGCAAAGAGTACATCATTTAAAGTGTTACAAGATGGGTATTATTGGCCCACTCTTCATCAAGATGTGAAAATATATACTAGTCAGTGTGATCGGTGCCAAAGGATGGGAAAGCCTACTCCAAGAGATGAAATTCCTCTACAACCTCAAGTGACTTTTGAGCCATTTGACAAGTGGGGCATGGATTTCATTGGACCTATTGACCATCCTTCCAAGCAAAAGAAGTATATCATTGTGTCCATTGACTATCTGACTAAGTGGGCTAAAACCAAGGAAATTAAGGTAGCAACAAAGGAGAAGGTGGCTGAGTTCTTAAGGGAGAATGTATTTTACAAATTTGGGTACCCTAGAGAACTGGTCACTGATTAAGGCAGCCAGTTTACCTCCAACATGATTGAAGACTTATTAAGCCAGCATAAGATCAAGCATAGAACCTCCACTTCCTATCACCCACAAGCTAATGGGCAAGTGGAGGTGACCAATAGAGCGTTGGAGAGCATCCTGACCAAAGTGGTTAGAAGCAATAGGAAAGATTGGGCAGATAGACTAGTTGAAGCCACCTGAGCCTATAATACCACCTACAAGACCACCATTGGATTCACACCCTATGAGATGGTCTATGGGAAAAAGGAATTTTTGTCCATTGAATTTGAGTATAATACATTGAGGATGGTACCCCAACTAGATCTAGATCTCAGTAGTGCAGAAAAAGAGAGATTGCTCTAGTTGAATGGTTTAGGTGAGTTCAGAATGCAGGCCCTCCTACACACAGAGGTAACTCAAATTCAGAGGAAGATATGGCATGATAAGAACATCAAGGATAAGCAATTTCAAGAAGGTGATTGGGCCTTGTTATATGATTCCAGATATAAAGACTTTAAGGGAAAGTTAAGGACAAGATGTTTAGGGCCTTATGTTATAGAGATATGTCATGATAATGGTTCAATGCAGATCAGAACCATAGATGCAGAGGCCATTCCTTTACTTGTTAATGGGCACAAATTGAAAGTTTACAAAAGGCCATTGTCAAAGCAAGAGTTCATTGATGGTATCAATAAAATAGTGATGGTGGTGGAGCAAGTTTCAGCTCCTACCTCATCAAGTCATTGAGAAAAGAAAAAAGAAAAATAAGGACTCAGGTGAAAACCTCCATGAGGCACCTGAGTCCCACTATTGGGTTGAAAACCTCTTGGGGCGGCCCAATGGTGTCAAAAGAAAAAAATAAAAAAATGAGAAATAAAAAGATCTATGGGTGAAAACCTCTCTTGAGGCACCAAGGACAAGCAGCTAGAATGAAAACCTCTTGGAGGCAAGCTAGTTGTTTTAAAATAATAATAATAAGAGAAAAGAAAAATCATGAAAAGTTGTTTGTAGGTCAGCAGGAGGACGATCAGAGAGCAAAGGAGAATCAAAAGGGACCTATTCCACTCATATTTTTATTCCTCCATTCATTATCCTTCATCATTCCACCATTCCTTTCATTTTTTCACTCATTTTCCTCAGTTTGCAAGGGTACTATGTTTTCTATTCCCTGTAAACCTACAGGATCCCCTGAAAACCTACAGGATGATCCTGTAGGAATTACAATGGCTTCGGAATCCTAACATGAGAAACCCTAGGGAAAGGAAATGACCTTCACATGTCAAAAAAATAAAAAACCCTACATCACAATTCCATTACCATACCTCTCTCCACCATGATCACCCCTGCATCCATCATAAAAAAAAAAAAATCAGTTTTCAAAAAATTCACAGTCTTCAAGAGAAAACACAGAGAAAAGATGAAACAGAGAGCAGAGGGGGGTAGCACCTGAATCTATTTATCATTATTCACACTCCTAGACCTCCTCTCTATCCATTTCATCATCCACAAGTCCCAACAATGGAAATTATTAAAAATTATGAGGGAGAAGCAACTATAGGACATCCTGTAGGAAATCCTATAGTAGCTTATCCCCCAGAATAAAAATCATGAGTTGCAGTAAGCTTCCAGCATGGAGATCCAAGGGTAGAAGAAGCTCCAGAGCAGCAACAACACAATCATCTTCAACACCAGGTACCTTCACATCAAGGAAATCATCAAAAGGGCAAGATATATAAAAAAAGGAGGGAGAAATAACATGCAACCAACACACAACAAGCACCTCATGTCCTCAACAAACTGCAGCAAGGTATTATCACCATAGGTAAGTATCTCGCTTCACTCTCTCATTTTCATAATGTAATCAAAAGATGTAAAGATTGTGGATGAGTTGGTTTATAAGCGAAAGGTGGCTAGTTAACTTGGCCACCTTCGTTCAGTCAGCAAGGACAAAATAGTTAGTCCCACACACGTGGCAGTAGTCAAGTCAAAGAAAAGGAGAATGAGGTCAAAAGTAGTTGAGACTATGGATGCCCAAAGTGGGAGTTGATTACGAGGAGAGGGGAATGATGATGTGGTAGTGGGGACCAATGGTCCAAAAATAGAAAATCATACCTCGGCTACCAGCACACCACCTCACTCAACTCGACCATAAGAGGAAATAAACATTGATCCCCATGCACTCATGCATTCATCTTCTCAAGGCTCACTCTAGCAAAGTCACTCTCATACCCAAGAAACCTACAGAAGAGAAAAATTTCATCTTTCTCCTGCGTAGGATTTCCTACAGGATCACACAAGAAATCCTACATGATCACACAGGAATCCTACAGGATACAGTCAGGCAGTCTACAGGATTGGAAAAGAGTAGTTTCAAAGAAGGAAACATAGGGGTTGGCTACAACAAGCACCATGAGGAGGTAGGCTCTACATTTCCTTCCATTTTTCCAAGTGAAAAGAATAGAAAAATCTCCTAGGTTGATTGAATTTGATAGTTGTGTAAGGGAATAGTTCCACAAGTATTTTAGTCCCATTTCCTCCTTCATTAAAATTTGTATCATACATCTCTGCTCCTCAAAATTCACTAGACAAAATGACAGGGGGGTTTAATAGAAGGGAGCCCATCAACACTATGAGGATTCACCAACACCCTCCTGTGCTAGAAATCTTCACAAGGCATAATTGGATGGGGTATTTTGAGAAATTAAGGGGGTATGATGATGAAGTAGCCTGAGATTTTTCTCTCTCCCTCATTCCACTGACAAGAACCCATGCCACTATTGTGGTGAGAGGCCTCTCCATAGAGCTCACCCCTGAACTCATAAGCAGAATTACCACACTTCCCCTAGGAGTGCCTTGGAGAAAGGAAGACAAGGGGGATAGCCAAACTACCAAAAAGAAATTATTTTTAGAGGGAGAGGAGCCCATTGAAGACAAGAATGGAGTAAGGAGAACAAGCCTACCATACCCTTGGAATGAGGTAAGCTACCACCTTATAAAATACATATCATGTGAAGGAAGGTATACTGTGTTTTATGGTTATCACTTTATGCTCCTTGAAGAATTTAGGTTTGGAGCAGAAATACCTCCTCACCACATGCTCAACATACCATACTTCCTTCTGAAATCACTGATAGATACAAGCATAAAGGTGCAAGAAGTAAACTACCAACAGTTAGCCCACCATGGGCTAATTAGAATCATCATAGAAGATGCCCTACAAAAGCTCAGAATTCCTATCCAATGGGAAATTTCAAAGACATGCAGACAGATGAGGATATAAAAGCCCTCACATAATTAAATTACAAATGATCCTCCACTTGCACCCAGGTATCTTATTGCCCAAGAACAAGCAATTACACATTTTGAGGATATGTTCATACTGTTAGGGGATGACAACATGAAATCTTGCCAAATGAGATGGAATACTTTGCCATATAGTTTGAAAATCAGAGAGTACCATTCTCCTCAAAGGATGAGAGAAGCACTGAACAAGAAACCCATGTACAAAAAAACCATCCAAAGGCTCAAAGTCAATTGGATTGGATTGAGACTCGGCCCACCACTGCTCTTGGGGATGTTAGAAGAAAGGAAGGAAGAAGAAGAAAGAAATCAGTGGGAGGATGTAGAAAGGAAGGCAAGATTCTATGCACAAGAAGAGGAAACCACAGCGGAACCATGGGATGTCAGGGAGGCCACTAGAGCTATGAAAGACATGGTTATTGATTGAGTTGCTCAGAGGATGAACGACGCTTTCAGTAGGGGGTGATGATGAGCCTCATCATTGGGTAACTATATGGACCTTAAGTTACCTCCTAGCTTATTCAAATCAACTCTTCTCATAATTTATTACATTTTTTAATTATATTTTTTTAAAGTGATGAGTTAAAGTGAGATATTATGCCTAGTGGACTAATATGCATTGAATGCAGGTTTGAAAGAGAAAATAGAGGAATTTTGGAAAGCTTAAGGCTTTAAGCTCGAATGGGACAAGGGATAGAGATTATATGAGGTAAATCCTCCTCATTTACTCCTCCCTCATTCGAATATTCCTCCATTAATCACACCAACTTGAAGTACAAGCAGCCAAGTCATGAAGATCAAAAGGCAGTCGAGCAAGTGATAGTCAAAGAGTTATTTCATCTCGAGTTTGGGAGCCGAGCCTCCCTAGATTTAAGGAAGTCATTGGGGACTTTAGTTGTATAAATAAAGAGGCCTAGAGCTCTAGGATTCAAATTTTTATGGTAAAAACACTATTTATTTTTGAGCTCCAGACTTGTGGAAGACACTGCTATGTAATTTTCTGTTTTGATAATGGGAATGAACTTTTTCATGATCCAGTACTAATTTAACTCAGAGGGATAAAGCTCTTAGGTTAGGGCCCAACCCTAGCAGCAAAGGATCCTCTTCTTGTATCTGTATTTTTATATTAGTTTCATAGATTCATGATTAAATTGTCCTTAGAAGTATTTCATTGCAGGCAATGTAGGTTTGATTAGTTTTTTTATTAGTTTTCTTTCATTTGTGCTTTACTTCAAAAATAGGTTAGAAGGGAAAAAAGCATCACACAGCTATGAGTAGGTGTCTTGGCCTCACTTCTTCCTTCAGGGATCATGACTTGAGGAAAGGACCCCCATGCAACCCCAAAAAGACAGATTTCTATTTTCTCATAGAATTTAGAGTTTACTATACTTGAACTAGCATTTGATCAGTTTGAAAGTGTAGGATTTAATTACCATCTCTTCCATGTTCAGTATTACAGTGGATCTCATCAATGATTCCATTTCATTCTGCAATATTCCTCATGCGTGAAATAGACAACTAGCTCATTAAACTCTGTTTTTCTATCTTATTAGAATTCTTCTTGTTTACATGATTTTTTGGCAAATATCAATGTTTGATGCAAAGCATGTGTTTCAGAAGTAGAGAGAGATCCCCTATCAAGCAACCACCTGCCAACTTCATCGATCCATAATAATTCCTTTCTTTCACCAAGACCTTCACTAATTTCATCATTTTGCATAGAACTTCCACCAAGCATGTTGAGAAAATCCAACCATCTCCTAACCTTGGTTTTGAGTTCTGAGTGACCCTAGGAATTTTCTCACTCCATTCCACCTATCAACCACCTTCCCTAAGCCTTCCATCACCTCTAGCACCCATCATTTTTCTCTCGGTTGTATCCTGTAGAAATATAGGGAATCCTGTAGGTTTTTAGTACATCTTGTAGGTTTTCCTGTAGTGGCCTATTTTGAGGCCGAATTGAGGGAAAACCTATAGGAAGCCACACAAGGGTACCTGAGGGTCTTCCAAACCTCCCAACCATTCTCTAGCATCCCTAAGCCACCTTCCACATCACCAAAAGAGATTAGGGTTCACACTTGATTCTCCATAAAAAGAATAAAAAAGAGAAAAATAGATTTATTTCATTCCTTTACATGCACAGTAGTGATGTTTGATGTTTTGAACTTCCATGCTTTAGACAGTATCATTTCATACATGTTAGCTTGGAATTCTTATAAAGCGTAGTTTCTCAGCAATTAGTTAGAGAACAGTGTGTTTTTAGCATAGGATTTCATTCATTTTCCTTATTGCAGTAGACAAGCTTTCTCCTAGAGTAGATTTCTCTTTCTCTCATCTATAATCAAGCTTCTTCTGAATCCATAGAAGTGTAGCTTGAACACCCTAGTGGTCTCTCACCACCTGAAAAATGACAATAGGCAGAACCATCACTTTTACTTATGTATACAACACTGTCACCTCCAAGTTTGTATGATACCTGGGTTGATAAAGTAAAGTTGGTAGCTCCAAGAGTTGCAGCATTCTTGCTGCAATACTGGTGCTCATCAATTACTATGGGCCAATACCACGGTAATGCCCCTAGTATTCAAATTAACATGGTGTGGATTTTGTATGTGACTTTATCTCATAGCACCTGTGTATGTACACAACCCTTCTACATAGGATCGATGTCTAATTTCCAAAACTTCATATTTAACGTTCATTTAACTCTGAAATGTCATATCTTTGTTCATATCTCCTGTAGCATATGTACCAGTCTACATAATCATAATGTTGACATCTTTATCAAGTATGTTTCCATAATGGACAACACATTAGCCATAACTATGTGGAGAAGAGCAAGAAATAACCCATTGCAGAGTAAGCGAGAACCTAACACATAGAGGAGGATGTATCGACCCGTGTCTAAGCTTTATAATTCTATGGCGTATTTTCCATTTTTTATTATAATAAAAACATTTATTTTCATTTATTTCTATTATTGTTGTGCCTCATATTCACTGTCAACTTCTCTGTATTGCAAGTATTTTTGCTAACATATTTATGTTCAAATCTGAAGACCATTGCCAAACATTACAGGTTTTTGGAATTCATCCAAGTTTTTTCTGTTCTTAGGATGCTAAGGTCGCCAGTAGTAAAAGAGATATTTTGGTTAACTTGGGCCATAATTTCTCCCTTAACAGAAAGAAAAATCTATTTCTATCCCGGGGACTTCTAAACAAAAGAAGAATAAACCAAAACTTGACATTACAAAAAAGGATATTGGAACTACCTTGATAAAGATGTAGACAACTCCTAAACAAAGGAAATGTCCTAAATAGATGACATTACCTAAGAAAAATGCACCAATGATCAGATGGGAGAATAAAATTTTCAATAGACATAAGCCCTAAACAAAGACCTCCACTCAATAAAAATAAATCCCTCATATTGTGGTCTAGGTAGAAGAAATTCCTAACCCAAGAGAGTAGCCTGGGGAATTTCTTGTGGAAGATGAAAAACTATAGGAAAAAGAAGAGGCACATACACAACGTGAGAAATTTGAAGGAAAGGAACCTCACACACAACTTGATTAAGTACAAGAAGAGGCCCATCATATACAATATGAACAAGAAGAATAAGAGGCCCTTCATATACAACTTAAACAAGAGAATGAAGAGGCATATACTATGGAAAATCAAGGTGCAAAACCTAAGTCTTTAAGGACTACTAGACCCTCTATACGAAGAAGGATGCAACTTAAGTCTCTAAGGCCTTCTGGGCACCTTACTACAAGAAATCTTATGCCCACCATATTCTACCCCATATGATGCTAGAGGTAGAAAATGCTAAAACTAAGGCCCATTGATGGAAGAGGTTTGCAGTAGAAAAAAATAGTTGAATATGTGATTAGGTTAGTATATTGGTTGAAAAACTTAGAGAAATAAGTGATGATATTGAGACTCCAAGAGGCCATCGGGAGAGAATGTTTCGAAAAATAAAGCAAGAAACTCAAACAAAAATTGAAGAAGGTTGATATAATAAAGATAGTTAGTAATGATTAGGTTGCAAGGATGGAGACCAACTTGGGAATCATGACCCACATGTTCTTGGAATAGTGTTACAGGGAAAAGTGTCTACACAGAATTGCTTATCCCACTAAGGTGTGGTAGCTACCTTAGAAACAAACAAAGTAAAGCTACTTTCGTTTTTCCTTTATGAAATATAGATGAGAGAAGGACAAAGAAGACCAACCTCTGTCTTGCGCTAATCTCCTAGTTCGATTCCTCTCTCTCTTGATAGTCTTTCGCTACTTGCTCCCTTGTACGCTCAGCTTCACAGAGTACCTGTAAGATCACAGTAGCATAGCACTATACAAGAACATGGATCTATAATCATAAACAATCTAGGATCAGATGTAAATTGACCATACAAATGCATAAACATAAATGACACAAGACTATGGAGGAAAACTTGAATAGCTTTTATTGATAAACAAGAAAGAGCCAAGGGAGTTACAACTAGTTGTTCTGACCCAGCATCATCCTCTCAGCAAGGAAGCCCCTCTTCACCTCATACAAAGCTTAGATCACCCAACAATCTGATGTTGTCTCAAGAAACCAACAGCAATTCCTTACAATATGCAAAATTCCAGCCTCTGGATCTCTGGGATGAGGGATCCATATATAGATATCTGTAAGGGAGATGAGTCAGCTTGTGATTTGATTAGTGTATTCCCTCTGATAGTTCTTGCTTCCACTTGGAGATTGATGATCTCTTACTCATCCTTGGTCGAATTCAGAGAGGCAAGTGTCACAGGAGAAGTTTCTGGAAGTTTCCATGCCTCTCCACCTCGTGGAATGACACTGCCATTTGTCACTTCTCGCCCATCGCACCCCATAGAAGGGATTTTTGAAATGCAACGCACCCACATAGTGTATTTAGGTGAGATGCAACGCACTTTGCCTATGGAGCAGTTGAAATGATCCTGTTTTGACCAGTTCTGAGCAGTTTTTCATGGAGAACTTCTTGGAGAAGCTGTAATCAGTTGACCTTGTTCCTTTAGGGGTTAGAACAACACTTTTAGGGACTTAGGAACCCTTGGTTTATGGACATTTCATGCTTGGGGTTGTAGTGCCCAAAAATGTCCATAACAAATAGGCAATCACTAGGTAGCTACCAAGGACATATAACTTGTTCCTAAAGGAACAATGGTGTTGATTTTAGATATCTTGTCCAGTATAATAAAGGGGTCACCACATTCAAACTCCCAAAAAATTCATCAGAATATACCAAAGATGCAATATAGAGGAGAAAGCCAGATTGTGTTTTTTTTATTTACACCATCTTGTATTATTTGACTCACCATCTTGGGATCCAAACTCCTATGCAGGAGATGTCCAACTTCTAGCCTTAGCCTCTTGGCTAAGGCATTAATAAATGAGGGATGAGGAGATAAGGAAAACATTACAGGAAGAAATGACCACCCCATTATGGATTAGGATAGAGGATAGAGGACTCCAATCCTCAAACCATCATTGCAACCCATAACATCTTCATAGAGGACCAGTTGGTAGCATAGATGTGGAAGAAAAGATAAAAATAATATATCCTCCATGTTGAGGATGTGTTTTGATTACTAAGGGAAGAGGTAATTAAATTATGTTGAAAATGCAACAAGATGATAGAGCTTAGTGAAAAGAAGTCGCCTTCACTAAGTGGGCCGCAGGCTATTTTTGGCGCAAAGCCTATTTTTAGACTATGTCTATTTTTAGACATATGGATCATGGCCTATGAGTTGCAAGATGCTATTTGTGGATGATTGGTCATGTTGGTAAAAATAGATGGACTTCTATTTTTAGACATATGGGCAGAGTCTACTTTTAGACTGCTAGTCTAAAAATAGAACAGTCGAATATTATTAGCTCTTAATAATATTTGGACTATAAACATTATCTTATCCTCTTGCAGCACTTCAGTTCGAGCTACGGATGTGGCACATGCAACTGCCAGAAGGAAATACGCTTTTCCTATGGGTTAGTTGAGCTACTGCATGATGGACATTAGTTAGAACTCAAGTGATTGAGTTTGGTGGAGTTGATTGAGGAGTTGATGGAGTTGTGTTCAGTTTGACTTAGTTGAACTAGTTGTATTTAGTCTAACTACCAAATACACTAGTGATGAGTGATGTGAATTAATTATTAATTAATTCACTAATTATTAACTCATAAATCAACTAAAGAATACATCAGTTAACTCAGTGCATGGACAGTTCAGTGGAGACAAGTGTTAGAGGTGGGTGAAAGAGTGAGACTACTATCAATTGTGACTATAGTTGTGCATGAGATTTGCACAATCATTGATTAAGATTGCCAATGAGGATTGTACAGTACAAGCCAAGGAAAACGAGCTTGGATCATGCCATTCTCACATTGGATTGCGTAGTAGAGGCAGGCAAACAGTGGAGGATATTTGAACCTATGACTAAGTTGATTCAGATCTAAGCTAGTTTGTGTGTAGCAGGTGGAAATAGTACTGAGTACTTGTGAGGAGTATTGTACTATGTATTGTTACATGTTCTCTATCATTATAATATACAGATAGTCGGGGGTTTTCAGCTGTATGCTTTCCCCATTACATATTGTGTTGATATGTGTGATTGATGTTTCAATGTGCACATGCGATTGTTTTTGATTCCACAAATTGATGATCAACGTAGAGGAGGTTATGTATTATGCATGCATTCCGCAAATAGTGTATAATCAGGATAATCTCTGTGAATAAGTGTTATATTATTCAAAATTTCTACATGGTATTGGAGCAGAGTTGATCATCAGATCTATTATTCAAAAAGTGATTACATTTTATTTCTTCAGGCAGAGTCTATAATCGGGCCAGGTAGCCTCTAGATTCATCCTTCTTTTGGAAGGTGAGATATCTGGTAAAAGCCCATACAGTCAATCTCTGTACAAGAAATGCTTTGTTCTCATGAATTTTATATCAGAAGAGGTTTAGTTTTGAGCTGGTGGAATTCGAATTTGCAGCAGTGTTTTATTGGTGTCGAAGTTGAAATGTCTTTCAACGGATTATGATTGGAGTATGCCCTTGAAGGCAACTGGAATTATATTGCATGGAAAGACGGGATGGAGGCGATGTTAGATGATAATGGGTTGAAGGAGCTCATAGAGGCTGAGGTCCCAAAGCCTACTGATGCTGCTCACGTTGAGGCTTGGCAAAAGAAGACAACAAAGTGTCGAAGGATTCTGTTGGAGGGCATGAAGGATCACATTGTATCCAGCTTGCATGGAAAGGCTTCTCCATACTTGATGTGGAAAGCGTTGACAGATTTATTCCAAAGAAAGAGCGACCAGAGGAAGTTGGCGCTCAAGGATAAACTCAGAAACATTAAGTTTGAGAAAGGAGACAGTATGCCCAAGTATCTCACGAAGTTCACCCAATGCCGGGATGAGCTGGGAAGTGTGGGGGTGACTGTAGATGATGAGGACTTGGTGAGCTTGGCTCTCCTTGGTCTTCCAAAGAGTTGGCATTCCTATCAGGACTTTGTCAATGGTCGAGAGAAATTACCAGGATGGGAGAGACTTTGATCAGATCTTGTGCAAGAGGAGATCAGGAGGAATACCAGGGACGGATCTTCATCAAAGGCATCTGATGAAGAAAATTGTGCTTTGGCTTCCAAAGAAAAGAAGGGGAAGAACAAGAAAGCTTCTCATTTCGATGCGAAAGGCAAGAAGCAGGACATGTCCAAGGTGAAGTGCTTTCACTATCACCAGCACGGACATTATGCCACAAATTGTCCGCTGAAGAAGAAAAATAAGAAAACTGCTGGATCTGCAGCGGGAGAGGCCTTAGCCTTGGAGTTTGAGCTCGATTTTTCATTGATCGCATGCTTGGTATCAAGTGTGATGGGATTGGTATGGTTCTTGGACAGTGGTGCGTCTTTTCACATGACAGGGGATCGAGATTTGTTTTCTGATCTAGATGAGAAAGATCTTGGAGTGCACATCGAGATGGGCAATGATGGTAGATACAGTGTGACCAGTATCGGTACCATTTCCTTTGAGAGGGAGTCTGGTAAACCCTTCGTATTGAAGGAAGTGATGCATGTTCCAGGATTGAATAACAATCTTATCTCTATGGCAATGTTAGAAGACAAGGGTATGATGTTGTTTTCAGTGAGGGAAAGGCTTTCCTGCGCAGTAAGACAACTGGAGAAACTTGGAAGATAGGGGTTCGAGTCAAGAACCTTTATCAATTGCAAGTAGATGGCTGTGCAGCAATGGCATGCAAGGCAGTAGGATTGGTGAGCCGGGATGATGGAGAGCTGTGGCACAGGAGATTGGGCCACCTTCACCATGGAGCCTTGAAGATACTGCAGCAGATTTTTATTGGGATTCCTAAAGGCACTCTTGCGTAGTCAGATCAGTGAAAGGGTTGTACTTTGGGAAAATTTGTGAAAGCCACCTTTCATGAGAAGGATAGTTGCACCACGACGATCCTTGAGAGAATTCACACAGACATGTGTGGACCTTTCTCAGTAGCTTTGACAACAAAGCACAGGTACTATGTGATCTTTGTTGATGATTTCTCTTGAAAGTGTTGGATCTTCTTCATGCAGAAGAAGAGCGAGACATACTCAAAGTTCTGTGAGTTCAAAGCACTGGTCGAGAAGGAATCGGGGAAGAAGGTGAAGGCTCTTAGGAGCGACAATGGTGGTGAATTCATCTCTGGTGAGTTCAAGGACTTCTGCAATGCAGAAGGGATTCGAAGAGAGCTCATAGCTCCCCATAACCCACAGTAGAACGGGGTTGCTGAGCGGAAGAACAGAATGATCGTGGGTGTTGCACGGGCGATGTTGCATGATTAGGGCCTACCCCTTCACTTGTGGGTAGAGGCATGCAATACTGTAGTATATGTGTAGAACCGTTGTCCTCACAAGATACTTGGCATGAGTACACCCGAGGAGGCTTATTCTGGTAAGAGGCCTGATATTTCCCATTTGAGGATTTTTGGTTCTCCTGTTTACATGCATGTGAAGAAGGATGCCAGGAAGAATCTGGAGTCGACCGCAGAGGTTGGGATATTTGTGGGGTACACTGATATGCCCCACAACTATCGTGTGTATTTTCCAGACAGTTGCAAGACTGTTGTGCGACGGGATATAAAATTTCAGGAGGAGAAAGCCATGAAGTGCTCGCTTGAGAGGGAGCCACACTTGCATGTAGATGAGGAGCTATTAGTTCCTAAGGATGAGCTTTAGGACATGGATCAGCCACAAGATGAAGTTCATGGAGTGGAAGAGACCACTCATGCAGCACCAACCATCAGAGGGCGAAAGCGCACTACAGAAGCTAAGCGACTAGCTCAAGATGCAGAGAAGGTTGTAGGACCACCTACAAGACAGCGCAGACAGAGACAATCACCTGATCGGTACACTGGATACATGGCTCTTGTGAGCAAATGTGTTGTGACTGATCCATCCTCTTTCGAGGAATATGTGGAGGATCCCGCATGGGTATATGCCATGATGGAAGAGTATGATTTGATTGTCACAAACAGTGCATGGGAGATTGTCCCAAGACCGGAGGGGAAATCAGTGGTGGGTTTGAGATGGATCTACAAAGTGAAGTAGGTAGCTGACGGGAGTGTGGAGAAGTACAAGGCAAGATTTGTTGCCCGAGGCTTCTCACAGATAGAGGGGATCGATTATGAGGAGACCTTTGCACCTGTCGCAAGGTATTCTTCCATACGGACGATTCTTGCTCTCTCAGCGCAGATGGGGTGGCACATTCATCAAATGGATGTGAAGACTGTGTTCCTCAATGGAGTCATTGAGGAGGAGGTGTAAATAGAGTAGCCTGAAGGTTTCGAGATCTTCAGCAGCGAATCGCATGTGTGCAGGCTCAAGAGAGCGTTGTATGGGTTGAAACAAGCACCTCGTGCTTGGTACACACGGATAGATAGTTATTTCATCGGACTTGGATTCTCCAAGAGTGAGGCAGATCGTAACCTATACCAGATTGTGGTGGAGGGTAAGTTGCTTATCATTGTACTTTATGTAGATGATTTGATTTTGATGGGAGATGAGCTGTTGATACTTTCATGCAAGGAGGATCTTGCTAGAGAGTTTGAGATGAAGGACTTGGGCCTCCTTCATTATTTCTTGGGATTGGAAATTTGGCAGCGCAGTGATGGACTATTTGTTTCTCAGGGTAAGTATGCTCGGGAGATACTGGAGAAGTTCAACATGCATGGCTGCAAGCCTGTTGATACTCCTCTTCTTAGAGGTTGGAGGAAGGAGGATGCTACTTCAGCGGAGGTAGTGGATGCCACTGTTTATCGACAGTTGGTGGGGTCGCTTATGTATCTAGTCAATACACAACCCGATTTATGCTATGCTGTTAACCAGCTTCACAAGCTATGGTTAAGCCAACCAAGCTCTTCTGGAAGGCAAGCAAGCATGTATTGCGTTATCTCAGAGGCACATCGAGATATGGATTGTGGTACAGACAGGAGGATGAGGTGAAGCTATGTGGCTTCACAGATGCAGATTGGGTAGGGAGCCCAATGGACAGAAAGAGCACATTCGGAGGGATCTTCAGTATCGGGTCAATAGCAGTTTCTTGGTACAGCAGGAAGCAGAGATCCATGGCACTCAGTTCAGCAGAGGCCGAGTATATGGCAGCAAGTTTGGCTGCATGCGAGGCTATATGGATGAGGAAGATCCTAGTCGGGTTGTTCGGGTCACACTTGGAGCCTACTGTGATTTATTGTGATAACCAGAGTTGCATTAAACTCTCAGCTAATCCAGTATTTCATGATAGATCCAAGCACATTGACATCAGGTACCATCATATCAGAGATTGTGTGCAGCGGAGAAACATGTTACTTTCATATATTCCCACGGAGGATCGGGATGCTGATATCTTGACGAAGGCGCTCACCAGGAGAAAATTCGAATACCACAGAGGCAGGATAGGGTTACAGATAATCCATATCTTGTTGAGAGGGAGTGTTGAAAATGCAACAAGATGATGGAGCTTAGTGAAAAGAAGTCGCCTTCACTAAGTGGGCCGCAGGCTATTTTTGGCGCAAAGTCTATTTTTAGACATATGGATCATGGTCTATGAGTTGCAGGATGCTATTTGTGGATGATTGGTCATCTTGGTAAAAATATATGGACTTCTATTTTTAGACATATGGGCAGAGTCTATTTTTAGACTGCCAGTCTAAAAATAGAACAGTCGAATATTATTAGCTCTTAATAATTTTTGGACTATAAACATTATCTTATCCTCTTGCAGCACTTCAGTTCGAGCTACGGATGTGGCACATGCAACTACCAGAAGGAAATACGATTTTCCTATGGGTTATTTGAGCTATTGCATGATGGACTTCAGTTAGAACTCAAGTGATTGAGTTTGGTGGAGTTGATTGAGGAGTTGATGGAGTTGTGTTCAGTTTGACTTAGTTGAACTAGTTGTATTTAGTCTAGCTGCCAAATACACTAGTGATGAGTGATGTGAATTAATTATTAATTAATTCACTAATTATTAACTCATAAAGCAACTAAAGAATACATCAGTTAACTCAGTGCATGGATAGTTCAGTGGAGACAAGTGTTAGAGGTGGGTGAAAGAGTGAGACTACTATCAGTTGTGACTATAGTTGTGCATGAGATTTGCACAATCATTGATTGAGATTGCCAATGAGGATTGCATAGTACAAGCCAAGGAAAATGAGCTTGGATCATGCCATTCTCACATTGGATTGCGCAGTAAAGGCAGGCAAACAGTGGAGGAGATTTGAACCTATGATTTGATTCAGATCTGAGCTAGTTTGTGTGTAGCAAGTGGAAATAGTACTGAGTACTTGTGAGGAGTATTGTACTATGTATTGTTACATGTTCTCTGTCATTATAATATACAGATAGTCGGGGGTTTTCAGCTGTATGATTTCCCCATTACATACTGTGTTGATATGTGTGATTGATCTTTCAATGTGCACATGCGATTGTTTTTATTCCGCAAATTGATGATCAACGTAGAGGAGGTTATGTATTATGCATGCATTCCGCAAATAGTGTATAATCAGGATAATCTTTGTGAATAAGTGTTATATTATTCAAAATTTCTACAAATTATGCCAAAGGAGATGTTACGTATTGCCTTAAATCTTACAAAAAAAGAGGTTCATTCCCCAACTAGGCTACAAAATGCTTTATGAAGGACACCCCTCTACAAGAGGATCTTATGGATGGTAGGTGTATAATGGATTGGCCTAAGGTTCAATAATAAATCGCTATTGAGACTAACAAAACAAACTACCTAGGAATATGAATTTGAAGAATAGAAAAGGATATAGGATACCATAGGATTCTATCAACTAGAAGAGTTACCAGGGTACATTGTATGGGATTCTAAACAAGCTACTAATGAGACGCAAGAGTAGTATAACCAAAAAAAACAACATGAGGACCAAGAAGACTAGAAAAACATGCACAAGAATGGAAAAACATCTAAGGAGGGGGTATGATGGACCTTTGAAATGTATTCTTAAAGGCCCATCTACAGCCTCTACAAAACTTAAAAACATGCATTCTTTACCTTTTTCATTATGCATTTTGATGATTTATATGTTATGCCTTGTGTTGAGTGAATGCTTAAGTGATTTAATCATACTAATGATTTAATGACCTTTGGAAACCTTAACACATTAATTTGAATAGTTTTTTTGGGACAAACAAGTCCTTTTCCATAGCCTAACATAAATATAGGGATCTTGTCCTTTCAGATGCTAGTATGAAACCCTAGGATTGCTTGAATTTGGGATTTATCAATAATGAGGAAGTGATGCACCTACGCAACAAATCCAAGGAGACAAACAACCCATAATTTAGGGATTATTGGAGGGAAATGAACCCTCCTATTGAGGAGGTTGTTCCCTAATAATTTTTTATAAGAAGGAGACTCAAGGCTAGGACAAAAAGGGAGAAAGGGCATCATTTTGACCACATTGTAGCTCTAAAACTCTTTTTTACTCAAACGTATGTATTGCTTATTTAAGTTAATGGAAATTTCTTGCCAAACAACTACTATTTGATTTTTACCAGGTCTCTGAGGTCCCGATCATAGGATCTCTAGAGTAATTTCTTATATTTCTCATTTTCATGTTCATTTATTATGTTGTTCACATTTTTCATTTGTATTGCAATTAGTTTAGTGAATGATGCACTTTGCACTTTCCTATAGAAACTTAAGAACATAATATTTTTCATTTGTTGAGACTTTATCATGAGTTATATATGTTATAAGTAGCTTCATTTACAAGCTTTATGCTTCCTTTAATTAATTTGTTGCATTAAGTTCAAATCTAGAATTTTTTGTGGGACTGCAGGACTTTCTTGTAGAATTATAGAACATGTAGGAACAAACCAAATATCTTCTAATTAGCATTATTTCTCATGGTTATGCATCTTTCATATAAATAAAACCTTAAAACAACTATTTTTGACATGATATAGTGAATATGTGAGATGAAGATGATGAAAGTAATCTCTATAGGATTACATTCTTGCTTAAAACACTATAGATTTATCGATTACTGTTTTATGTTTTGCATAGTAGGACTAGATTTACTTTCCTGCAAGAGTAGAATAGATATTCATTGCTCCAACATTTTATTTCCCTACAAGTAAATTTTAGTTTCATTTCCCTACAAAGTAGCATAACCTTTACTTTCTACAAATTTATTTTCTACAATTAGTTCTATTTTTGCAAGAGTAAATTAGCTAAGTGATTATTTTTCGGTGTGATTAGCACCTTCACTTGATTAAGAAGACATTATTTGTCATTAATTAGTATGCACTGAGGATTAAGAATATATGTGGGTTTCATATATAGTGCATGATACCTCTTAAGTTTCTATGGACTTCGGATTGACATATTAATGTTGAGACCTCCAAGGATGCAACATTATTGCTAGAATATTGAGGACCATCAATTCCATAAAATGAAAACCCTTCATTTCAATAAGATTTTTCATAGGAAGTTTCAATGGAATCTCAAAATGTAGAACCTCTTAAGGAGAGCTAGGAAGATTAGGTTAAAGAGGATGAGATACAAAAGTAATTAGAACCCCTATATCCATAAAAATTAGGAAAGGCATGAATAAGAAATATCTCATCAAAGAAAAAGGAAATTTGGACAACAATGGAAAATAATAAAAAATCTCCTTCAATGTCATATTAAATGATGACAAGAATCCATACCTATAATCCAACTTAGTTATGTGGTTCTTTTATTTATTTATTGTGTCAACAATTTGTCATAATTTACTCATGTAAGAAATATAGGGATGCAGTTTTCGTGATAAGTATTTTAAATTTTTGGAAAATAAGGAACTAGATGTTTTTCTTCAAATTCAAGGCTAGTGATTTTTGTAATACCACTTGTTGCGTGCTCTTGCCACAAATTTTGCCTTAATAAAATTATTTACTAATTATTATTGAAAAAAACGGCATATTCAGGGTAAATAGGGGAAAGTTATTAGAGCGTGTTGTATCCAAGGATGGTATTTGCATTGACCACACAAGAGAACAATATATATGATCCATTATTCTGCCAAAGGATAAGAAGGAATTATAATCATTCTTACACAAAATTAATTTCATAAGAAGATTTATTCCAAACTTTGCTGAAATTGTTAAACCTATGGATGATTTGCTTAACAAGGATGCTATATTTACATGTAATGATCAATATAGAAAGTTTTTGAATGATATTAAAGAAATAATAACATCTCCACCTATCCTCATTAGCCCATATTTTTCCAAAGGTTTCATCATTTACTTTTTGGCTTCCCAATATAGTATTGTCATTCTACTCTTACAAAAATATGATGATGGAAATGAGAACATATTGCATTTATGACAAAGTTTCTTTGAGATGCATAATGGATATATATTGTTAGTGAAAAGAAAGCATATGACCTTGTCAAAATTTTGAAGCATTTTAGAGCTTCTGTTGGGTATAATATTATTATTGCATATATCCTTATACTAGTGCAAAAGGTGTGCTAACTTAATTATTTTGTATGGGAACTAGGGGGAAATCAATCTCTAAGATACATGAGTATGATATCAATAATAGACCTAAGAAGATAGTCAGATGACAAGGTTTAGATGAGACATTGACCAAGGAAAATGAAAGTTCCCTTCATTTAGGACAAACTAAAAGTTGAAAGTGACAATTGGTACTGTGATATTATTTATTATTTCAAAAATTTATCATGTCCTCCTCACCTAGTCAATAGCAAAAATGTCTTAAGACTAAATCCACAAAGTATTACTTAACCCAAGATGGACTTGGTTGCAAACAAACTGATGCAATAGTACTTAGATGTGTTAGTCATAAAGAAGAAGAAAAGTTGATGATAGATTCCCATTCACAGTTTTGTGGAGGGCATTGTAGCAATAACTAACACCCATAATATTTTAAGGGTAGGTTATTATTGGCCTACAATTTTCACTCATACTGACAACTACAAGTATGTTAGGTTGTTTCAACCTTGCCAATTATTTGCTACAAAGAAGCAGTTCCCTACTTTACCCCTAAAGCATGCTATAGTTGAAACACCATTCCAACAACATGGGTTATATTTTATTAGGGAGCTAAAAAAAAATTCTAATAATGGACATTAGCGGATATATTCCCTATTAAATTTTTCACTGTGTGGTTGGAAATTATACCTACCAAAAAAACCAATGAAGAAGTTGTGATAAATTTCTTAGAGGATAAAAATAATAACAAGATTTGGAGCACCAATCAAGATTGTTATTAATAATGCTAAAGCCTTCAATTTTGCAATTAGGTCTACTTTTGGTTTCAAATATGGAATTGTGTTATCCATTTATTACAAATATTACCCATAGGGAAATGGATTCGATAAGTTGAGCAATGAGAACATTATAAATATTATAAAAAATACAATTAGAGAAAATAAAGATAGTTGGGATGGAAAGATAAAGTAGGCACTATTGGCTAGCTACACCATTGTTAATTCATTGACTTGAAAAATCTTGTTCAAGCTAGTATATGGACTTGAACCCAAGTTTCCCATTTATCTCCATTCACTTATCTTCCAATGTATACAATTTAGAATGTTATTATGTTCACCTTGTTTAGTAAGGACACTTGTTATACCCTTACAAAAAACATCAACAACATTGTCATCATCCAATTTGTCTTCAATCTTAGTAAATTTATCTAGGATTGCAAAAATAGTTCTAGTTCTAGTGATATTGTTACTACAACCAGTATCTAGCAACCAAAGGTCTTTGTTACTCTCTTGGGAAACATAAAAATTAATAAACATAGACTCATAATTACTTTGGTACTATAAATGCTTTGGTTAATGTTTTAGTACCATTGACCAATAATAACCATTAGTGAGTTCAAGTGACTTTACTTCTATTGCAAATAATAGATCACTTATTGTTGTATCAAGATAATAATGCACAATCTCTGGACTTGTTTCTAGACAAAATGAGTAATGTTACAAGATTGCTACGTGATGTTTGGAAAACTAAGAACTCAACTCAATGAACCAATACAAGGAAATGCTCACTGATACGTTTAGGTTCTTCTAAATAATGTTAGTGCCATGAATCAGGGTTCACTACATGGAAACCACCTTGCTTAATGTTATGCCATTCATATTGAAGAATACAATGTCAAAAAAATGGGAAGGGGGGCATTACAAATCAACCAACTATCCAACCCAATGATCACACCCCAAAGAACAAAAGCCAAAGCACTATGTTTAAGGGAGAAAGGCATATGGCTTGTATGGACCCGCACAACCTTAAGATTTCTTAAGGAATGCATGTGGCTTCACAAGCATCTTCCAGTTCCTAAGTACGAGTTGTTAGCAAATTATATATTACAGAGCAATGGAACACATAAAATATATTACAGAAATATAAACATAGAAAACACATAAAACAAGAGAGACACAAATATACGTGATTCACCCAATTTGGGCTACGTCCACAGAGAAACAGCCAATCCTTCCTTTTTTATATTATCCAGCAAACTGAAGAGATACAACCTACAACAGATCCGTTGTAATTCCCTCTTCACTCTCACACAATCTCCTCTCTCTTTCTCACTCAAAATATAGATCTACATAGACGCAATACAATTCCCTCATATATAGAGAGGGGTTGCCTTCTAGTGGCAGAAAACCCTAAATTAAACATAACTTCTACCATCATATTTCCACCTAATGAATGGCCCAAATTGACTATGAAATTACAGCATTTTGCAAGGCAATTTTACATCTATTTTTAGCTTCGGGGGTGTTTCCCCTGATCCCCAGCCAAGGGGGGGGATCCCAAAGATCGCAGCCGCCCCCCCTGGACCCCCCTTGCAGTGCAAATGTTATGGGCAATGTTGCCGCCACATTACGAACTAGGTTCCAATGCGGTGATACCTCTGAATAAAGAAGATAATCATGCTCCACACCCAACAATCTACCACTTGGAGACTGATTATAGCAACTCCACTACTGCTTCATTTGCTGGACAATGACTCCAGTTTGGACCTGGTTGTTTCTCATCTTCATCATCATACTTGAAAACAAATTGAAACCAAGCAATATCTCAGTTTCTCCTTGGTTACAACTTTTGTTAACATATCTGTAGGATTTTGGCTAGTGTGTATCTTTTCCAGCTTCAACTGTCCATCTTCCAACACTGACCGTATGAAATGATACTTGAGTTGTATATGTTTTGACTTGAAATGAAATGCAAAGTTATTTGCAAGATGTATGGCACTCTAACGGTCACTGTATAACCTGCCCAACTCCTGCTTCTTACCCAATTCATCCAGAAACCTTTGTAACCAAATCATTTCTTTAGTAGCATCTATAGCAGCAACATACTCTGCTTCCGTTGTTGAGAGTGCAACAACACTTTGCAGTTTTGAAACCCAACTGACAGTTGTTCCACCTACAGTAAACACATACCCTGTTGTGCTCCTCTTGCTATTTCTATCACCAGCCATATCTGCATCAACATATCCCTGTAGAGCAATGTTTGAACCACCAAAGCATAATTATTGATTTGTGGTACCTCTCAAATACCTGAGAATCCACTTCACCGCCATCCAATGTTCTTTTCCTAGATTGTTCATGTACCTACTTACAACTCCCACTGCATGTGTAATATCAGGCCTTATGTAGACCATTGCATACATTAAGCTTTCAATTGCTAATGCATATGGAAATTTAGACATATAAGTCGTTTCTTCCTGAGTCTTGGGACACAACTCTTTACTTAGTTTGAAATGGCTAGCCAAAGGTATACTAATTGGTTTTGCATTTTTCATATTAAATCTTTTCAACACCTTTTCTATGTACTCACTTTGAGACAATGTTAATTTTCAATTCTTCCTATCTCTAGTTATTCTCATACCAAGGATTTGTTTTGCAGCACCCAAATCCTTCATTGGAAATGAGTTCACCAATTTTATTTTGAGTACATTTATTTCCTGCATGTTAGAACCTACAACAAGCATGTAATCTACATAAAATAACAATATAATATATCCGCCATCATTTTGCCTTTTGAGATAAACATAAAGATCAGAGTTACATCTAGTATAACCTTATTTAGACATAAACCTATCAAATTTTAGATACCACTACCTTGGAGCTTGTTTTAAGCCATACAAGCTCTTCTTCAACCTACACACTAGTTTATCCTTCCCTTTTACCTCATATCCTTTTGGTTGTTGCATATATATCTCTTCCTCCAAATCCCCATGGAGAAAGGTTGTCTTTACATCTAACTACTCAAGATGCAAACCTACACTTAAAATAGTTCTGATTGAAGTCATTTTAACAACAAGAGAAAAGATCTCATCAAAATCTATACCCTTTTTCTGTGCAAACTCCTTCACCACAAGTCTAGCTTTATACCTTTTTCTACCTCCATATTCTTCCTTCAACCTATAAACCCATTTATTCTGCAATGTTGTTTTACCTGCAAGCAACCTAACTAAGTCCCAAGTCTAGTTATGTGCTAAGGATTCCATCTCTTCTTTCATGTCCTGATCCCACTTCTTCCTAGTTTCTACCTGCAATGCTTCTTCATAACATTCTAGTTCACCAGAATCAGTCAAAAATACATAATATAATGAAGGAGAGTATCGTTCAGGGGGTCTACTTATCCTGGTAGATCTTCTAACACCACTTTCAGGTGTTTGAGGCTGATGTTGTTGTTGTGGTTGATGTTGTTGTCCTGGTTGTTGATCATTATGATTTTCAGGCACCATCACTTTTTTTGTGATCTCATCAAGCGCAATATATTCTTTGTTTTCTTTTTCCTGTTTCTTTTCCTGTAGTTGATCCTTATACAAAACCTTTTCATTGAATATGACTTCTCTGCTTCTAATGATTTTGTGTTTTTCATAATCATAAAAGCGATAACCAAAATCATTAACACCATATCCAGTAAAGGTACATTTCTTTGATTTTGCCTCAAGATTTGTTCTATTTTCTTTTTTAATGTGGACAAAGGCTTCACAACCAAAAGTCTTTAAAAATGAGTAGTTTACCTTTTTACTTATCCATACCTCCTCTGGAATACCACCATCCAAGGAACTTGAAGGCCCTTTATTTATTAGATAAACAACAATATCTACAACATCTACCCAAAATTGTAAAGGCAATCTTGCATGCAATCTCATGCACCTTGCACGCTCCATGATTGTCTTGTTCATCCTTTCTGACACACCATTTTCTTGTGGTGTTCCTGGAACTGTCTTCTCTCTGCGAATTCCATTCTCTGAACAGTACCTATCAAACTCTTTGCTGCAATATTCACCTCCATTGTCTGATCTGAGACACTTCAACCTTTTTCCTATCTCATTTTCAACCAAATCTTTCCATTTCTTGAAAGTATCAAATACATCAGATTTATTTCGAATACAATAAATCCATGTTTTTCTGGTTGCATCATCAATAAAAGTAACATAATAACGAGAGACACCGAGAGATGATACCTAAGCAGGTCCCCATATATATTTATGCACAAGCTCTAATTTTTCACTCTTCTTTTCTTTCCCAACTCTGAGGAATCTAACTCTCTTCTGTTTTCCATAAACAAAATTATCACATAATTTTAAATCAACATGCTTCAAACCTGGCAACAAATTTCTGGAGTGAAGAATTTGCATCCCCTTATCTCTCATGTGCCCGAGCCTATGATGCCACAATGTCGTATATTCTCCTGTATAGGTTAAAGCATTAACAAAATTATAAATACCATTTTCATAAATACAATGTACCAACCTTTTCTCCTTTTGTTATTACCAGGGCTCCTTTAGTGACCTTCTAGGTTTTATCTGCAAAAGTAGTTACACAAACTTCACCTCCCAACTTCCCTGTTAAAATTAGATTTTTCTTCAGATCTGGAACATGATTTACCTCCTTCAATAGCCATTGATTTCCATTCTGCTATTTTATGAACATTGTACCCATTCCAACGATTTTACAGGGGTTATCATCACCCAATTGAACCTATCCAAAATCTCCTTGAACATAATCATGAAAATGTTTCATATCAGGTGTGGCATGGAATGAGCCCCCTAAAACTACCATCTAGGCATCCATAGTATTTTCTAATGAAAGAATCAAAGAATATTGCAACACATCACCTGTCACATTCGCTTCATGATTGTTTTCTTATTGTGCGTCTCCTTCTTTCCCTTCTGAGACTTGCAGTATTTCTTCAGGTGTCCTTTCTTCCCACATTTCCAGCACACTATCCTGATCTGGACTTGGATCTACCTTTCCTTGACTTACTATGATATCCTGGGCTCTTTCCTCTTTCCATTTTTCTTCCCCTAGTCTTTGTAATCAAAGAATTACTTGAAGTCTCACCGGAGATTTTCCGTCACATTTCCTCGCTAAGGATTGCACCGACAACATCATCGAACTTTAAAGTACTAGATCTAGAGACAGAGTTACTAATGGCCATAACTAAACCGTTCCAACTTTCTGGAAATGAACATAGAAATAATAGAACCCTAACATCGTCATGAAAAGTAACTCCTACAGAACTTAATTGATTGGTAATTGTATTAAATTCATTTAAATGATTAGCAACAGATCCACCTTCTAACATCTTCATATTAAATAAATGCTTCATAAGAAATACCTTATTTGAGGCTGAGGGTTTTTCATATAGTTTGGTCAATGCCGACATTAAACCCTCTATTGTCATTTCCTTTGAAATATTAAAGGCTACCAACATCGCTAGGCACAGCCGTATTGTTCCAAGTGCTTTTCTGTCGAGAATATCCCATTCTGTGTCTGTCATACTCATCGGCTTCTTTGTCTTTCCACTCAATGGTTGGTACAGATCTTTCTGGTACAAATAATCTTCCATCTACATCTTCCATAGCTAGTAGTTTTGGCCATTAATTTTTTCGACTCTAAACCTACCATCTTCCGCCATTGCTCCCACTCGAACCAAGAACCCTTCTCTCATGTGAGTTTATCAGCCAAATAGACCTTCGGCTCTAATACCAGTTTTTAGAAAATTATATATTATAGAGCAATAGAACACATAAAATATATTGGAGAAATATAAGCACAGAAAACACATAAAACAAGAGAGACACAGATATACGTGGTTCACCCAATTTGGGCTACGTCCATGGAGAAACAACCAGTCCTTCCTTTTATATTATCCAGCACACTAAAGAGATACAACCTACAGCAGATCCATTATAATTCCCTCTTCGCTCTCACACAATCTCCTATCTCTTTCTCACTCAGAATACATATCTACATAGACACAATACAATTCCCTCATATATAGTGAGGGGTTGCCTTCTAGGGCAAAAAAAACCCTAATTAAACATAACTTCTACCGTCAGATCTCTACCTAATGAACGACCCAGATTGACTACGAAATTACAACATTTTACAAGGAAATTTTACATCTATTTTTAGCTTTGAGGGTGCTTCCCTTGGGGGGGGGGCTCCCAAAGATCGTAGCCGCCCCCCTAGACCCCCCTTGCAACAAAAATATTACGGGCGGAATTGCTACCACATTACGAACTGGGGTCCAATGCGGTGATACCTATGAATAAAGAATATAATCAGGCTCCACACCCAACACGACTTGTGTGCATACATGGAGAAGAATAGAACTTGGTATGTCTTCTCTCAACAATAAATATGTTTTACAACAAAATTAGAAACTAGCGAAATTTATGCAACAACATAGTGATGGTAAGTATATATCTTTGTTCAAGGAATAAAATGAACAAATGATGACTAGAGAGTTGTTGCTAGGAAGGTTCAATGGAATCTCAAAATGTAGAACTTCTTAAGGAAATATAGGAAGATTAGGCTAAAGAGGATGAGATACAAAAGTAATTAGAACCCCTATATCCATAAAAATTAGGAAAAGCATGAACAAAAAATATCTCATTAAAGACAAAGGAAATTTGGACAACAATGGCAAATAATAAAAAATCTCCTTCAATGGAATATGCAACGATGACAAGAATCCATACCCATAATCTAACTTATTCATGTGTTTTTTATATTTATATATTGTGTCAACAATTTGTCATAATTTATTCATGTAAGAAATATAGGGATGAAGTTTTTGTGATAAGTATTTTAAATTTTTTGAAAATAAGGAACTAGATTTTTTTCTTCAAATTCAAGTCTAGTAATTTTTGTAATACCATTTGTTGCGTGCTCTTGCCACAAATTTTTCCTTAATAAAATTATTTACTAGTTATTATTGAAAAAACAACATATTCACGTTAAATAAGGGAAATCTATTAGGGCATGTTGTGTCCAAGGATGGTATTTGTATTGACCACACATGAGCACAATATATATGATCCATTATCCTACCAAAAGATAAGAAGGAATTATAATAATTCTTACACAAAATTAATTTCATAAGAAGATTTATTCCAAACTTTGCTGAAATTGTTAAACATATGGATGATTTTCTTAAGAAAGGACATTATATTTACATGTAATGATCAATGTAGAAAGTCTTTGAATGATATTAAAGAAATGATAACATCTCCACCTATCCTCATTAGCCCATATTTTTCCAAAGATTTCATCATTTACTTTTTGGCTTCCCAAGATACTATTGTCATTGTACTCTTATAAAAGGACGATGAAGGAAATGAGAGCGTGTTGCATTCATGAGAAACTTTCTTTGAGATGCATAATGGAGATATGTTGTTAGTGAAAAGAAAGCATATGCCTTTGTCAAAATTTTGAAGCATTTTAGAGCTTATGCTGGGTATAATAATATTACTGCATATATCCTTATACTAATGCAAAAGGTGTGCTAACTTATGATTTTGTTTGGGAACTAGGGGAAAATCAATCTCTAAGATACATGAATATGATATCAATAATAGACCTAAGAAGATAGTCAATGGACAAGGTTTATATGAGATGTTGACCACGGAAAATGAAACTTCCCTTCATTTAGGACAAAGTGAAAGTTGAAAGTGACAATTGGTACTGGATATTACTTATTCTTTGAAAAAATTATCATGTCCTCCTCACCTTGTCAATGATCAAAATGTCTTAAGACTAAATCCACAAAGTATTACTTAACCCAAGATGGACTTGGTTGAAAAAAAATTGATGCAATAGTACTTAGATGTGTTAGTCAGGAAGAAGAAGAAAAATTGATAATAAATTCCCATTCACATTTTTGTGGAGCGCATTGTAGCAAGAACTAACACCCATAATATTTTAAGGGTAGGTTATTATTGGCCAACAATTTTCACTAATACTCACAAGTATGTTAGGTTGTTTCAACCTTACCAATTAGTTGCTAGAAAGAAGCAGTTTCCTACTTTACCCCTAAAGCATGTTATAGCTGAAACACCATTCCAACAACATGGGTTATATTTTATTAGGGAACTCAAAAAAAATTCTAATAATGGACATTAGTGGATCTATTCCCTATTAAATTTTCACTATGTGGGTGGAAATTATACCTACCAAAAAAACCAATGAAGAAGTTGTGATAAATTTCTTAAAGGATAAAATAATAACAAGATTTGGAGCACCAATCAAGATTGTTATTAATAATGCTAAAGCCTTCAATTTTGCAACTATGTCTACTTTTTGTTTCAAATATGGAATTGTGTTATCCCTTTCTTACAAATATTACCCATAGGTAAATGGATTCGATAAGTTGAGCAATGAGAACATTATGAATATTATAAAAAATATAGTTAGAGAAAATAAAGATAGTTGGGATGGAAAGATAAAGTATGCACTATTGGCTAGCTACACCATTGTTAATTCATTGATTGGAAAAATCTTGTTTGAGCTAGTATATGGACTTGAACCCAAGTTTCCCATTTATCTCCAATCACTTATCTTCCAATGTATACAATCTAGAATGGTATTATGTTCACCTTGTTTAGTAAGGACACTTGTTATACCCTTACAAAAAACATCAACATCATTGCCATCATCCAATTTGTCTTCAATCTTAATATATTTATCTAGGATTGCAAAAATAGTTCTATTTCTAGTGATATTGTTACTACAACCAATATATAGCAACCAAAGGTCTTTGTTACCCTCTTGGGAAACATAAAAATTAATAAATATAGACTCAGAAGTACTTTGGTACTATAAATGGTTTGGTTAATGTTTTAGTACCATCGACCAATAATAACCATTAGTGAGTTCAAGTGACTTTACTTCTATTACAAATAATAGATCACTTATTGTTGTATCAAGATAATAATTCACAATCTTTGGACTTGTTTCTAGACAAAATGAATAATGTTACAAGATTGCTACGTGATGTTTGGAAAATTATGAACTCAACTCAATGAACCAATACAAGGAAATTATCATCGATACGTTTAAGTTCTTCTAAATAATGGTAGTGCCATGAAAGATTCACTACATGGAAACCACCTTGCTTAATGTTATGCCATGCATATTGAAGAATACAATGTCAAAAAATTGGGAAATGGGGGCATTGCAAACCAACCAACTATCCAACCCAATGCTCAAACCCCAAAGAACACAAGCCAATGCACTATGTTGAAGGGAGAAATGCATATGGCTTGTCTGGACCTACACAACCTTAAGATTTCTTAAGGAATGCATGTGGCCTCACAAGCATCTTCTAGTTGCTAGGTATGACTTGTGTGCATACATGGACAAAAATAGAACTTGGTATGTCTTCTCTCAACAATCAATATGCTTTACAACAAAATTAGAAACTAGCCAAATTTATGCAACAACATAGTGATGGTAAGTATATATCTTTGATCAAGGAATAAAATGAACAATGGTGATTAGAGAGTTGTTGCAAATTGTTATTTGCTAAGGATGAATGAAATTATTATGTAAATATAAAATTTACAAAGCTACAATAGAGATTGAATTTTTCAACCATTAAAATAACTAGAAAACCATTGAAATACAAAATATTAATAGAAAAACTAAATTTTTAGAAACATTAACATAAACACAATCGAAAATTCTTCATTTTAGCCATGAATTCAACTACAAGAAACATATTAAGCATAGCCAAAAACAACAATAACTCATACACAATAGCTTCTATTTGTCATTCTTAATTGCCACCATTAACATAGTTAGAGTAGCAACATTACAAAAATTAGAGCAACATAATCTCTCACACATAGTTCACTCAACAATCACAAAAAATTCATACATAATGACACCATATTTGCCCTAGAAACCAAAATGGGGAAATGAACTTCGAATGGTTCTTTAGTTCTCTATTTTGACAATGGGTAATTACGATACATCTCATGGCTCTCTATACATACTTCCCTTCTTTTGCTAAAGGATCCCATAAAGTCAAGTTATAATGAGATATAGGAAGGTTACGGGGTAATGGTTCCCATTCCCCTCTCTCTTCTCCTTTCCTATTTTAATTTTCTTTTTCATTTTATTTAATTCTTGTTTTCTTTGTCTCATTTTGTTTACACATGCATTATTCTTTATGATTTATTTAACTTTCATTAAATATTGAATTATATTTCTAGGTACTAAGTCAATAACCATTCACTTGTTGCAATCCATTTTGCATGGCACCTACTTATTAAAAGCTTTTTTCGGTCTCCAAAACTCTAGAGGGAAAATCTCGATCAATGTATCTTCTTTCTACTTCTCTAGAACATGGGTTTAACTCTATCGTTGACTCATGATTATAAATATTGGAGTCATCTAACGAGGCGGAGGAATTGCCCAGACAGCCAAAAGTGGCCAGAATCCAAGCAAAAAAATTTCAAAAAATCTTGTATATACAGTGTTTGAATCGTGTTTTTGATGGTGGAAATGGATTCAGCACCATCAAAAACATCTAAGACACCTAAAAATTTGAAGTTTAACAACTATAACTTGGATTTACAAAAATCTTTGTCGGATTTTCTCTAAATATGACCGGAATTTCCATAACTTTCCGGGCAATTCCTCCGGCTAGTTAGACTATGGCATAAATATTAGCTCTACTTTTGACCATGGCTTTGGCTCTAGTTCCTAACTCAATAAAATCTAAAAATGTGTGATGTCCAAGGTCCATTAAGATGTTAAAGATATATAAGAATTAAGAAGAATGTTCATGTATGTTACCTTTTTGTATGGTGTAATGGATAAGTTAGTTGGAGTTTAACTTGAGTCTTTAAATATTTAGTGACAAGCACTGAATAAATGGCTTAAAGTATAGAAATTGTACTTCTTATGACACTGTTGCCATGTGTATAAAAAGAGCAAGCCACAAGATATGGTATTTTGGAGTTGTCTTTAAGTGTGACTTTTTGGAGTTTTTGGTGAATTTTTAGCCAAAATTGGATGGAAAATTTTGTGGTGAAATCTTGATTTGTGTTGTTTAAAATAGTTTTTTGACTAAATATATAGATTCAGCACCCTGAAAAACCCTTATGGCATTTCGATTGTGCAAAGTTCATCCATCAAATTTATGATTTCAATGAATCCCTTATGGATATTCAAAAACTCAACTTGATAGCACAAAGAAAGATTGAACTTTAAAATTCATCCATCAAATTTGTGATTTCAATAGATATTAGAAAACTCAACCAAATAATATAAAAGATTTGTAATTTCAATAAATCCCTAACGAATATTAAAAAACTCAACCAAATAACCTAAAAATTTGTAATTTCAATAAACCCCTTACCGATATTTAAAAACTCAATATAATACCGATATTCAAAAACTCAACTAGATAGCTGAAACAACTCAATATAATACCGATATTCAAAAACTCAACTAGATAGCTGAAACACTTTCGATCTATATAGCACAAAAGGGATTGAACTTTCGATCCATTGTAACTTTGCGGGTCCGAAAGGGATTGAACTTTCGATCTATTTATTGTAACTTTGCGGGTGCGATTGCTTTGTCCCGTATACTGTTACTCCCTTCTCTCGTAAATTAAATCTGGCTCGGAAAACGAAGAAAACTTCAAATCCTTTCTTCCGTTGCCGGGATTTGAACCCGGGTCGCCTGGGTGAAAACCAGGTATCCTAACCGGACTAGACGACAACGGAGGCGTTACTTTCGTCGAGGTTTATTAAACTTAATATAGGAATCTTACCGCTATTTTATTCCTGCCGACCTAACTAGTTCCGGCAAATTTTCACTCAGCGCGGTATGCGCAGGAGCAATAAACCGCCTTTGATGTTCCTTAGATCAGATGTGAAGTAAGTCTATGTCATGTTTGCGAGCACAGAACGAGCGTTTTTATATTGTATAATGGGGATGATATTTGGTGTAATGAACTCAGGTTTTAAATGGAAAATGTTAATATGAAGGGTTATCTGTTTTTAAAGCGGAAAATTTAACATTAAGGGTTATTGGTTTAGTTATTATTGATATAATTTTAGTAGTTTATTTTTTTATTGTGTTAAAAAAGATTGAAAAATGGTTGAATTTGTATAAAAATATATATATTTTTTTTATAAGTTTGAATTTATTTATGTTTTTAAAAATGTAATTTATTACAATTTTATTAATAATTATATATTTATGTGTTATTATAAAATATAAAAGAAATATAATTGAGTCTGAGACACTTATTGAGTTTAGAGGTTTATTTTATAGCCTAGTTTAAGAGGATGTGTAAGATGTGTGAGTTTGTCAGGTCGTTTATCATCTTTTAAAATAAAAATTAAATTAAAAATTATAATCTAAATAGAAAAATAATGTCCACTATAATTAAAAAAAATTAATAGAAGTAAAAATATGTATGCGTAAAATGTTTAAATCTTATATTTTTCAAAATATTTCAACAAGAGATTTAAATAAACTATTTGAAGATCTATGTTAATTAATTTATATGGATGTCAACTTGATATATATCTATATATAGAAAGGAATTGTTAAAGTAAAACATTTTAATGTTGTATATAAAAAATATTCAATGTGAGTTATCAATAAAATATTTTAATAAGAATTAATATTGACACATACTTAAAAGTATATTACTAATAAAAACCATTTTAATTTGTGTGATAAAATGTCTAGATTTACATATAATGTAAAATATTTTAATGTAAATCTAGTATGTATTATATATCATTTAAAAAAATTGTGTATATTTCATGAAAAAATTAAGTTGTTATGATTAAAACATTTATTTGGTCATATATATACTCTAATTAGTATTAAAGAAAACAATTTAAACAATGAAAAACAACACATTGTATTTTGCACTCTAAAAAAGTTTACATGTAAAGAAATTTGATCCGTCTCTATTTATGTTAGATTCTTAATTAAAATGAATCTTGTTTAGAATTATCCAACTTTCAACACCTCAATACACATCACTGTATATTAACCAAACTAATTATCTAAAATAATTTGTTAATAATCTAAAAGAATAAAAAGTCTTGTAAATTTTGGATCATATTTTCTTATGTTTGAAAAAATAAACTTTTAAATAATTAGCTATCATTTTCATTCTAACTTTATTGATTATTAATATCAGCCACCAATATTTCATCTAATTTTAGAAAAAACAGTCATTCTCACAAAGCTACCGACGAAAAGTCATCTAACTTATAGAAAATATAATCATTAAGGAAATCAAACCAAACAAATCACGAAATCTTCACAATGAAGACACTGGAAATGAGCCTTTTAAAATATATATAGTATTTGGCAATGGGGCTTGGCCAAATCATATTGCAACAACTCTCAAGTAAATTATTCAAAAAAGAATTATAATGTTCTTGGTAGCTATATTTCAACATTAATGTGTATTTATTCTTGATTCTTTTTGGGAAAATATATTATCGAAGTAAAATGCTATAACAATTAAAATTCATCAAATTATAAGAGAGAGCGTAAATTTATCCAACTAAACAAACAGACAACAAATCATTGTAATAAGCAGTGTAAATTTATCCAACCAAATCAATATAGAGCAAAGTTATTGTTGTGTTGAGAGAAATATTTTGTGTAATATATGATTTTTTTTTATAAGGTTGATATATATTTTTCTTAAATAAAAATAATTTTTTTCAAATAGAAAAATATTGTCTAAAAATAAAAATAAATATATATATTTAGTTAGTTTTAATTAAAAATATTATAAGATATTAATAATCTCAACTTCATTATTGCTACTTGATTCTATTTGTTGTTGATATTATTTCCATGTCTATACGATATAAGATAATTTTGTATCAATTTCAAAAAGAGATAAAGTAATTATAAATAAAAAAAAATGTGAGTAAGATATTAAAACCTTACTATTTTTCAAAAATATTTCAACCTAGTATTTAAATAAATTATTTGAAGATCTATGTTAATTAATTTATGCCTATTTTTTGTGGATATTATTTTGATGTCCACATGACATAATATAATTTCATATCAACTTTAAAAAGAGACAAAGTAATTAGAAGTAAAAAAAGTGTGAGTAAGATGCTTCAACCTTATACTTTTCAAAAATATTTAAACCTTGTATTTAAATAAACTATTTGAAGAACTATGTTAACTAATTTATGTTGATATCAACTTTATATATATTTATATATAGAAAGAAAATGTTAAAAAGGAAATATTATAATGTTGTATTAATAAAAAATTGAAAGTTAAAAAATAAAATAAAAAAATATCAAGTGCTTTCTAATAAGAATAATAAGAGAGATATGTGTAATTCATTCAATCAATAATATAAAATTTATATTAGCCATTTTAAAATATCCACAATAACAAAAAAATTCAATTTGAGTCTGTAATGATGTGACATAATCCCTCTTAAGCCTCCACTTCCACTTGTACAAGAGCTTCCACTTCCACTGGGTTTTTCCATTTGTGATAATACTTTTGTCCTTAATGTCTTCTTGTTCGAGCTTCCACTTCCACTTGGTTTTTCCATTTGTGATAATACATATATTGTTACCCAAGTATCCCTAGTGAGAATGTATATACATATATTGTTACCCAAGTATCCCCAGTGGGAATGATAACCCATATTACCCATATGAATTAACATACATATATTGTTACCAAAGTATCCCTCGTGGGAATGATGACCCATATTACCCATATGAATTAACACTATTCCCTTTGTCTCGAGAGCACATCATAAAATAATTTTCCTCTAACTCTAATCTCACTTCGAACCTGCTTTTTATGTATTTATCCTGGTCTTTTATTACTTTAAGTCTTAATTGATCGTGCATATGTGGGATAATGGAACTCAAGTAGGGTTTATTGTTGACATGCATTCCTTAATAAATCCATTGGCTAACAATGGATACATTATAATACCTAGCGCTCCAAGTCTCAAACTTTGGCGCATATACAATTCCTTTGTTGATTTTAGAGGAATAAAGGTAAATTCATATAAGTTGCACCTCTTGGTTCAAATATCAATGTGGGATAAGTGGTTAGTGATTCTAAGTCCCGGTGTATACTTGTCGTTTGGTCTATAGTTCATGTTGCACCTTTCGCATGGTGTTCACATGGCGTACTGCGATGGTCATAGTTCAAACAATTAGGATGAAAGGCTTGATCCAATAGTGGATATTGGGTTAGTGTTTTTCCAAAAACCCTTCCTCCCTAATTCGAACACATTTCATTCTTGATGTCCCCTAGGCAGCGCTCTGCATGTTGGTAAGGTGTGCTAGCAATGTTAGACTTTTTATATATTTATCATGGTTTCAGGCCTGTAACTCATCATTTTACCAGTGGAATTGCTATGGAAAAGAAGGATACCCCGCAACGCTAAGGTAATTTTTGTTTTGAATTTAATTACAATGATAATGCCATTTCAATTTTATGAGTTTCTACTTGCAGTTCATTCTCTCTTTGAGACTAATCCTCTTGACTATGGTCGTAGGTGAGACTTGTATTATTCGTGCACTTTGCTTTTCTCTTTTATCGACTTGGTTCCATGAGTAAATGGCATACTCTACAATTATTTTTATAGGTGAGTGTGTGCCTTCACTGGAACTTTTATGGTTTTATTTATTGTGATTTTGTTTGCTTCTTTAAAACCCTAACTCCTTTCACTCTCCATATGGCCAAGGAGAATTGGGGCTCGCTATTTTCATACGGCGTTCTACCCAATGAATAAGTAATGATATTTACTTCCCAATATCTCTTTCATTTCACTGTAGGATAGGGCCATTTGCCACCTTTGGAGTTTAGCGTTTTTTTCTTTTTATTTTAGGTCCTTCCTATAAGCCACTGTAATATTTTCTACACTTCTCTTGGTTTTATGTTCTTCGGAACTTAGGCATACGACGTGAATCTTGAGTTCTATATAGTTTAATTTGAGTTTTGGGTTTAAACCCTTAGCTTCGAATTTGGGGTTTTACCTATGATCTCATTTGTTCAACTTTTTTACTTTGTTCTCCAAAATTTATTGAATGTATTGGTACATCCTCTAATGTGTCCTCTGATTTCTTCTACAGGTCTCTTTGGATATATTTTGTCCTATCTCCAACAGGTAACTATAAACAGAGCTTACGTGGCTCGTCCCATGATTTGGGTATATGGCATTTGGCACACTTCTGATTTGTATTGAAGTTTAATTATTACCTTTTGTTACTCTATTGAAGGAAAATACACATATTGGGATAGCCATGTAACCTTCCTATAGGTAATGATGGTTTTAATGGGACTCTCATCCAAGTTACTTATCACTGGTTATTTTTCTTAACTCAATCCTAATTAACCTATGTCATTTTCCTTCTAGGTAACAATAATGGAATTGACAAAGCAATTGTTGGATTTTCAATGTATTAAAAACCTTGGGTTTTCAACGCTTTGATTCCAGTGTGTATCTTACAGGTCGACACTCTACTTGGTTTCTCCTCTTGTCTTGGGTGGCCAAGCTGGGCAATTTTCTATGAACTTCTATCATAAGTCCTCTAAATTCTCATTGCCATGTTGGTCATTTAGTTATTTTGTTGAAAGTGAGTCTGTTAGATTCAACTCCTTATTATTTTAGAGATTTACAATAGCCCTTTGATACTATTACCTCTGTAATGACTGTAATGCGTTTATATTTCATAATGGAACTCTTTTCTTTTGTATCAATAGTGTGGTGTTATATTTGACTTTGATGGCTCTCTGGTTCTGTATGTTCTATTTCCTTTTAATTAACAAGGTTATGTAGCCTCGTATATGATCCAACAAATGATAATGTCTACATATATGTTTGGGATATAATATGTCTGGTCAAACTCAACCACCATTACTCTGCTTGATTTCAATTTTAAGATGTACTTATAATCTCCCTTTTGGTTTTCATATGAATTGGGAATTTGTCTAACCATGAGGTGATTTTTCTTTGTCGATTTATAGAGCCAACGAAAAGGCTTCAACCCTTTGTTTCTCTAAAGCCTGAATTAATTATTTTTCTAGAGATAGCTTTATGATTTTAGGCCTTTAAGTGGACTTGAGTTAACTCTTTGTATCTTGTCCTATATGAAATTTATTTATCTTTCGTCAGCATAAATGACAATATTCTTTTATTCAATTCATAAGGTGATACCCTCGTCTTTATTATAGTTCTTTCATGTGATTCTCATCCAACCAAAATTGACTTAGACTATGTTACTTATTAGCTTAAGGGATTACTATACAAATTTCTCACAATTTCCCCCCAGGTATACTTTAGATTAATAACTATCTATGTTTTTTATCAGACTTGTATAATTCTTTATTGAATATATCTTGGTTCATTTCCATTACAGTCAAGAACTATAAGCTTTAATTGATAGATTTACTTTACCTTTCTTTATTAATTTCAAGGAATCAACCAATTTGGTACAAGGAAAACTATTTCGAGCTTAATAATCTCCAAGGAACTAGTGATTCATTCGACTCTAAATCAGTAAGACTGAATAATCATGCTAAAGACTATAAATTGCTTTACATAATTAGGTTATCATTAATCAATTTATACATAGTTACTCTTTATGTCATTTACCTTTTTGGCTAGACTTACAACCAGAAGATGTCCCATATCTAAATTAAAAGGAACACGAATCCTATACCTTATTTTATTTTAAAGATATGTAGGTACTTCAACCAACATGCACGATCATAATAAGTCTTCAGTATCCTTAAGTTGTGTTCACTAGGATAACCATAGCAGACTTATTTTTATTAATTTACTTCTATTCCCTCCTTTACCAATAAAACATGTTCTATGATTGAAAAATTTCTCATGCATGCATATAATTTTATTAATAAAGAATAAAATTGTAAAAGAACAGAAAACCTAACATGCAGTTTCAATTCAATCAATAACTTTATATACATAGATATTCTCCCTACTATTAGGCGCATATACATGTACTCAATAACCAGAGAGCAATAGGACTTAACAAAGTATACAATTATTCACACAAACTCTTCACATGTTGAATATAATTAAAAAAACACATCATTTTCATCTATCGATATATACATACAACAATTAAATAACAATTGAAAGTGTGACCAATGAAAGTGGTACCAGAATTCTCAGCTAACTAGTATGCTTGGGGAATATTCAGGAACTGAGCACATTCCACCCAACCATGAACTGCCTCTACCAGTTCCCCCCGAGATAAGATATTCTTTCTCTCTACAATCACCATCATCTTTGATTCTTAGGTGGTTTATTTTTATAGATTTATTCCCAACAAATTTTTAGCAGTGCCCTCCTTTAAGGTCTGATAAGCTTTTTCCTAGTCTTTTTGTTTCAATTTTTTTTATAGAAAAATATCCTTTTCTTTTTCTTTAAAGCACACATTTCTCTCTCATAGTTCATTATTCCACCCCACTTAGTATTTCTATCAAACTAATTGATTAACATAATCTTTCTCTCCCCTCTCGATTGGGATGAGAGAGGGTGTCAGAGGCGACAGGCTTTGAAGTGACATGGTTTGTATCAGGATGATAATTATCGCCACCCCCCACATGCTCAAGGCAAGGGGTACAATGTCCTTAGCCATGAATGCATGGTCAGTGGGTTGGCAAGGTGGCAGAGGGAGGAATAAGGCAGGGTGGCGAAGATGGGAATGGCATTCGACGTGTTGGGCAGGAGAAATTTGCAGTGGAGAAGGAAGGTGTCTCAGAGAGGAAGAGAGGCAAAGGCACCTTGGTTAGGCCTAGCAATGACTCTCTGGTATGTAATTCAGTCTCGTTCCTGCATCAATTACATGAGATGGTGGGGGTTTCACTGGGGGGAAGGGAGGGGAAAGAGGTCGCCCCAGTGGGGCGCAACACTGTCTGAGAGAAACAGGGGGAAGAAAGGGAGGGCCAAGGCCCGGCACTGCATTTGGGTTTTATTGCATTTAAGCCAGAGTCTCGGCAATGGCACTGGTAATATTGGGTCGAGAAGAGATACAGGCCCCTACTTAGTGGCTCAGTCCAGGGGTATAGGGTATAATGGGCATGCCATGTCTGGGGGGTTGAGTGGTGAAGGGAGAGGTAGGAAAGAGTCACGGGCAAGGGGGCAAGATATTAGCTATGTCAGTAATCTGTTGAGAAAACCCTGACATCTGCATACGCATGGCAACAAGGGTGCAGCTAGGAACCCAGGGTAGTATAAGGGACAGAGGGGCAAGCATAACCATGGCGAGCAGATGCTAGTTGAGGGAGTTGCATGTGGGTATAATAGCCATCACAGAGCTAGACTCTAGATGGGCCTGAAGGCTTGGCTCCAACTACAGTGTGATGACATGTAATTGCACCATGGCAAGGGGGAGGGGCACTATGAGGAGCTTGGGGAACCACGCTTGAAGCCTAATTCCCCTAGCCACTTGTGGGCACTGGGATACCTTAACTCGCAGAAGGCGAAGCAAGGCAGAGAGGCATGGTATGAGCAGTTGAGTCGAGATGATGTGAATGGACTAATGGCACTAACGTTGTTTGACTGTCCACAGGGCATCAAGGAATAGGGTATGGCTCCAGCAAAGAGAGGGCATGGTCGTGGCAGTAGGGGCCCAACCCACTGGGCAACCAAGAGACCGAGCACGACGAAAGGCCACAGGGTCTGTAAGCCTGCTGAGCACCTCATCGCAGAGGCAACTGCGACATACTGGGATGAAACGAATGAAGGAATCCGTAAGCTGATTGACAACTGGGAAGCTAAGATCAAATAGGAAAGGGAACCAAATTAGGAGATAGAAGACTGGAGGACGTTGGTTCCTGATCCAGGGAATACAAGAGGTAGAATTACGCAATTCAAACACACCTTGTACTTGTACTTCTTGATGAAAATTCTTCTTAGGAAAGTGATGGAACAAATCTCTGTGGGGATGGTAGTCACAATGCAGGGCCTGCTTGACTATAAAAAAGACATGGAGAAAATCCTATTTCAGTTGCACAAACAAGACATCAGGATGGATCGTATTGACCGTCACATCCCTTGCATCGTGGAGCTATATGGAATGCCAGGGGAAACTACTGAAGATCTTGCTCCTGTAGCATCTGTCTCTGATGAGCAGAATGTTCAGAAAGACTAGTTTCATTATGCTTAGTTTTTGTTTATGCGGGTAGCTTTTAAATTTTATGTTGCATATGTCAGTTGGTATAGTTATATAGTATTTATACACGAGACTGAGACTTACCTAGCTCTCCTAGAAATACAGAAGAAATTTTGTTTTTGGATGGCGTATAATGTTGACCGATGGCCAACAGACTTGGTTTCCCCTTAGGGAAAGTTGAGGCCACCCGATAAATCTATGTGGTGTAAATTTGCCTAATATATAATAGAAAATGGATGGACCTGCCAAGATTTACAAAAAAAAAAACATAATCTTTCTCTCCCATTATGTTAATTTAATTTCTTTTGATTTTTTTCTCCTAGGGATTTTTAGGAGAATTTTAGGGAAGGTCCATGTTGGCTTGATGGGACCTAACTCAGGTTCAACATTGATTAACTAAGAAAATCCCTACACTACTGGCCCTTTCGGCATCAATCCGCGGAGCGCGGACTGAAGTCTCACCCGAAGCAATATGGGGGGATGCAGGAAACAAGTTTCCGAACCCTGAGATAGTTGTGATGTCATTTTTAACCCTAACCCTTCCTTCACGCAGACCTATAAGCCCTTTAGGGCTTATCAATGTACTTCACTTATTCATCCTTGAAGCCTCCACGAAAGTTTCCGATCGTCCTTCGTGGACCCTAAATATTCAATTCTGATGCTTACACGCCTCTGTAATTATCCTTACTTCTGTGTCGACCCCGATTAGTTTAAGTATTGGTTAACTTCAACATGAATTATGATTATCTTCGCGTAAACACATATTATTAATTGCGTTCATATGGAAAAGTAAAATACATAGATTCGCGCATCAATATAACATTAAATCATAAACCCAGTATTCAACAAAACATAATCACAAACATTCATAATAGAAGTAAAATAACTCATACATAGATATCTCCAAAATAATTCTCTTTATTGATGGTTCAAGTCTCTAGTACATACTCTAACTTCCCTTCACACACAGCTGCAAGGGTCTGCGCACTCAACTGCAGACTTCTACCTTAGGCCTCTGTGCTCTCAGCTGCAGAGCCTCTTCCTACGCTATGGCTCTCTGCTCTTAGCTCTCACAGACCCAAAAACAAACTTAGAACTCTACCAAAAACTTCTTTAGACTCTTCTAAGACTCCCTTTTTATACATTCCCATGGCCCGCGAACCAAGGGCGGATCTCATCAAGCTAACACAAGCTATCTAAACTAAGGGCAGAAACCCTTTTTTACTATTCACATCTCCACTCTCCACGACCACAAAATGTGGAGACTTTACATTCTTTATACAAAAATTGGGTCGTTAGCCCCAAAACTTGGGCTTTTAAACCCAAAATGGACCCTAGGGGAATCGTTCCCAACATTCCACCATGTGGAATTGACCACCAACAACTTTTTCCTAGGCTGAAAAGAAGTCTTCTAACTCTAGTGCTATTTCTTGAATATTTCCAAGCAATTTATTTATTAACACAAATAATAATAAAATAATTATATCATCACATAAGTCCCATCATGGCTTCCATAGCCATTAAATCCAATAATAGCTTAATGTCTTGAAATAGTAAATGTTTAAAAAATTATAAGCATAGGGGTGTTTCATCTTCCTCGTTTTTAATTAAACATCATCCTCAATGTGTTCCTTTCATTTCCCTTCCTCTTGGAACAAAGTTGGAAATGCTTCCCACATTTTTTCTTCCATCTCCTAGGTGGCCTCCTGTAGGATAAAGTGCTTCCATTTCACTTTCACCTAGTTGATGGCTCAATTCTGGAGCATAGTTTCTCTTTGATCTAAAATTTGTAGTGGTTCTACCTATAAATCTCCTTCTAGTTCCACTTGAAACACATTCCAATCAATTACGTGTGAATTATCATGCCCATATTTCTTTAGTAAGGAGACATGAAAAAACATTATGTACTTTGATATGGATGGGAAATGCTAGCTGATAAGCTACTGGCCCGACTCTAGCTAGGATTTCAAAAGGACCACAAAACCTTAGTTGTAATTAGAACAAGTTCCTAGTCTCAAAGTGCTCTTTCTTGGTTTAAATTTTACATATACATGTTCTCCTAGTTTAAACTCTCTGTGTGTTCTCTTTTGGTCCACATAATTTTTTTGTTGGTCTTGGGCAACCTTTAAATTATGCCTTACTTTCTTCAATACCTACTCCATTTCTTGTAGCATATCAGGTCCTATTACCAACTTGTCTTTTGGATGCCTCCAGCTTAAAGGAGTATGGAATTTCCTTCCATATAGTGCTTTGAAAGGACTCATTTTTATAGAGGCTTGATAACTATTGTTATAAGAAAATTCTACTAAATGTAGGAAATCTTCCCACTTAGCAGGTCTGTCCATGACATACATCCTTAGCATATCCTCTAGAATCTGGTTTTTCCTTTCTATTTTTCCATCAGTTTGAGGGTGGTAGGAAGTACTAAAATTAAGATGCATGCCCATTCCTCCAAATAGTGTTTTCCAAAATTTAGAAGTGAATTTAGCATCTCTATCATATATTACCATTTTCGGTATGTGTTATAGACATATTTGGGCACATCAACCCAAACTTATATGTCAATAAACTAGGGCTCATCAACCCCTAAAAGAGTTGTTTCATACCCTGAAAGAACTTAGTCATATGAATACATCATTCCCCAAAAGTTCCATCTGAGAAACCATCCAGAAATTGCCTAAATTGAACCATACTAACTGCTCCACTGGCAAAGTGCGATGCATACTGAGTGGTACACTGCTAGGGTGCGATGCATACTGTTTAGGTCTTCTATAGGGTGCGACGGGCAAGGATGGACAAATGTGCGAGACAGTTTGCTAGGTGGTTGCTCATGGAATCTTCTAGAAACTTCTCTTGTGCCACTTGCTTCTCTGAATTCGCCCAAGGATGAGTAAGGGATCTAAGAAAATCTCCAATCCCTTCTCTTATGGAATCAACTGTAACAAGTGGAATGACACTAATCAAACCCCATGGATGACTCACACCCTTGCACACATCTATAATGGATCCCTCATCCAAGAGATCCAGGAGGCTGGAATATGTGAATTGCAAGTAAGTGCTGATAGTTTGTAATTTAGGAGAGAGTATTGTATTCTTGTTGGAATGATATTTCCATTTCATGAGGTGAAGAAGGATTGAAGCTGGGAGGATGGCACTGGATCAGGCAACTGGGTTGTAAATCTCCTTTTTATTAATAAAGTTCTTCAAGTTTTCTTCCATATGATTGTGAAATTGTGAATGTTATCATTTGTGAATTCTATCATTTGTTCATTATATATCTAATTCTGTAATGTTTATGTTGTAATAGATCACGATACTTTGATAGTTCTTTGTTGCTATACTTGTACAGGTACTCTCCAAGCGTGTTAAGTACGGGGAGGAGTTGCAGGATCTGCCAAAGGAGAGAGAGAGCAAGCAAGGGATTAAGCGGAAGTTCTAGGTTGGTTCCATTATCTTTCTCTTATCTGTTACACATAGAAGAAATCATTGGATTTCTTTAAACTATTGTTTCTAGGGTAGCTGCCAAACCTAGAGGGCTAGCATTCTTTAGGAATACTATTTTTCCTAGAAACAAATTGGCGACTCCACTGGGGAATGAACATATGTTTGTTTGTTGTTATTGTTTGTTTTATAAACTATAGACATATTCTGAAGTCAGCTAGGTAGCCTTTGAACTGCTCTTGCTCTGTAATTGCATAGTAGATGAATGTTGTTTCAGTCAATCTCTAGTTTGGTTTATGAATTAAACATTTGACTTGCAAGCACATCTAGATGCCCTTTTGGTAGCTTAGTACCTCTCAAGACATTCCATCATACTTTTCTCTTTATTGTTCATCAAAACCTAGCTTAACTCATTGAAAACAGCTCCACATTTGAGCCAAAACCCATTTCAGTTGCGCTCCCTGGACCATCACACTGTGTTCCACTGTGTTCCACTGTGTTCCAGTATGCATAGCACCTCCTGTGTGCAGTAAGTGTGATGCATCTCAATTTCTGTGAAGCCTGGGTGCAATGATTGACTGAACTCTTTTTCCATCTAGAAATTGAGGGTTTTTGAGCTTGTTGTCAGTTTTGTTTGGTTGTTTTGCTGCATATGAATAGTGCCTCTATACTTAAGCCTACTTGCATCACTTAGACCAGCCTCAATTACATTAGGATTAGTGCATGTTTTTGTGTATTTGTTCCTCATTTACAATCCTTTGTCAAAAAGTTGTTTAAATCGATTTGTTGCTTTGGTACAAAAAGTGTCGTAATTGTCGTTTTGTGTCGAAAAGAGAAGTGTCGTAAATTCTTCCTTCCCTTGATAATCGATTAAACTTTTCTTCATGTATTTGGTTTGATTTGTTTATATTCAAAGTGTTGAAAGAATTTTTATTCAAAATTGAAAGTGTCGTTTTGAGTCTTCCTTTCTCTTTTGAAGAAGAAATTGTCAAAAATGTCATTTTGAGTGGAATATTTCAGATCTTTGCTGCATTTAGTTTTCCTTTTTGCATCTTTCACATTAAGGAAAGCGAAAAACAAATACATGCATTTGCATTTAGCATTTTTTTATTTGTGTGCGAAAAGATGATTTAGGGAAATGCACTAGTGTGTGCTCTTTGCTCTTTGCTTAAAAGCATTGTTATCTTCTTTCCCTAGTAGCTAGGATTTTCATTACTCAAATAAACAAAGATTGTTTATCATTGTAGATTGCATCTTAGGAATTTCAGATCATCATCACGTGGTGAACCATTGAAAGGAAAACTATAAACAAGATCAACTTTAAAATGAATTTCAATGAACCTAACAATGCTTTGGAACTTAACACAACATATCTAGAGGTCTAGGCTAGAGACATGTTCCGACATCATTAAAACTAGTGGCTATCGTTTTCATTGAAGGTTGGGTGATTCCTCCTCCTTGATATGACAAGTGCTAGCACGGACTTGTGCTCCCCGTACCGTCACGTATATATTGGGAGACCACAATAGGCTTAAATCCTTTATCCATAGGAAACTGAGTCTATCACCTTATTGATCGCAATGCACTGAACACAGCATTCGGGAAGATTGACTCTCGTACATAAGTCCTTGGTATTTTCTCCTTAATTTATCACCAAGGTGTATATTGCAGTTTTACGATTGGTTTGGTAATCCCTCTATCTATATTTTCCAGAGTAGTCACTTTTGTTCCTTTTCGACTCTTTAAAAGAAAAGTTCCATCTGAGCACTTGTCTTTTTAGGCTCATTAAAAATCGAAGGAGACTAGAGTCATATTTAGCTTTTTCTCGACTCTTAAAAACTGAAAAAGCAAAGTTGTGTCCAACCATCATTAAAATTAATTGAATTCGAAATAACATCCTTATTCCTTAGTTAATCTTAGGTTGAGACATATAGCGACAAATCCGGAGTCCACTAATAAAGGAATCCCTTTTGATGGGAATCCTAGTCCTTTTCCTTCTTTCGGAAATATTGGTGCTCCTTATATGGCTACATTATCCCTTCCGGGATTTACCATTGGCCTGCCAGTATGGCTGTTTTCAACCTTTTTGGTTCAAAATGTCGTGATTTCTCCACAATCGAGTAAACCTTCAACTGAACAAAATCAACCTCTAGTTGATTCTGAAGCTGACCCTTTGCCTTCTTCCTCGTTTTTTTCTTCCTCCCCTTCTTCCTCTTCACTTGGTGAAAGTATTGGTACTAGTAACCAGGTGGCTAAGAAGAAGAAGAAAGGGAAGAAGAAGAAGAAGAAGCCAATTCAGCAAGGGGGCAACCAAGCAACCATTGCTCTGAATGCAACATCTAATGAAAATCTGTCCGTTAAGCCTCACAAAGTCAAATATCCATGCATAATTTGTGCGGGAGACCATTTTCATCGAAATTGTCCTTACTTTCCTCGGATCTTGAAAGAATGGTCTTCCCGTTCACACCATCCCGTGTCATCAACCTCTGGAGATCATGTTGGTAACACACCATCAACTAGTGATAGTAAAGTTCATGGACAGAAGGGAAAGGTCAGGATTCCATGTAGGTTATGTGAAGGTAATCATTCCTTTCACCTTGTCCCTTTTTGGATGAAGCCAAAAGAGTGTTAGATAACCGTCCTGCTTCATCGCAGCGGCTTCCATCTGCTTACAGGAAACTCTCCCTAAATCCTTCACTAGTTGATGAATCGACTGACCAAAATCAACCGTCATTCGAAACCACTCTCTTTGAAAGTGAATCCTATGAGTCTATACCCAATCCAAATCAACAGGTCGAGGTAACGGTTGACCCGATTTCACCTTCAGCTAATCGTACCTTTCCCGAAGAGAGTGGAAATGATACTGCTCAAGTTCTTTTTGTTACCTCAGATTCAAATGAGCTTGGGGGCAATCCACCTATTCCATCAAGACAGGAGGAAAATCCTCCAGTTCTTGTAACTCAAGGGGTTAATTCTCCCATTTCTACGGTACCCCCTCCAAGTAGTCTAGTCACTTCCTTTGATTGGAATCAACTGGCAAGATCCCGCCTTCCTTCTTATGTGCCTTTCCAAATCATAGTACAAGTTTGTAAAATGATTGTATCTGGCACTATTATAGATGAAGGTGCATCAGTGAGTATCCTTTCCTCAACTGCTTGGCAAGCGCTCAGTTCGCCACCGCTTGTGCCTATTACACAGAATCTGTTGGGCTTTAACAAAGGAACCAGTCGACCGTTAGGGATCCTTCCTCAGTTACCTATCACTTTGGGAGGAAAAACTGTTTATCTGAATGTGATGGTAGTCCCAGGACCTTTAGATTACAATTTACTTCTTGGGCGTGACTATGTTTATCACATGGGAGCTATTGTTTCAACACTCTTTCGAGTGATTTGTTTCCCACATGAAGGCAGGATTGTCATTGTTGACTAGCTTTCATTTCCCGGTCCAAATATGGCTCCTAGTCAACCATCTTCCCTAAATGGTCCTTTTGTACCAATGGTATCATCCCTACCACGGGTTAATTATGTGGCAACCTGTTCCATACCTACATTGACTGATGATCAATTCAGTGATGTTGTACATTATGTACTGGGGGCATTGGAACCAGATCTCTCCTTCATGACCACTTATGAGTTCTGAACAAGGAGTCCGAGGATAGTTCATTGTCTTGTGTCAACCTCGTTAAAAAATGAAACCAAGGGTCTCCAAGGATAGTTCGTTGTCTTGTGTCAACCTCGTTAAAAAATGAAACCAAGGGTCTACGAGGACAGTTCGTTTACTGTGTCAACCTCATTAAAAAATTATATAGGTCAATGAGGACAATTCCTTGTCTTGGGTCAAGCTCATTTAAAAGTGAAACAAGGTCCCAAATCCCAGTCGAGTCTTTCACTTGATCTTGTAAAAGAACCTTCATTCCACCCACCTCATAGCCATAAGTAGTCTACTTAGGTGAATGTAATGAAGCTTCGGGGGCATGCACCTAATGGTAAAGATAAGTTTGCACCTAATGGTAAAGATAAGTTTCCCTGTAGGTTATGTGATTGGTCTATCACACCATTCACCTTTGTCTATCTGGACGAAGCCAAATAGGTGTTGGATAATCGTCTTGCTTCACCACAGTGACTTCCATCTAGTTACAGGAAACTCTCCCTTTCATCATGCTGGGGGCATGTAAACCAATTTTCAAGCATCGTTTTTTTGTTTCAAGATTGTGTAAAAATGAATGCATTTTCAATTTTTAACCCTTGTGATTGCCATTCTATCAGCCTTTTGAGCCTTGGTTGTGTACATCCCATCGCCACCATCCCTTTGGCCGATCATAAGCTTCCACTTGGTTGTTTTACCCTCTTTGAGGAATAGTTGCAATGAGTCGTCTTATTAGCCAGCCTCTTCACATAAATCAAGATGTTTTGAGAAGTTCCAAAATCACCGGAACCAGTTGCTTCCCTAGACACCACTCGTTCCTCAAAATAGAGTCCTCTTTAAACCCTTTTCAGACTCTTTAAACATGAAAAGATCGTCGAGCGTTTGTCTTTTCCAGCTCGTTAAAGTATTGGAAATTTCATCCCTCCTATATTATTTTATCCCTTTTCGGACTTGAGGGATTACTTTATGAAAAAGAACTTATAGAGTTTTCTTTTCGTCTCCTTTTCAAACTCTCTAAACATGAAAAGGACCGAGTTATCCTTGTCGTCAAACTTGTTAAAACAATAGCGACAAACTCGTCCATATAGACGAAACCGAGTTTCATTGTCGCTAGACTCGTTAAAACATTAAATAGCGACAGGTTTGCTCGAAGCACGAATTATAGAACAAGCATATGTTATCCTCCTCAAGCTTGACAAAAATAAAGAGGTACTGGTCAGCAATGACTGGGAAAAAGGGAAAAAACTTGAAGAATTTATGGTAGCAAGTCACTCTTGAACATGACACTTTCACTTCATCACCATTATTGAGTTGGGTTGGGTTATTCCGTTCACCGGTCATCTCACCATTGGTCTTTCATACCATCCATATTTTGGGGTTAATGCTACCAATTCATCTCAGTGTCGCCGACATGTTCAAGAGAATTCATTCAGTTGAGAAATCACCATCCAGTTAATGTCCCATATACTGCAATACCTCCAACCTTCATTTTTTCATGACTACCATTCCTAAACCTTGTGTCGTCAGTTCATTTTCACCTCCAGAAATCATTTGCTTCGTTTCGTGTCGTAGATGTGGGATACATCAAGGCCCTCCTACGACAAGTCACTTCTTGTCGACATCAGCTCATTATCCAAGAAGTTGACTTAGAAACACCCCTTTTAGTGCTTTGAAGCTTGCATACATCAATGGCAAGTTTCTCACTTCCGGTGACAGGTTGACATCAATGGCCTTCGACCGAAATATTTTATGTGGTGTTCGACATCGGATCATATATTCACACCATGTGAATTGTACTGTAGTACCTTGAGGATCATTATCATTATTAGTGATCCCTCTCGCATTTGTTAATAGCTCACATCATTGGCTGGTAATCAGGCGATGTCTTTCCATGTTCGACTTCAGAACATCTCTTCACATGGATTGACTTGTACATCGAGTGAAGATTGAACGAGTTTGAAGACCCCAGATCTAGTTTCATCCATCCGGGCTGTGATATATTCAGGGATATAAAAACATCAAATGTACAAAGGCTCTGCACAGATGGTCATCCTAACCATGGATGATGACTCTATATCTGAAGAATTACCTGTTTGTATCTGCGGACGACTATCTGATCTATGTACATGAAATGAATTTATAAATCTAAGCATGGGAATGCATCCCTCAGCTAGATCATGAAAATTATATTATGATGATGTATTGTATTGTAACTTATGCAGGTCACCTTCCAGTTCGAAATTTCGAATCCTCATGATAAATCATTTCATCCGACATGAATATTTACGACCTCATGCTTTATGGGGAAACTATTATAGACATATTTGGGCACATCAACCCCAAACTTATATGCCAATAAACTAGGGCTCATCAACCCCTAAAATAACTTAGTCATCTGGATACATTATTCCCCAAAAGTTCCATCTGAGAAACCATCCAGAAATGGCATAAATTGAACCATATTGACTGCTCCATTGGCAAAGTACAATGCATACTGAGTGGTACACTGTCAGGGTGCGATGCATACTGTTTAGGCCTTCTATAAGGTGTGATGGGCGAGGATGGACATATTTCCGAGGTAGTTTGCTAGGTGGTTGCTCATGGAATCTTCTAGAAACTTCTCCTATGCCACTTGCCTCTCTGAATTCGCCCAAGGATGAGTAAGGGATCTAAGAAAATACCCAATCCCTTCTCTTATGGAATAAACTGTAACAAGTGGAATGACACTAATCAAACCCCATGGATGACTCACACCCTTGCACACATCTATAAATGGATCCCTCATCCAAGAGATCCAAGAGGCTGGAGTATTGTGAATTGAAAGTGTTGATAGTTTGTAATTGGGGAGAGAGTATTGTATTCTTGTTGGAATGATCTTGCTATTTCATGAGGTGAAGAAGAATTGAAGCTGGGAGGATGGCACTGGATCAGGCAACTGGTTTGTAATTCTCCTTTCTATTAATAAAGTTCTTCAAGTTTTCTTCCATATGATTGTGCATTTTTGAATGTTATCATTTTTGAATGCTATCATTTGTTCATTATATATATGATTCTATAATGTTTATGTTGTAATAGATCACGATGCTTTGACAGTTCTTTGTTGCTGTACTTGTACAAGTACTCTCCAAGCGTGTTAAGTATGGGGAGGAGTTGCAAGATCTACCAAAGGAGAGAGAGAGCAAGCAAGGGATTAAGCGGAAGTTCCAAGTTGGTTCCATTATCTTTCTCTTATCTGTTACACATAGAAGAAATCATTGGATTGCTTTAAACTGTTGTTTCTAGGGTAGTTGCCAAACCTAGAGGGCTAGCATTCTTTAGGAATACTAGTTTTCCTAGAAACAGTATGCCATGCAATCAAAAGGTTTCCCACATAAAGATATCTACAATCTATTTTGTTCCAAACGTGAATTGGATAAGTATAAAATGTGTTGCTTTACTTATCTTGTCTACTATAACCATAATAGATTCACGTTGCCTTACATTCCTCGGTAACCCAATAATAAAGTCTAAAGAAATAACTTTCCATTTCCATTCCAGAATGGGTAGTGGATTTAGCATCCCAGCTGGGTATGGGTGTTCTGCCTTCACCTGTTGACACTCTAGAACTTTAGCTAAATGTTCTCCCACTTCTTTATTCATACCCAACCAATAAAATCCTTTCCTCAAGGATTAAATAATTTTCAGATATGTTGGATGTCCTGCAAAAGGTTTCTGGTGATGTTCATCCAATATAAGTTGTTTTATCACAACTTCATTTAGAAAATAGATTTTGTTTTTATATGTTAACAATTTTTCTAAACTTTTTATATAATCAGGAATTCTGTCTATTGTAATTTTTTATGAATTCTCAAATAAACTTCTTCTTTCTGTGCTGAAATTCTAATTTGTTCAACAAAATCTATTTTAGCGTTGCTAACATAAATTTCCATTTGTGAATTTACATGTCTACTTAAACCATCTACTACTTTATTTTCTTTAGCTTTAATATGTTTTATATCAAACTCAAATTCACTTAAAAAGGTCATCCATCTAGCTTGTCGAGCATTCAAATCAGATTGGCTAAAAAAATATTTCAAACTAAGGTGGTTGGTGATATGTGTAAACTTTTTTCCTAGCAAATATTGTCTCCACATTTTAAAGTATGAATAACAATAGTTAGCTCTAGGTCATATACAACATAATTCCTTTCATGTGCTTTCAATTTCCTTGACTTATAGGCCACTACATAATTCTCTTGCATTAGGAAACCGTGTAACCCTTCAAGCCATGCATCAATACACACTACAAACTCCTTTCCACATCTGCAATTTTCAAAATAGGTGCTATAATTAGGAGATGTTTTAATTTGTCAAAAATTTCTTGGCACTTAGTTGTCCATTCAAATTGTTCTCCATTATTTTGTAGGGAAGTAATGGGATAGGCCAACTTTGAAAATCCTTCAATGAACCCTCCTAACATCTAACACATCCTTAGGTATGGGCTAATTTAAAATGGTCTTAACCTTCTCAAGATCAACAAATAGTCCTTCCTTTGAAATGATGTGGCCTAAATATTGTATTTTGTCTTTATAGAACTCACATTTACTGAATTTTGCATATAATTAATGTTCTCTTAAAGTTTGCAACACCATTCTTAGGTGTTCTTCATGTTCTTCTTGATTCTTGGAATACACCAAAATGTCATCTATGAAAACCAACACAAATTTATCTAGGTACTTACTAAGCACATTGTTCATTAAACACATAAAGTTTGAAGGTGCGTTGATAAGACCAAAGGGTAACAATACAAATTCATAATGCCCTTATCTAGTTCAAAATTTTGTTTTTGGAGTGTCTTCATCCTTTATTCTCAATTGATAATATCCTATTCTCAAATCAATTTTTGAGAATAATGTTGCTCCTCTCACTTGATTGAACAAATCATCAATGTGGGGCAATAAATATTTGTTTTTAATAATTAATTTTTTCATTTTCATGTAATCTATTCACATTCTAAAGGTACCATCTTTCTTTTTCACAAACAACATTGGGGCTCCCCAAGGTGAAACATTGAGTCTGATATAACCTTTATTGAGTAATTCCTGTAATTGCATTTTCATCTCTAGCAATTCTAGAATACTCATTCAGTAAGGTGCCTTAGACACCGGGGTAGATCCTGGTACTAAGTCAATGGAAAAATCTATATATCTTCAGGAAGGTAGTCCTAGAATTTCTTTCTAGAATACATCTTTAAAATCCATGATTACAGGTAACTTGTCTAATTATTGACTTTATGTTTTCTTATTATTTTCTTCAATTTGAACAAAAAAGAGCTTAAAACCTTTTCTTACACTTGTTTTTAATTGTAATGTTGAAATTTAGCTAACATAAATGGGCCTTGGTATGCCTTCTATCAGTTGTTCAACTCCTTCTTCATTAATGAAAATCACAATTTTCTTTAAACAATTTATTAACGTTTTGTTCTTTTCTAACCAGTACATGCCTATTAGAAATGCATATGAACCTAGAGGAAGTACATTTAGACTTAACTTAGTTTTGCAACAATTTAGGCTTATAGGACATTGTTTTATCTAGTTGGTTACCTTCCTCTTTGTTCCGGTCGCCAATTGTACTAACCAAGCAATTTTGAAAATTTCAATTTACATATTACATTTTTCCACCACTTGTGGATTAATATAATTAAGACTAGCTCCTAGATCAATTAACACAGAGACATTTTGGTTCAATATGTTACCTTCAATTTCTATCATCGTAGACTGGTGCTCTGCTTGCCTATCCTCCAGGGTAACATTAATTTGGGGAATGTTCCTTGCAATATCATTTACTGTAGTGGCTTCATGAACAAATTTCACATTTTGTACAAATCCTATATTGTGTGTGCAGTTCCTTAGCAGATAGATTCTCCAAACCCCCAACATTTTAAAGTTTCTCTCTCTTTTATAGTGACTGTCCCTTTATTATGCAACTCCATCGATTTTGAACCAGTCTGTGATTGGGTAGGTTGGGGTCAATTTTTCTGACTAAATCTCTTTCTTTGATGATCTCTCCCATTTTTTTTCATAAAAGAGGATTTTTTTTTTCCTTTATTCCTCCTACAAAGTTGTTTTTATCCTTGTTTTGCCATAATTTTGCACCTTCACTTTTATTTATAAATTGTTGATAACATAGTCTTTCCTTCCCTATTGTTTATTCCATCATCTTAAGATTTTCAAATTCAATCCTTTCTTTATAAGCAAGTGGAAAACCGTTTAAATATTTTTGTACTTTTTCTTTCTTTTCTTTGATGTAAGGAACATATCATAATCAATTTTGACTTTGCAACAAATTCATCCATGGATAACTATCCTAGCCTTAGATCGTGCAATTATTTTGCATGATAATCATAGTACCTCTCAATTAAGTATTTAGATTTAAATTGTTTATGTAATTCTTCCAACGAAATTATTTTCTCTTCTAGATTATGCAATGCTTTGGCCTCCTCCCACCATAAAGAAACTTTCCCTTGCAGTTGGTAAATTACTAACCTAGATTTTAAATTACTATCATACTCATAAACTTGAAAATACTTGGTAATATTTAGCATCCATGCTTCTACATCTTCCTCTTTCTCACCATCAAAGGTAGGAGGCCTTATCTTTTTAAATTCTCCTTGTAAATCCATTTTCTTTTTATTTTTAGATCTTTGTGCTTTTGGAGAGGTTCTATCAAAATCAATTATGCTTCCATATTTTTCTGTTTCTGGATCAACACTTTTTCTCCTCAAGGGATCTTCCATATCCCCATCTCCCTCTGTATCCAGAGGCTTGCGACTTGAATTTTCAATCAAATCCTTTATCAGTTTTTCTTATTCCTCGATTTCCTTTAGTAAAAGTTCATGACAAGCTCTAATGTTGACCAGTTCTTGGTACAAGTCTCTTACTATTTCCTAGAATTGTGTGGCTGGAGGTGTGTCTTCCCCTCTCAGTGCCACATACACTTCTCTACCTTCTAGAGGAGGTAGACTTGAGGCCTCTACCATCTTGTATTTTTATGTTGTCTTACTTCTGTACCTTATTATCAATAAATGACACACATTAGTTTTTCATACATTCAATAATATATCATGACATATACATTCAATTCTATGGTTGTGGTTTGCGCTTAGGCCTAGTTTTGAAACCTGCAACTCTGATACCATCTGTAACATACCTAATTTTGCACCATTTTTTTTATACTATATTTAGTTAACTAGAAACAATGTTCATTTGTACTATTATATCTTAAGCTGTATTATCAATAGTGAGAAATAGGCCTCTACCATCTTGTATTTTTATGTTGTCTTACTTCTGTACCTTATTATCAATAAATGACACACATTAGTTTTTCATACATTCAATAATATATCATGACATATACATTCAATTCTATGGTTGTGGTTTGCGCTTAGGCCTAGTTTTGAAACCTGCAACTCTGATACCATCTGTAACATACCTAATTTTGCACCATTTTTTTATGCTATATTTAGTTAACTAGAAACAATGTTCATTTGTACTATTATATCTTAAGCTGTATTATCAATAGTGAGAAATATAATTTTGCCACTTCCACTTGTAAAATCAATAGAATTTTGCCACTTCCACTTGTAAAATCATTTCTTTGGTGTAATTTTGTTTTTCCAATCTCTAAAATCAATAGAATTTTGCCACTTCCACTTGTAAAATCATTTGTAAAATCATTTCTTTGGTGTAATTTTGTTTTTCCAATCTCTAAAATCAATAGAATTTTGCCACTTCCACTTGTAAAATCATTTCTTTGGTGTAATTTTGTTTTTCCAATCTCTAATAATACTTTTGGTGTAATTTTGTTTTTCCATCTCTAATAAGACTTTGTCCTTATTTAATATCTTCTTGCTTGATATGTACATAAATATATTGTTACAAAAATATCCTTGGCATGATTGATAACCCATACTACCCATATGAATTAACACTATACCATTGTCTCGATTGGACATCATAGAATAATTTTTCTCTACCTTTAATATCCCTTCAAACCTGCATTCTTTTCAATTCTCCTGGTCTTTTATTACTTGAACTCTTAATTGATGGTGCATATGTGGGATAATGGAACTCACATAGGGTTTATTGTTGACATGCATGCTTTAATAAATCTATTGGCTAACTATGCATACATTATAATACCTAAAGCTCCAAGTCTCAAACTTTGGCGCATATACAATCTTATGTTGATTTTAATGGAACAAAGGTAAATCCATACACGTTACACTCTTGGTTCACATATAAATGTAAGATAAGTGATTAATGGGTTTCATTCCTTGTGTATACTTGTCACTTGGTCTACTGTCCACATTGCACCCTTCACATGGTGTACGACAGTGGTCATAGTTCGAACAATTAGGATGAAAGGCCTTGATCCAGTGATACATCTTGGGTTAGGGTTTTTCCCAAAACCCTTCCTCCCTAATTTGAACACATTTGATTCCTAATGTCAGTCATGTGTCTCTCTGCACGCTGGTAAGGTATTTTGGAAATGTTGGACTTTCCACATATTTATCACAATTTCTAGCCTGTAACGCATCATTTTACTAGTGTAATTGTTGTGGAAAAGAGGGTTACCCTCACAATGCTAAGGTAATTTTCGTTTTGAATTCAACTACAATGATAATGAAATTTCAATTTTATACGATTTTCTACTTGCATTTCATTCTCTCTTTGACAATAATATGCATTCTCTCTTTGACAATAATCCTCTTGACTATGGTTGTAGGTGAGACTTGTAGTATTCGTGCAATTTTGAATTTTTATTTTATCGACTTGGTTCCATTAGTAAATGGTGTCATATGCAATTAAAATTATAGGTTAGTGTGTACCCTCACTTGAGCTTATGTGGTTTTACTTATCGTGATTTCATTTGATTCTTTAAAACCCTAACTCCTTTGTCTCTCGAGATGCCAAGGAGAATTGGGGTTTGTTATTTTCATACAACATTCTGCCCAGTGAATAGGTAATGCTATTGAATTCCCAAGATCTCTTTCATTTCGCTGTAGGATAGGGTCATTCAACACCTCTATATTTTGGGGTTCTTTTTATTTTTATTTTAGGTCCTTCCTATAAGAAACTGTAATATTTTACATACTTCTTTTAGTCTGCCAGTCTTCGGAACTTAGGCATACGTTGTGAATCTTGAGTTTGGTATCGTTTAACTTGAGTTTTGGGTTTAAACCCTTAACTTGAATTTGGGGTTTTTACCTTTGGTCTCATTTGTTTGGATTTTTTACTTTTTCCTGCATAAAATGTATTGAATGTAATGCTACATCCTCTAATGTGTCCTCTAATTGCTTCTACAAGTTGCTTTCGAGAAATTTTGTCCTATCTCTGATAGGTAACTGTAACTAGATATTATGTGGCTCGTCCCACGATTTGGGTATATGGAATTTGGCACACTTCTTATTTGTATTGAAGTTTAATTGTTACCCTTTGTTACTCCTTTAAGGCAGAGCCACATATTGGGATAGTCGTGCGACCTTCCTACATATAATGAGGGTTTTAATGGGACTCTCGTCCAAGTTACTTCTCACTGTTTATTTTTCTTAACTTAATCCTAATTAACCTATGTTGTTTTCCTTCTAGGTAATGATAATAGAATTGTCAAAGAAATTGTTAGATTTGTAATGTATTAAAAACCTTGGACTTTCAACACTTTGATTCCAGCGTGTCTCATGCAGGTCGACACTCTACCTAGTTCTCTTCTTGTGTTGGGTGGCTAAGTTGGGCACTTATCTACGAACTTCTATCATAATACCTCATAATTATTATTGCCGTGTTGGTCATTTAGTTATTTTGTTGAAAGTGAGTCTGTTTGATTCAACTCCTTATTTCATATATTTACAATATACCTTTGATATTGTTACCTCTAGAATGACTATAATGAGTTTATATTTCATAATGGAACTCTTTTCTTTTGTATCTGTGGTGTGGTGTTATATTTGACTTAGATGACTCTTTGGTTTTGTATGTTATATTTAATTTTGATTCACAAGGTTATGTAGCCTTGTATATGATCCTATGAATGATAATGTATATGTGTGTGTGTGTGTTTTGGGACATATTATGTCTGGTCGAACTCGACCACCATTACTCTGTCTGATTTTAGTTTTAAGATGTACTTATAATATCCCTTTTGGTTTTCATATGAATTAGGATTTTGTCTCACCATGAGGTGATCTTTCTTTGTTAATTTATAGAGCCAACGAAAAGGCTTCGGCCCTCTGTTTCTTTGAAGCCCGAATTAATTATTTTTCTAGAGATAGCTTTATGATTTTAGGAATTTAAATGGATTTGAGTTAACTCTTTGTATCCCGTCCTATGTGAAATTTATTTATCTTTCATCAGCTTAAATAACAAGATTTTCTATTCAATCCATAAGGCAATACCCTTGTCTTTTTATAGTTCTTTCATACAATTCTCATCGAGTTGAAATTGACCTAGACTATGTTACTTATTAGCTTAAGTGAGTACTATACAGATTTCTCACAACTTCCCCCCAACTGGAATACTTTATATTAATAACTATCTAAAATTTTTATTAGACTTGTATAAATTCTTTATTGAATATATCTTGGTTCATTTCCATTACAGTCAAGAACTATAAGCTTTAATTGATAGCTTTACTTCACCTTTCTTTATTAATTTCAAGGAATTAGCCAATTTGGTACAAGGAAAACTATTTCAAGCTTAATAATCTCCAAGGAAGTAGTGATTCATTCGGCTTTAAATCAATCATTCCGACTAATGACTCTAAAGACTATAAATTCCTTTATATAATCCGGTTATAATTAACCGATTTATACATAGCTTCTCTTTCTATCATTTACCTTTTTTTGCTAGACTTACAGTGAGAAGATGTCCCAGATCTGAATTAAAAGGAACATAAATCCTATACCTTCTTTTATTTTAAATCTATGCAGGTACTTCAACCAACATGCATGATCATAATAAGTCTTATGTATCCTTAATATGTGTTCACTAGGATAACTAGGATAACCGTAGCATACTTCTTTTTATTATTTTACTTCCATTCCTTCCTTTACCAATAAAAAATGTTATATAATTGAAAACTCTCTCGTGCATGCATATAGGTTTATTAATAAAGAATAACATTGTAAAAGAACACAAAACCCCACATGCAATTTTGATTCAATCAATAACTTTATATCTTCACGAAAAAAATTATTTATTTTCACCAGCCAAGAGAAAATATATACCATCCACTAGCATATATACGCTCCCTAATCTTACACGCATATACACATACTCAATAACTAGAGAGCAATATGACTTAACAAAGTATACAATTCTTCACACAAACTCTTCACATGTTGAATACAATTAAAATAACGTATCATTTTCTTCTATCAATGCATACATACAATAATTAAATAAAAATTGAAAGTGTGACCATTGAAAGTGGTAGTAGAATTTTCACCTAACCAAATTGCTTGAGGAATATTCAGGAACCGAGCATGTTCCACCCAAACCTAAACTGCCTTTGGGAGTTTCCCTCGATATAAGATATTCTTGCTCTTTGCAATCAACAACCTCTTTGATTCTATGGTGGTTAATATTCTTTTATTTTTCTTTAAAGGATACCTTTCTCTCCTGCAGTGATTTATTCCACCCCACTTAGTATTTCTCTCCAGCTAAGTGATTAACATAAACTTTCTCTCCCATTATGTTAATTTAATTTATTTTAATATTTTTCTCCTAGGGATTTTTAGGAGACCTTTAGGGAAGGTCCACCATGTGGACTTGACCACTAATAGCTTTTTCCTAAGCTGGCAAGAAGTCTTCTAACTCTAGTGTTCTTTCCTAAATATTTCCGATAAATTTATTTATTAACTCAACAAATAATAAAATAATTACATCATCACATAAGTCTCATCATGTCTTCCATAGCCATTAATCCAATAATAGTTCAGTGTCTAAAAATAGTAAATGTTCAAAAAAATAGAACTATAAGGGTGTTACAAATAAAATGTTTTAATATGTATAATAAAGTAATATTGATGTATACTTAAAAATATATTAATTACTAAAAGGACCATATTAATGTGGACAATGTAGTCCATAAATAAAATGTCTCAATGCACATCATATGCAAAATATTTTAATGTGAACTATGTTTATTTTTTCCAAGGAAAAAAGCTTGACTTTTTATTATGAAACCATAAAAAGTTTTGTACAATATGACCAAGAGCCTAGCTGTCAGCACAAACATATACTTACTGCTCAACCCTCAGGGAGCTGTACTGCTGTTAAACAACCATATAAAGGCTTCCTCACGGGAGGATGTAAAGACTATAGTTCAATATCATTACATGAAGATACCTGGGGCCTCCTTCGACAAAGGAAAACCGACCCCAACCAAACCGGAAAGAAAGTCTGTAACCGATAGTAGATATGACAAAAAATATAAAGAGTCTGTAAACTGTAATCTATGAGCCGGATGTGTAGACTAGGGTGAGATAATATATACAAAAAACCAAAACTGTATTAGAAACTCTGATTAAAAAGCTTTTAATAACGGAAAAGAACTGTTGTAGTCAAAAAAGCTGAGCATAAGGAGGCTGATCTGATCTGTTAGACTGCCCCGCTCTGGACTCTTCTATCGCCCAGCTGCCCGGATCCTGTTGAAGACCAGCCTTAGATAGCTGGTCTGCTTCTTCATTCCTGTCCCTGTAGATATGAGATATAGTAAACCTGTTAAAAAGTGACTTCAGATAAAAAATTTCTTCAAGAATTGTCTTCAAAGTCTGATTTTGGCAAGTAGCAGTTTTATTGACCCAGTTTATGACGTTGAGTGAATCCCCAAAAATCTGTACAGAATTGATATTTCGGTGATGAAGCCAACATAAAAGGTAACGTAGGGCCGATAGTTCGGCATAGTTGTTTGTTCCATAACCCAACCCAACAGAAGCTTTTAAAGAATATTCCGGAGTTATGTGAATGCACAAGCCTGCGCCAGCCCTGTTGTTTTGTGATGCCCCATCAAAAAAACCACAGGGAATGCCCTCCTGTATGGTGATATGACTTTGTTTTTTGTTGGTTTTTTTTTCTTCAGGTGGTGGCAATGCAGAATATATAGCAGTGATATTAGTAGCAATTACAGAAGAGGGTGTATCCTTATCTTGGAATAAGCTTTTGTTTCTAGCAAGCCATACACCCCAACAGAAAATAAGGGGTAAGTTCCTCAGATTCCCTTCCGGATAGGACTGCCACCATTTCCTCCAAGTATTCTCCATATGATCTTGCCCCCACTGTGCTTTAAACTTTAGAAGATCAGTGACCTCCCCCCAAATCTTCCTAGTGAAGGCACAATAGATAAATATATGATTGATGGTTTCCTCGTCTGATTTACACAGAGGGCATCTACCTGGACCCGCTAAAAACCTTTTCTGCAGGGTATCCCAAGTAGGAACCTTCCTTTTTAAAATGCACCATAGAAAAAGTCTGGACTTGGCAGGGCATTTGAGTTTCCAGATATCTTTGGCCCACCATTCCGGATCTCCCCAGCCTTTCTTACCCATTAGAAAAGAATAGCCCTCTTTTGGAGAATAGACCCCAGATTTGCTTTGAGCCCACATCAGGCAATCAGGTTCCTCTTTGATCCTGACATTGGATCGCTGTAGTTCTTTGATGTAACCCTCCCATTCGCGCTTCCATCTAACATTGAGCCCTAATTCTTCATCATCCTTCCAAGCTTGTCCCCAGATAGTAGACTGTCCAACTCTTTCCACCTGATTTAAAGATTTAATACCTTTAGAGTCAAGATGTCGAAGAAAGCCTGGGGATAATGCAAAAGCTTCATTGCATCCAACCCAAGGATCTCTACCAATCCGGATCTGTCTACCATCTCCCACCTTCCAGGCTAATCCTTGCTCTATCACGAAGAATGCATCCATCGTGGCCTTCCAAATAGCTGAAGAATTTTTAACCTTCTTATTTTGACACCGGATCCATTCTTCCAACGGCATTGGGTCTATATACTTCCTTTTCACTACTCTTGTCCACAGGTTTTCCATGGTTATTAGCCTCCATCCAGATTTTGCTGCTAAAGAATTGCTGAAATCGGGGAGTCTTTTTATCCCCCACCCTCCCCATTCTTTTGGTTTTGCCACTTTATCCCATGCCACCCATGGTAATCCCGCAGAATCCTTTGTTCCCGCCCATAGAAATCTGCAGCAAACCCTTCTGATTTTTTCCATGACTCCCTTTGGTACCCAGGTTAGGGCAGCCCAATACACCGGGATGGCTAATAGGACTGATTTAATAAGAGTCAACCTACCAGCTCTGGACAGCCATCTGAAACTCCAATGTGAGATTCTGGCTTCAATCTTCGCAATGAGCCAATTCCAGTCTTCTTTTTTATATGCAACAGGCTTTAACCAGAAACCCAGATATTTGAAGGGAAATTCCATAGATTGACTGGGGAAAGGAAAGAGATCAGCCATTTGATTTCTTTCCCTTCTATCAAAATCTGCCATACAAGCTTGTGACTTCCCAGAATTAATCTGCATTCCAGTTGCTTTTAGAAACAGATCAAAGATGCATTTTAACTCCTTTAGTTCACAGCTATTACCATTGGTGAAAATTAAGATATCATCAACGAAAAGAAGGTGAGTGATAAAGAGATTGATTGCTACCTCGATACCTTTTACCTTTTCCTCCCTCCTGGCTTTGTGAATCAGTCTGCTGAGCCCTTCTGCCACAAGGAGGAACAAGAGAGGTGATAATGGACAGCCTTGTCTGAGGCCTCTCTGGCTGTTAAAGAAAGAGGAGGCTGCACCATTAACCAGAACAGCAAAGCTGACATTTGTGATGCACCCCATGATCCAACTGACAAAGGGGTAGCTGAAGCCCACATGTGTTAGCAGCATCCTTAGATAAAGCCAGCTAATCCTGTCATATGCTTTGGATAGGTCGATTTTGAGAACAGCTCCCTTCTTTTTCTTCGATTGTACACTGTGAATAACCTCCTGGGCTACTCCTATAGCTTCGTGAATCTGCCTTCCATCCAGAAACCCAAACTGTTCCATAGATATATTTCTTGAGAGGATTGGTGCAATTCTGAGAGCAATAACCTTTGAAATAATCTTGTAGATGCAGTTACATAGAGAAATTGGTCTAAAGTCTTCAAAACTTTCCGGTTCAGCCTTCTTAGGGATAAGAGCAATAAAAGTTGAATTAAAAGGTCTATAGACGGACCCTTTCAGCCTAGATTCATTTACCACTTCTGTTATGTGAACTATGTTTATATAATACATTGTTTAAAAAATTATGTATGTATTATATAAAATAATTGAAGAAAAATATTTTTTTTAATGGTTAAAATATTTGAAGTAGGCTCACTATTTTACATTTTGGTCCTTTATTTAATAAAGATTTTTTGGAATTATAAATTTAAGTTATGTTCTCTATATAACATTCAAAAATACAATTTAAATAATGAAAAATGACACATGGTATATATAGAGAGAGAGAGCCACTACAGATCATTGAGATCTATCAAGGGATGAGAGGGACAATTTTTTTTTTTCTAAATTTTGTATTCTAAAAGAAGTTTGCACCATAAAAGATTTGATCCCTCTTGGCACACGCTAGATATATGTTCAAAATGAATCTATATTGGTAATAAGAAATGTACTATTGATAGCACCATAATTCCAATATAAATATCCTCTGTTAACTTCATTGATCTAATTTCCATTTCCAACGCTTATCTAGAAAGATTATTAATTTGTGTATTGAGTTTTTATATATGTGAAGATAAAAGTTAATATTATTCTAATAAATTTACTTGGTCAAAAACTATTCAAAGCACCATATTCAACATGCTTATAATGATTGATCCCTTTCACTAGTAAATTACCAATCTTGAGTCTTATGTGCAAATGCGGAATATCCATTTTCACAACTAATATTATCAATACAACGAGGATATTCAATTATGCTTAATAGTTTGTACTTTCGCCTAATTGCATCGAGAAGTGCTTTAAGAGATGTTGAAATGTTTTGTTTTGTAAAAAACAACCCATGGTTTTTCCAATTATATATATATATATATATATATATATATATATATATATATATTCCTGATTTATTAAGTGAAAAGAGGGATCAAATATCTTTTTTCTCTAAAAGAGGTTTACACCTCAAGAGATTAGTTATATCCCTATCCATAAAATCTCATGTATTTACATATTCAAAAAATATCACTAATTTAATATGTATAATGAATATTGGGCATTAAGAACCATTGTGAATTGTTTGCAACTACTTCGATGAGCTTTCTTGCCCTATCAGTTCTCTATTGTTAAGATTGTGGTGGCTAACATTTGAAGGGATTCGACACATAACCAAGAGAAGTTGCATATAAGCCATTTCCTTGCTTGTAAGAAGGACACTTACAAAAGTAAAGGTTCTGTTCCCCTAACGATCAGATTGAAGGAGGAATCACTAACTGTGATCAAAGTCATGGATCTTGTTTTCATGGTTGACCTACTGAGGTATAAATTCATCATTACATCTTGTGGAAAGGCTCTTGGCAAGGTTTGTTAAGATGGTCATATGGCTTATTTGATTGACTACTATGGCCTCAGTTGGGATACACAATCACAACTTGATTGTATGTCTTCTTACCTTCATTGTCATGTTTCTTTATCTCTCATGATTTTACATGTGCTATGGTCTTATATATTTATATAGATACATGGATGTCCAAGAAGAAATTTTCTAGGTCAAGAGAGATGATTTATCCTTTGTATCACACTTGAATATTTTAATAAATGGGATTAAATATGAATTTTTTTATATATACAGATCTCATACGCAAAGATTAAGTTCGGATTTCCTTTTGAAAGAAACTATGTAGTTATTTTTAAAAATACTAATTTAAGGGATTTCATTTTGAAAAATTAACATATGGGATTTCTTTTTGAAAAATAATACGTAGATATCATGTTCAAAGATATTATAAGTTATAAGATTTTTTTTCGAAAAGATTGTTGGAACATGCAATGTGGAAACTATTAATTCAGATTTTCCTTATTCCTTAATACTTGCTTGTGAAATTTATTTATCTTCTTATGTTTCTTTATCATATCTTTTCATCAAACAAATATCAATATCAAAATAGAAATAACTGTTAGGATATTTTGACACATAGGAAATAGTTAAGTATAACTTGGTCTAGTATAGAGTTAGGTAGTGATCACGACATGTAGTGATCCGACGGTTCATTCTCTCCTCGGTATTACCGATACTTGATCCGTGGCTTAACACCCGATTGGTCCATGATCTCTATTTAAAGAGCATGGAGGGTCATTTGTAGGGTAACCGTCCATGAGAGAAGCTTATGTAAATTTTCATTCTTTTATTAATAAATTGCCTGAAGTGGCCGCGTTGGCTCAGGCCGTGGACTGTTTCCCTCTTTGAGGGTTTTAAAGACATCAAAAATACTGGTGTATTGATCTGTGATCTGTGTGTGAGCGGTGTCCTTTGGTGTTCTGTTTGAGGAACTTACCCTGTAAATTCCTACATGGTATCAAAGCTATTTGAGGGCCGCGTTCGTTGGTGATCCAAATCTTAAGCCAGTAGAACTGCATCCAACTATCGTTTCCTAGATTTACACTTTCTGACTACTTTCGGGCCGAGATGACTGCTCTATTGTGTTAGGAGCATCTGTTCCAGTGAGGAACCCCTTTCGTTTCATGCAAAAAGGTTTCCGGTAGCCCTAGCTACGTCATTTTTAAGATCTGGAGGTATACAGTGTTTATTTGCAGTTTACAGTTATTTTCTCTCTGTTTATTTTGGTTTCGGTTTATTTAGTTTTTTTTATTACCGGATCTATACCTTTTATTTCTGCGTATGCTCTTTGCCCTGCAACTCTGTGCGATCTGGGCAAATCAGAAACAGAAAGGAAGGATTTTTCTCATGCGTATGCTCTTTTCTGCTGCGCCTTAGTGTGATCTCGGAAAATTAGAAACATTGAGGAAAATATTTAGTTTCCGGGTAAAGCTAACCTCAAGCCGTAAGGCTTGTTTGTGTTTGTATGTCCATGTTTGGGTTTTGTGTTTTTTTTTTGTTTTGTAGGGAAAAAGAGCTTTCTCAAGCAAGCACACAACCCAAAGCTTCAGTGACTAAAAAACACACCCCCCCGCTCTCTCTCTCTCTCTCTCTCTCTCAAACTTTTAGTTTAGCTCACTTGGTCCAAAGCTAATTTATGAGAGTAGAGGCCTTGAGTTCAAGTCTCCTTTTTGTGGGGGCATATTTTTCATTTCCGCACATTCCCGCACTTCGTCAGCATCTTCATCAAATCTCTCTCTCTCTCTCTCTCTCTCTCTCTCTCTCTCTCTCTCTCAAACTTTTAGTTTAACTCACTTGGTTCAAAGCTAATTTATGAGAGTAGAGGTCTTGAGTTCAAGTCTCCTTTTTGTGGGGGTGGATTTTTCATTTCCGCACATTCCCGCACTTCGTCGGCATCTTCATCAAATTTTCTTCAAAAAGCCATAACTTCTTCATTTGGAAGTCATTTTCAGAGCCGTTTTTTTTAAACAGCCTAATTTTTCGAGATCTTTCCATTGGAACACTTAGTTTCAACATCTATAGCTTCAGTTTCCATTAAAATGGAAATTCCATGTCAAGTTATACTTGACAGCACCAACTACTTCCAATGGTGGTCCTACATTGTGGATTTACTTAGAAGTAAAGGTCTCTACAGAATAGCCTCAGGCCAAGAAACCAAACTGAAAGATGAAGATAAGGTAGCTAAATGGGAAAATAGGCAAGATCAAGCACGAGGGTTGATAGGGATGTCTATTTCTCCAGATCTTAGATTCCATATTGCAGAACTTGATACTCCTGAGGAAGCAATGAAACAGATCACTAAATTTTTTGGAATTAAAAATAAACTTAAAGCCCATCAACTTGAAAATGAGTTGCTTACATTGGACCCCAATAATTTTTCTTGCATTGAAGATTTTTTGTCTAAGTTCAAGACCATTAGACTTCTCTTGGAAGGTGTTAAGGTTAAGAAAGAAGATAGTAACCTTATCTATTCCATTCTTACTAAGTTGGGACCAGCGTACTCTATGTTTGTTTCCACCTTCCATTCTACAAGAGAAGCCTTCATTTCTCAAGGACAAAACTACAAGTCCCCTTCCTTTGATTCCTTTTGTGATTCTTTAATAAGAGAACAAGAAAAACTCTTACACCTTGGTCTTCTTCATCTTGGAAACTCTTCTAAGAAAGCGTTAGCCGCCCAGCAGCAACCAAATTCAAAGAATCCTAAGAAGTTGTATCCTAAAAGGAATGGTCCTAAACCAAACAAGGGTCTTAAGCAATTTCAGCCTCAAAATGAAAAATCATTTCAACAAAATGATAAGACAAATAAAAACAAAGGGAAGAAGACTGATATACATTACAACTTTTGTAATTGAGATGGCCACTTAGAATCCAAATGCTTTAAGAAGATGGAAGCCTTGGAAGCAGCAATGAAGAAGCATAACATCCATTTGGAGCACTCTTCAACTTCAACTTCATCTTCAGGAATAGCACTTTCTGCATGTGGTTTTCAAGCATCTCGGTCTAGCTATGCACTAAATGTATCTTCTTCTTCTCATTCTCATGAGTGGCTCATTGATTCTGGAGCTTCTTATCACATGGCCAAAAACAAAGCCATGTTTTCTTCCTTAAATGATTGTAACGCCAAAAATATATATGTTGGTGATGATAGATCTCTTAGTGTTGTAGGGACTGGAACTGTTCATATAGACAATGGTCAATTTAATGATGTATTATGTGTTCCAACCTTATCTTGCGACCTTCTATCTGTATATCAGATAACTCATTCAGATGAAGGTAAAATCGTTGAATTTTCACCTCACAATGTTGTAATTAAGGACCTAAGAGATCCTAGACAGATTTTAGCTACTGGCATTGCTGATGATTCTACAAGGTTGTATAAGTTTCACAACTTTGGGTCATCAAATCTTCCCTCGGTATTTGTTGCTCATAATGATGAAGTGAGCAAACTTTGGCATGAGCGATTTGGTCACTTAAACTATCGCTCCCTTCAGAATCTATGTAAAGAAAATATGGTGACAGGTCTTCCAATGGTATCTTGCATAGATGGTGTTTGTTCCGGATGTGTACTTAGAAAACATCATCGGGACAGTTTTGAAAAACGTGCCTCTTGGCACGCCTCAGCCCCTTTACAGCTTGTGCATAATGATTTATGTGGTCAACTTCCAGTTGTTTCATTCTCTGGCTACAAGTATTTCTTAACTTTCATTGATGATTTCTCCAGACGCACTTGGGTATACTTCTTAAAACTCAAGAGTGAAGTATTTAACATGTTCTTGGCCTTTAAGGCCTTTGTTGAAAAACATTCTGGACATCAAATTCTTAAGCTAAGATTTGATAACGGCGGAGAATATGCTAACAACAAATTCATCAACTTTTGCACTGAGAATGGAATTCAAATGCAACATACTGTTCCATATACTCCACAACAAAATGGTGTAGCTGAAAGGAAGAATCGCACCTTAAAGGAAATGGCTAATTGTATGCTTCAATCTAAAGGACTTAGTCTCAATTATTGGGCAGAAGCAATTAACTGTGCAAATTACATAATCAATCGCACTCCTACTAAGGTTTTAAAGAATATCACTCCAGAAGAAGCATGGAGCTCAATTAAACCAGATGTAAGTCACTTTCGCATTTTTGGAAGTGAAGCATGGGCCCATATTCCAGATGAGAAACATAAAGCTTTAGAACCTAAGAGTGAAAAATGTATTTTTGTTGGATATTCTGAAGATGTCAAAGGATATAGACTTATTCCACTTAAGTCCAAAAATGTTATCATTAGAAGAGATGTAAAGTTTGCTGAAAATATATCGGCCTACGAGCCTAGTTCGGCGGATGTGCCACCTCTCCCTATCTCTTCTACTTTTGAAAATATTTCTTCTTCAGATGATGAAAGCGAGGATGAAAATCCTCCCCCACCTTCTCAAGATCCTCCTTCAGCTCCTCAGCTTCCAAAATGGGTCCGTGCTACTCGGGATGCAGCAGGTGATCTTGCCGGTGATCCTACAGATCAGCGACGTACACATTCTCAGTTTGATAGAGCCTCTTCTTTACTGGCTTAAGCTTCAGTGAATTATGATCCTGACACCTTTGCAGAAGCTTCAGGCCATCCAGATTGGGAAGCAGCTATGAATGAAGAATATCATTCATTATTGGCAAATGATACATGGTATCTTGTTCCTCTACCAAAGGGACGAAAACTTGTTAGATGCAAATGGGTTTATAGAACCAAGTATGGACCAGATGGGAACGTTGATAAACATAAAGCTCGTCTTGTTGCTAAGGGTTTTTCACAAGTTGAAGGCATTGACTATACTGAAACCTTCTCCCCTGTTGCCAAAATGAACTCTATCCGCCTTGTTCTTTCCCTTGCTGCCTCTTTCAAATGGGAAGTCCATCAGATGAATGTTAAATCTGCCTTCTTGCATGGGGACTTGCATGAAGAAATCTATATGGAACAACCTATTGGCTTTATACAAACAGACTCCAGCCTTGTATGTCGGCTTAAGAAATCCCTTTATGGTCTCATGCAAGCTCCTCGAGCTTGGTATTCCAAAATGGATAACTTTCTTTTAGAAAATGGCTTTTCTAGGTGGCATTCTAATAATACTGTCTACACCAAGAAAGTGTGCAAGTCTCTTATCATTCTTGTTCTTTATGTTGATGATCTTATCTTGACTGGTAGTGATCCCAGCCTTATAAACCATGTGAAGTCTAGCCTTAAAAGGAAGTTTGAAATGACAGACTTAGGACACTTACATTATTTTCTTGGTCTTCAAGTCTTGCAATCCAAGGAAGGTATTTCCCTTTCCCAGTCCAAGTATGCCTGTGATATTCTACGCCATTTTCACATGGAAGACTGTAAGACAGCCCCTTCTCCCTTTCAGTCTGGAGTCAAACTTTCAGTCACTTGTACTTCTCCTAAAGTTGATGCTACCTTATACCATCAACTTGTAGGAAAACTTTTTTATCTAACCCATACTCGTCCTAACCTTTCCTTTGTTGTTGGCCTTGTTGCTCGGTTTATGCAAAACCCACATGAAAGTCATTGGAAAGCAGCTAAAAGAATACTTCATTATGTTCGAGGTACAGTTCAGTTTGGGATTCATTACAGTGCCGAAGCAGCTCCTCTATTGGTTGGTTTCACTGATTCCGATTGGGCTGGTGACCCTGATGATCGGAAGTCTACTACAGGTTATGTGTTCACTCTTGGTTCAGGACCTATTACATGGGCTTGCAAGAAACAAGGTGCCATTTCTCTTTCTTCAGCAGAAGCAGAGTATCGTGGTGCCATAGAAGCTAGTAACGAAGCCTTGTGGCTTCGTCAGATCCTGTCAAAGTTTTGCTTTCAGCAGTAGCATCCGACTACACTTTGGTGTGATAATCAAAGTGCCATTCAACTATGCAAAGATCCATTCCAACATCAGCGCAACAAACACATTGAACTGCACATGCACTTCATCAGAAAGCTCATTCATGACCATGTTCTTGAAGTGCAATATTGTTCAACAGATGATCAAGTTGCAGACATCTTTACTAAGGCTCTCACAGAGGCGAAATTTACTAAACTTCGATTTATGGTTGGAGTTCAAGAAGTTGTCACTAAGGTGGGATAGGCTCTAGTGCCTCCTTCCTTCTCCTATTGTGTCATATTTGTAAATCCTTCAATCCTATCCCAAGTTGTTCTTAAGGGGGGATGTTAGGATATTCCGACACATAGGAAATAGTTAAGTATAACTTGGTCTAGTATAGAATTAGGTAAAGTGTGTTTCTTTACTATGTACTTTTGTAACTTACAATCCGATGGTCACGATATGTAGTGATCTGACGGTTCATTCTCTCCTCGGTATTACCGACACTTGATCCCTGGCTTAGCACCCAATTGGTCCATGATCTCTATTTAAAGAGCATGGAGGGTCATTTTTAGGGTAACCGTCCATGAGAGAAGCTTATGTAAATTTTCATTCTTTTATTAATAAATTGCCTGAAGTGGCCGCGTTGGCTCAGGCCGTGGACTGTTTCCCTCTTTGAGGGTTTTAACCACGTCAAAAATATTGGTGTATTGATTTTTGATCTGTGTGTGAGTGGTATCCTTTGGTGTTTTGTCTGAGGAAATTACCCTGTAAATTCCTACAAGAACAATGGACACATATATTAGGCTCCAAGCGAGGGAAAAACCACTCCAAGGGGGAAACCCAGAAAAATTATTCTCTTCTTATAGAATCTGCTTCAAATGAGACAACAAAGATCGAAAACATAGACCAAGTCCTCATTTAGCACTAAGTCATCCCTCCAAAGAGACCTTTCAACTAGGTCAAAGTCAAACGAAGTTAGCCAGAAACAAACCCTTCTCGTATTGCACTAGTCTCAGAATTTCAGCTCTCTAGAACAAATTTTTGGCCCCTTGCAACAAAATTTTAGGCTTGCATTTACTGTAGAAATTTTAGCCCCTACAATTACTCCAAAAACTTGCATGTGTGAGAGAAGATGCCCAAAACTTGACTTCTTTTCTTCGCTAGGTTTTTTCTCCTTGTTTCCTTGCCTTTCCCTCTTCTTTCTTAATCCTTCTATCGCAAATTGAACTTGTGAGTGATGTGTCTCAAATGAGGTCAAAGTGCTTCTATTATAGTATTCTGCGTGGTTCAAATACCCCTTTATGGGTTGAGTTGTCTCTATTAGGGTTGAATTGTGCTAGGAGGCTTCCAAGACTTTCTAAACTAAAAAAAAAAAAAAAAAATCTCTTACAAGGTACATCTTTCCCAAAAGGGTCTTATAAACATGATGTTGAATCTCTTGACTCATGACAATAAATCTTATGACCTAACAAACCCTAGAAGCATGAAGAACATGCTTTTACCTAGAAGACCATCAATAAAGAGCATGAAACCCATGCTTTAGAATAATAACTTTTTATTTTCTTCTTTTGTTTGTTACATAAGATACATATTGAAATGAGTACAATACAAATTATGAAGTCTGAAACTAGTTAAATTTCCAACACTCCCTCTTAACTATGGAGGTATTCATAATTGTACAACCAATACAACATCATTCTCAAACTAAAGAGTTCTCATAAGAAGAGTCAGATTGATAAGCCAACTATAAGCATCAACATTGTAACCAACACTTTATTTGAGGCCTAACTAGACAAGCTCATCTTCATTCAAGAGAATTATGGTGGGAGGATTTATTTGTTATACCACACTACCTCTACTAGGAACATACCCCATTCAAATCTTCATAAGGTATCCTTTTAGGACTATTCTTATCCTGGATTCCCAATCCTCAAAGAATATTTTTCCTCTTCGACCACTCTTATATTGGATACCTTTCCCATCCTCAAAGAGTGTGAGTACCTTTCCTTTATTGGATGATTTATCCTCAAGGAAACCACATATGCTTATCCAATCCTCCATCATTCTCTCTCCAATGCCTTGACTTAGAATTGTAGTTGTTAGTCCTCATCAAGTGCTTGACACATGAATAAGATAATTCATATGTGATGTCCAACATCACTCCCTCTCACCTAGAGAGGGTATTCCTATTCCCTCTTGACCAGGAAATATATCCTTTCTCCTATTCAAGGATACTCTTCTACTCCCTCTCAAATCTAGAGGAAATTATATAATTCCTTTCTATCAGGGAATTCAACACCCCAAGCCTTATAGATTGTCTTTGTAAGAGTACCATCTACCTACTCTTTATAACTGCATGGATCCCTCTTTTCTTCGCATCTCATTATATCAAGTCTACTTCCTTTCGAGGTATCATGGAGCCATCTTCTTTCCTCAATACTGTGATAGGATCCAAGTTATCAATATTGCACATCACTTTCATCTCATCATCAACAATAAAGGCATTAGATTGAGCCTTTCCAATCTTCAAGTTGATCATAGCTTCCACATGAAAGTGATCTCCTTGCTATTGTAAAAACTTGGCCTTCAAGTTATCTTCTCACACTGCTACCCTTTTGTTGGCTTACTGGGTCCTGACCCAGGTTCATAGTTAGTTGCGCCAAATAAATCCCTACACTACTGACCCTTTCAGCATCAATTTGTGGAGTGCGAACTGAAGTCTCACCCGAAGCAGTATGGGGGGATGCTAGAACCAAGTTTCCGCACCCAGAGATCAGCGTGATGTCGTTTTGTGCCCTAGATCTGCCTTCACGCAGATTGATAAGCCTTTATGGCTTATCGATGTAACTTCCTTTAATCAGCCTCTAGACCTCCGCGAAGGTCTACGACTGGCTTTCGCAGACCCTGAATAGGTAAATCAACTACTTACGTGCATCAAAGATTACTCTTAGCCCAGTATTTACTCAAATCTGCTTAAGTGTTCAATAACTCTAACATATAATGATATAATCTTCGTGTAAACCCTTAACATCAATTGCGTTCATATAACAATATAGATCAAGTAAAGTCACACATTAATACAACATTTTTTCATGAACCCATCATTTATCACAACATTAAACACATTCATACATAACATAAGTAAATAGATGAAACACAGGAATTTCTGTAACGATCTTCTTTATTGATATTTAGTGAATGCTTACAGACTTAAGACCTCCCTGCACACTTAGCTGCAGGGGTCCGCACACTCAGTTGTGGACTCTACTCTAGACCTCTGCGCACACAACTGTAGAGCCTTTTCCTCCTCTAAGACTTCTACGATCTTCCTTCTATTGACCCGTTACATTCGTCTTCCTCCTCTATGTATTTTCTTAGACTCTCTAAGACACACCTATTTATACAATCCCATGGTCCACTAACCATGGGTAGTTCTTCAAAAATCCAACTTAACTTACATAAAAGAGGGTATAACCCTTTTTGAATCTTTAACTATCTATGCTCTCTGCGACCACAATTTGCAGAGACTTTACATTCCTTTAAATAAAACTTTGGGCTTTTGCCCCAAAACTGACCCAGGGGACCTCATCCCAATAGGGCCCCAACACAAAGATCATGACTCGCCCTCGAGTCACTCGGCTGGTGTGGAGATCTTACTGCAAATATCCTCACTTCCACTTGTGCAACCGCTACATCAGTCGCGCTCTACGTGGCTGCCTGCTTGACCTATTCTACCAGCTGCTTTGTGGCTAGTCCTGCTCTGTCCTACTTAATCTTCTGCGCATTTCTCAAATGGCTACAATGACACTTGTGGAGACAGAGGCATCCCATCCCTCCACAATGGCCTACATGTTCTCTAACATGCATCGCATGCCCTACAATATGCTTTAGAGTCTTTATGCAGCGTCGGCCACCACAATCCAACGCGTAAAATATTTTGTGTTGTTGCTTTTCCTGCATAATTCCCTCCCACATCTCCTCCATGAGCTTCAACGAGGATACTATTTTGCTCAAAATCAGGCACATAATGTCGAAGTATTTCGTCTGATCCCATCTTATACAAATGGCCCGCAATGATCGAAAAGTCTGTCGTGCACACCACCAATTCTTTCTTCTATTGACTGGTATATCCCTCCGGATCCATTCCTGTAGTTAGGAAGTGGATAATATCTACAAAGTGATTATCCACTACATGCACCGTGAAGAGTTGTGCGTCAGGCAACCCTTCCTCCAAATTGGTAGGCTCCTCTCCTGTTTCAATGCGCAACAGATGGTCGGGTCCTGCATTCAATCTTCCTGGCTTCACAATTAATTCAAAATCATATTCTTGAAACAAAAGAAATCATCTGCATATTCCCCCCCCCAACACAAGCTTATTGACTAGATAATTCAATGTAGAATGGTCTGTGTACATCTTGAAATGTACGCCTAGCAGGTAATGTCTGAATTTCTGGAGCACGTACACCATAGCCAACCCTTCGCGCTCTATTGTTGAATAATTATTTTCAGCTTTTGACAACTTCTTGCTTGTGAACGTTATAGGATGATCCATCTCCCCTTCACCAGCTTGTGTTAGCACTACTCCTAGCACAATATACGAGGCATCCACATGCACGTGGAATTCCTTCTTCCAATCCGGGAATACCAGGATCGGCGCGGTGACCATTTTCTCCTTCAAGACATCCAGACTGTGCTGACATTCTTCATTCCAACAGAATGTAGCGTCCTTCTTTAGAAACTTTTCCATAGGCGCGGTAATCTGAGCATAACTCTTGATGAACTTCCGATAGTATCCAGTATGACCTAATGTTGCGCGCAACTATTTGACACTTCTTGGTGCCTCTAAATTAATTATTACCGTGATCTTAGTAGGGTCCACCATTAGTCCTTGCTTACACACCACATGACCCAACAAAATTCCGAAAGGGACGCAAAACAAGCATTTCTTCAAGTTTAGCGCAATCTGATACCTTCGACATGTATCCAACATCAAGCACAAACTGGCTACATGGTGCTTTACTAGCCCAAACACTGTCCAATCATCAAAATATACCTCCAAGAACTTGTGAATAAGTTCTTTAAACACCGCGATGACTACATGCGAGAAGATTGCTGGTGCACTCCTAAGTCCAAAAGGCATCACAGTATACTGGAAACATACCCATTCTGTCGCAAAGGTGGTCCGACTCCTATCTTCTAGGGTGATCTTAATCTGATGGTATCCAGAGAACCCATCAGTGAATGAGTAGGCCTCCTACCCTCCAACATTATCCAGTACTTTGTCTGTGAACAGTGTCAGAAAAGGATCATGAACACAGGCATCATTAAGCTTCCTAAGGTCTACGCAGATCCTTATTTCTCCTTTCTGCTTCTTTTCCTAGACTACCATTGGGCTCACCCAATCAGATTCCTCCACAAGTTCAATAATGCCTGCCTCAAGCATCTTATCCAACTCTAAGTGTACCTTTTCCTTGTATTTGGGATTAAGGCGATATGGTCTCTGCTTCACAGGCTTCGCATCCGGTTTCAGAGTTATTTTCATCACTCCTAAATCACCTATGATGCCTTTCAAGTCTGAAAATTTTGTAGGGAACAAATCCTGATATTCGCGGAGAAACTCAACAACTTTATCTACTGTAGCATCATCCTAGTAATCCCTAATATTTGCAAACTTTGGCTCCACCTCTGTGCCAATATTTACTTGCCTAGTTTTCAATGGCATGGTGATGTTTAGATTCTCTATCTATGGTCCCTCTACCTCATGGTGGCCTTCTATTTCTGGAATGTTAATATTCCTTGGATCCTCATCCTCTCCTTCAATAGTCACATTATAGCATTCCAGCGCATGGCGTAGCTGGGTGCTCCAATCTGGTTGAATCAATTCCAAAGGATCCTATAGTATTCGGAAGATCGCTGCCTTAACCTCTTGCAACGCCTCATCAATTCTTTCGAACCCATCTTCAAAGCTGAAGGTCCTCACGAATCCTTCTCTTAAGATATCCCATTCTACGGTGTCGTGTTGGAGCTCCGTCTCTAAATACCAATTCATAGGGATTATATCCAAAGTGTGACAGAATAAATGCACCCATTCTGGTTGTGGCTCCGTTCCATAAACCTTAGTCCACTTTGCTAAATGATCACGCAGATCATTTCTCCCATCATATTTCTCAGTTAGCCAAACTTTTGGATGACCAAACTGCAATCTCATCATTCTTCATTACTCACGCCATTCTTCAAAATTGTCCTTATGTGTACCCCACCATTGTGCAGGCGTAGCGTGCATCGCCAAATCCAATGCTTGGAAGTGATGTTTCTCAGGTAATTCTCTTTCAAATGCATCAAAAAACTTATCTACATCAGTTAGACCATCATAATAAGGTAAATTTCTTACCTCTGATGATACACAACGCAATGACTTAGTCATCATATTTCAGTGCAGGGTAGATACTTCATGCAACCTATTCTCCCAATGCTCCAATTCCTCATCTGAGTCTAATGTATAAGAATTTTCGCGGCCCCATGCAATTCGTCCATTGGCTATCGGATTAACTTGGTCTTGATCTCACGCTGTTATTTTATAGATCTGGTCCAAATCATCATCGCTTTTCTCATAATCGTGGACCAGTTCAGTATATCGTGGTCCTTTTGCAGGGTCCAACGGTACTACAACGTGGAGCGATTTTCTTTCAAATGACATTGTCTACTTCTTCAAATTGATTACCCAATGTCAATAGCCCAATCAATTCCTAGGAGTGTGGGGTATGGATTGTTGTCATCAACAATCTCTATCACTTCAAAATCGGCCAGCGCACTTGCACCTTCTATATCTATGGTCACTCCATGCAATCACCCCATAGGGATAATCTTCTATTGGTTTTCCATCCTCAATTGAATCAAAGACCACTACAGCGCAAGTATCCCCATTCTTTCCCATGTCTATTTAGGCAAAAAATTCGCACCCGACCCTAGATCCAAAATAACTTGGTCCATCTCGTAATCTCCTATTTGCGTGGTGGATCGCATCTGCGCCCTGTTCTCGTTTTGTGTTTGCCTATTTTTCTGACTGCATAGTGTCCTTTAGGAGCACCTTCCTTACTAGCACACTTATTTATCAGTTCTTGTAGCCCTTTCATGGCCTTGCTATTGCGCAACAACTTCATACAAGTCTCTAAGAAAGTAGTAAGCATGGAGGGGTCAACCTCTTTGGATAGCTTGTCTTGACTTCCTGAGGTAGAGGCCTCAGCGAAGCTTTTCTTTGCTTCCATGAACGTTTCCTTCGCACACTCCAGGTCAAACCCAACTTCTTTTTCTGGAGCCTTGCGGACCCATCCACTTTCGTCAAGCAGTTTCCCTTTATCATCACCAGTCATCATTCCGCTTCGCAGCACAATATTCACATTGGGATCCTCCTCGCGGGGCTCGACCCTCATCATTTGTAGATTTTGGGTAGGTTGTTGAGGCTGCGCCTTCTTCTCCTACATATTAGCTATCAATATAGGGAATTCTTCTATCGCATGGTAAAACTGAGTACAATACCAGCATGACGGGTGTGTCTGGCTCATACACTCCTGCGTGTAGTGTCCTGGAACTCCACAATTATAGAAAATAACTTTCCCTCGACCTCTACCAAGTCCTCCTCCTCCTCAGCCTCGTCCGCACCCCTGATATCCTCCACACACTCCCCCAGCACCTTGATCCGAAGGCCGAGTTTCTGTTTGCATTTGATACGCAGGAATTCTTTCCATCATCAATTCATAGCTACGACAATTACGCTCATCGTGGCCCACTGATTTACAAAAATTGCAGAATAATTGTTGTGGCATCTGTACAAATTTTTGCAGTAAGTGACAATTGTCTATTACATGTTTTCTAGCTACTTGAAAGATAGCGCACCACAACGTGGGCCCTATACTTGGTCTTGCGACAACCTCCTACCTCAGAGGCATTGGCCCTCCTCCTATAATATAATTCGCGAAGACAGGGCAGTGATCTTTATCATGCCCCTGGCTTTTACATTTGAGGCACCAAACTTCTTTGTGCACCTCTAGGCAAGCCACTTTTTCCTTTTTCAAGCTTTGTAATTCTAAGTAGAGATTTTGCAATTCCACGTGAATCTACTAAACTCCCAAAGCAGCGTCCTGAATAGGCATTTAATGCAATCTCATCGCAATTTCCAGTGCTTCCGCCTAGGTCCCTATCTTTTTCTGCGATAAAGCAAGCCTTAGGTGGGGCAGGAGAAAGGCTACAAACCATTCACGGTGCTCACTATCCATGAGATTCATGTTAGATTTTCGGATCTGACACTTCAATCTTTGATCTAATTCCCAGGGATTTTCACTAGGCCTCATCATGATTTCCTTGAATCCAATGACTGATTGAGATTCATGTTAGCTTTGCGGATCTAACACTTCAATTTTTGATCTAATTCCTAGGGCTTTTCACTAGGACTCATCATGATTTCCTTGAATCCAATGACTGATTATGATTCATACTCGGGCTTACCAAATTTTTTGTTTAGAGAAGTCTGAGTGTCCGCTAATGATGCCAGCGAGTTATTGGTGCAGTACTTAATATACCATGTCAACGTGCGATCTTGTAGAGCAATAACCAACTGCGCCTTCTTTATATGATCATCTATAATATTCTGTGCCATCCATACAGCCTTCGCAACGAACCAAAATTGATCTGGGTCCTCACTTCCCAAGCCCTTGAAAACGGGAAACTTCATGGTATTTGACATATTGAATGGTGGCGAAGGTGGTGATGGTGTGGGAAAAGGTGTATGTTGTGGAGGTGAAGGTGGAGGTGGTGTGGGCAGATGAGGTATTCGTGGAAAACCCTACTTTATCAATTGTACAACGCTTCATGGTGAGGCCTGTACCGCTCCCTCGTCGTCACTCGAAGGAGGTTCTATCAATGGGTTGTATTCAGGACCTGCTCTCTCCTGATTTCTAAAGAATCATCCACTTTGCATAGATCCAAACATCAAGGCAGTGGCATAACCCGCTTTTCACACAAGAGAATTTTAATCCAAGTATTCAAAGATCTCAAATACTTACCTCATGGTCCCTTGAAAAAGCGTCGCTCTGCTTCACTATAGCTAACTGAGGTATCGACCGCAAATTCTATCACAAATCCTCCTATGAATCAATCAAGCCAATGATCGACAACGCGTGTGATCTTATCTTCAAAAGCTTCCAACCTTCGCACTAGCTCCGGGGTCCACACTATTGGACCATCAAGCCTCCACCTTCCTTGGTCATCTGCCAATTTAGTGATCCACTCATACAGTTCGATCGGGAAGGTGCAAAAGAAAATTTTGTGTATCTCTATGTATATATATCTATCCAACCACTATTCTTTTGTCAGGTGTGGATTTCTATTCTCTTGCACCGCGAATTCATGGATATTTCTATCCAACCACTTCTCAATTTCTTTCTTTGTCGGATTCCAGTGATGCGACATCACACATCTCTTTATGCAGATCTTAGTCCCAGAAACGGAACCATTTTTTGTCTTAGTGGTTCCTGACCTAGGTTCAGAGTTAGTTGCGCCAAACAAATCCCTACACTAATGGTCCTTTCAGCATCAATCCACGGAGTACAGATTGAAGTCTCACCCGAGGTAGTATGGGGGGATGTTGGAACCAAGTTTCCACACCCAGAGATTAGCGTGATGTCATTTTGTGCCCTAGATTTTCCTTCACGTGGATTGATAAGCCTTTATGGATTATCAATGTAACTTCCTTTAATCAACCTCTATACCTCCACAAAGGTCTACGACTGGCTTTCGCAGACCCTGAATAGGTAAATCAACTACTCACATGCATCAAAGATTACTCTTAGACCAGTATTTTACTCAGATCTGATTAAGGGTTCGATAACTCTAACATACAATGATATAATCTTCATGTAAACCCTTAACATCAATTGTGTTCATATAAAAATATAGATCAAGTAAAGTTGTGCATTAATACAACATTATTTCATGAACGCATCATTCATCACAACATAAAATGCATTCATACATAACAGAAGTAAATAGATGAAACACATGAATTTTTTGTAACAATCTTCTTTATTGATATTCAGTTAATGCTTACACACTCAGCTGTAGGGGTCCACGCACTCAGTTGTGGAATCTACTCTATGCCTCTGTGCACACAGATGCAGAGCCTTTTCCTCCTCCAAGAATTATATGATCTTCCTTCTATTGACCAATTACGTTCATCTTCCTCCTCTATGTATTTTCTTAGACTCTCTAAGACACACCTATTTATACAATCCCATGGTTCGTGGACCATGGGTAGTTCTTCAAAAATCCAACTTAACTTACATAAAAGAGGGTAAAACCATTTTTGACTCTTTAACTATCTATTTGCTTCGCGACCACAATTTGTGGAGTCTTTACATTCCTTTACATAAAAATTTGGGCTTTTGCCCTAAAACTGACCCAGGGGATCCCATCCCAACACTTTTAATCTCAAGATGAAGACATCTTGACTTCATAATTTCCAGGTATCATATGTTGAGCTTGTCTCAACATCCTTCATATATTCCTGCAATATCCTTCTAGGTAGAAAAATAATATGCTAAACAGATAACCAATAACATAAATATCAGACTTACCTTATCATAATGATCTTTTCATCATGGTATCAACATCCTCATGGTCCATATCCACACAAGTCTTCCTTCATGCATTAGAGTGCCCAAGGATTGAACTTGATTGCCATGTTAGAATTTTATTTTGGAGATTACACTAAATTTTAATCATTATTCTACATAATCTAGAAAAAGCCTTAATTCTTTATCCATCACATAATCATATTAAGTGTATTCCAAGATTCTATACATATGAATCTTATCCAAGAGTTACTTTTCAATATGAATTTTTATGCTCTTATTCAATCATCTAGCTATATGTCCTATAATGAGCCTGCAACTTGACCAATTGCATTCCTTCATCCCTTAAGAGTATTGTTTCCATACTATTTGGAATGTATACTAATCCTTATCAAATTTCTTTTTCCAAGAACCTTCTAAAAATGATGGTTCTTCGAGGATCATAATGATCCATCTTAGAAAAATGACTACCTCTCACATTATGTTAGAATGCCTGGATGAACACTAATATGCAAAAATGATCTAACCATCTCAATATTGAAAGACTAGATGACTCCTACAAAGTAACTCAATCAAGTAGACTCTAAATATGCTACTATCACATGCTTCTATCTATGATGCTATGTATTTACAAAAACAAAGATTTTCCTAGAGAAAATAACAATGCATGCTATTCCAAATGAAAGACCATCTTCCTAAAGAACCTGACAAGGAGGGCACCTTCTTCAATAGTAAATATATTTTACATCTTCCTTCTTCATATTCTTCTCAAGTTCTCCCATCTCCTTAGTTGTGTGAGATTCACTTCTTTCCTTTATTTTTTTGTTATTCTTGTTTGGAAAGTCCCTCTTAAAGTGTCCAAATTAATTACATCCAAAGAATTTCACCATGGACATGTATTTATTCTCCTTGGACTTCCCAAACTTTCCCTTCTTCAGCTTCTTGGTCCTTGCAATTAAGGCTTGAGACTGCTCATTTGATTTGATATCATCCTTTGCCTTGATTATAGTCTCTTCCATGAAGAATTCGATCCTAATATTTTGAGATGATCCGCTCTGAAGGATGACCTAGTTTGAACATGTAACTAGTGCTCTGTTCTATACATAAAGAATGAGCACAATTACCGATAAAAAGTAGTCGACCTGAAAGGCAACCTGAATTACAATCTAAAGGTCTATTGCCAAGAGGTCTATCAAAAGGTCTATAGGCTTATTGAAAATTCCAAACCATGCTCACTTTTAAATGGGTAGCTCAGTATTTCATGATATGAGTGTTTGATTTACAAATTCATGCCAATATTGTGTAAATTTGGTATATTTGAAATCAAATCTAAGCTAGATCAAAATCGTTAGATGAATTAAAGTGAATTTCAGAAGGAGATCCCATACATCAAGACTGATGGTTTAGTTGTATACGATTGTATTAGAAAGGATGTGATAATATTTTATTGAGATTTGAGTTATGTCTTGAATATTCTAGGTAAGCTACAATTGTGATCCGAGTTTTCTATGGAATAAGTTTTTCTAAGTTGTTGTAGAGGATCATTGACGAGTAGGGATATCTTTGAGTTGCTAGAAGTATGGAGTTTTTAATTTTGAGGTTCCTTAAACATATGGTGGACACACAAGATTAGAGGGGTAAGGTTGTGATTCAATAAGGTCACATGTTTATATTGAAGGGTGGGATTAAAAATGAGGTCAACCATATTGCGATTTAGATACTATTAAACCGAAGTGTGATCGTAATTTTGGAGTTGGGATTAATGGGGTCATTTTTGTTATGATTGGAGTTAATGACAACCTCTCTGTGAAAATATAAAACTCTAGTGGCAGTCAACTTGAGATGTGCGAGAATGGAATTTGTTGCCTGACTTTTTTTTGGTAGGATGGGAAAATTGTTTCATGTGGATAGATAGGTGATAGTTGATATGGGTCAACAAATTTTGACTGCTGCAAGCTGCAAAATCTGAAGGATGGAAAAATTATCAAGATTGAATTTTTGGTGAACAGGATAGTTACCTATATCAGCATGTGAAATCCTCATTGTGTAACATTTATCTATAAGGACTTGTTAGCTCTGCTACAATTTTCAGTGTTTGAAGGTCAAATTCAAGTCTATGTGTGTTGTTGGTGCTTAAAGAAAGCTTGGAGCAGTCTTCTCCTCCTTCCTTCTTCAATTTTCCTCATGCTCTCCCAGCCCCACCATCTTTATTTTTCTCCTGAAACCTCTATATTCCACGTTTAAACATTCTATTTTACCTCCATTCTACCTTTGAAACTCTGTTAAATCCCGTGTTTCCTCTGACCCCCGAGCGCTAAGCTTTAGCCACCATATGACTTGACGCTTTCATATAACCCTCCCTTAATCCCCACCGTCGATCGCATCACGATCCGACGGTCTCCACTGTTTTTACCGTTCATTAAACCTTGTTCTTTTCCCCACTGTTGATCCCATCCATCGCGAGATCTAATGGTGGACGCTTCCCTTGATCGCGCGACCTGCGCATGCGTTAGCCCCCGGGGGCGACGGTTTTCGCCTGCCACGTGTCTCATTTTTGTTGCATCACGCGATCACATATGGAAACTGCTCACCTCCGATAAGCGGTGTGGGGAAACCGCTTCCCGCCATCTCATATGTCCCCCAACCATTAACCTCCACACTCCTTCTATGTCTGATCGCCGTCGGATCTACCCGACCGCGATCCGACAGCTCACATTCATTTCGCTTCCGCGTCACCTCCCGATAAACCTCATCATACGATCTCCGTCGTTGATTTGTATGATCTGACGGCTGGGCTTCGTTCCGCCATTTAGTCGTGCCTCCTCCATTTCGTCTGTGCCTTTAACCTATTCTATGTTCCCAAAGGAAGAAGGCGACTAGTGTTTTAGCTCCCAATGTAATAAATCCTCAACAACCGCATTTAAATGATAGAATGGCCGAAGGACAAAAAGAATAGCCTCGAGTAGTTAAATCATTTATCAGTTATGGGTTTCTTTCAGTTAGCATTCTGCCTGCTCAAAGAAGGACATCAGACTATCTAAAAAGGCCGATTTTGTTCATTAAAACACACAGTTTACAGCAGAGATCCATATCTAATTTTAAATGTGATTGGTGGTCCATTATGACCCCTCCATGCATAGGATAGCAGATATTTTGTAATCAACCTCCATATATACCCAGAAAGAAGATGTAATGGGGTTGATGGATATTGTTTTGATGTAAGGTTCAACTTCTGGAGACTGTAACTACTGTGATACCTGCAGCATCTGGTCTTGACTTTTAGCTAATACAAGCTTCTTTTGTTGTTAATTTCTCACTTTCCACTTCTTCTTTGTTCCAGGTTGTGCCTGTTATGCATTTGTTCATGTGCTCTTGATGTTTAGCATTAGAGGGGCTGTCATCCCACCTCTATGTTAGAATCTAGTATGTATCATTGAATGTGTATGCAGGTTTCTGTTATTTTAATGCCAGAGAGCTGTCATCCTGTCTGTGCATTAGGAAATAGATTTACAGACCTTTTAACTGGTTGCAATCAGCCATCACAGGGTCCTGTGCATCTGTTGGTGTGGTCAGTATTCTCCATGTTCACCTAATCCTCAAGCTGTGAGTAATTGGTGGTATAAAGCCTTGTAGTCTGGGGGTGTTCACCCATGTCTGGGGTTAAGCATAGTAGAAGTGGTTATCTGGCTTGAATATGCATCATTCCTTCCATTCACCCACATGTTTCCAACATTTTTGTTGAGTTTGTAATGTTCCCGAGCATCTTTGAGATACAACCTAGGAGAGTTTCTTGGGGTGATAACAGGACTATTGGGAACCTGACATAATCTCATTATCTTTGGATTATGTTGGTACATTGTTTAATCACTATGAGATGTTTCATGTTTGAACCAATATTGATTTCTAAGGAGCTAACTTATTATACAAGGGTGATTATTGCTCATGATATAAATCATATATTGTTATCTCTATGCCATCAGTAAACGTGCTACAACTATTTTTGGTTTCTACATTTGTTCTCCTTTGTAACCCATTATGTGCACTTATTGAAATGACCTGGTTATGGTTATGGAAAGCTTCCTACCTGAATGAGTATAAATAAACCCTTATACTTATTTAATAATCTATGAGATTCCTTTCCTCAAGTTGTATGCAATAACTTTTAATACGGTAAGAGATACTTTAGAAGCTTGAAAGCCATGCGGTTTGTATTCACATAAGCCATAGACACATGATTATGGTCTGTTGGTTGATCTAATTCGTGTACATAAGTGATTGTTGATGTTTAGGTCATTTCCCTAAGGAAAAAAATGCATACTATATGACAGATCGAGAATCTTGACAGCTAAACAAGGAATTGATGCCATGCTAATGTTTGAGGTTAATGAAATGGATTGGGATTCTTAATGATTTGATAATGTGATTTTCTTGATGATGAATTTCTTGATGTTGTCAACACCTTGATAATGTAGATGTGAACTCTTGTTGATGTTGATGTGAAGATGTGGATTATGAACTCCTTGTGAACTCTTTAATGTTGATATGACTTCCTGATGATATGGACTCCTTAATGATGATGAAGATGAATCCTTGTTGTGGACTCCTTAATGATGATGTAGATTGAACTCCTTGAATGAATTTCTCGATAATGGGATAAACAAGGTCAACTTCTTGAAGATGATATGGACAGGGTAAAATTCTTGACGATGACATGGACTCTGTGATGATATGATGATGATGATTCCTTAATGATGTGGACTACTTGATGATGTTGAAGATATAAACTCATTAATGATGTAGATTCCTTGATGATGATGAACATATGGACATGATGATAATGTAGACTCCTTGATGATGAAAATGATATGGACTCGTTGATGATTTAGACTCCTTCATGATGATGATGATATGGACTCCTTGATGACTTGAACTCTGTGAACTCTTTATTAATGATAAGAACTACTTAATTATGATGTAAACTCTTTGATGATGATATGGAATCCTTCTAAGGAGGCTAATATCAAGAGGGAGCTAACACACTCTCAAAAGATAAGTGTTATCTTGATTGTTTCTATTGATTATTTTGTTATGAGTCTCTTGGCTTTCTTGGTTGTTATTGTTCTTCCATTGTCTCCTCGTGAGGATTGCAGGTACATAATAAAGACTTCCAAGGTGTGGAAAATATTTGGATGGAATACCAATGTGACAAAAGGACTTGTGATTGGATGAGATTTGTACTTAGAGGGGGCATACAATATTATCCTGTTTGAAGCACATTAATAATCAATGAAGGTGGCTAGAATTTTTGAAGACTGATGTTGATCTAGAGATGCTAAAGATGAGCCCGTGATTTTTCTTCTATGTAGAGGACTTCTATGTGAGAGGGGATTACTTTTGTAAAGGCATGAACTTGGTGATATCTTTGGCAGAATGGACTATAGGTCCATTAACATCTCACCGATGAATGATTTGAAGAAGCTGAAAGACTCTGATATTGACTTGGTTGATTCTCTGATTAGTTCGTTGATATATCTAATGATTTTTATTTTCGTCAAAGTCTATTATTATCTGCTGAATTTGATTATGACCTATTGGTTTCTACTATGGTTTTTTATTCCCACTTCTATGAGAAGCCACTTTTTATCCTCTAGATTCAATTATGGTATGCTACACCCTACTATGGTTGTTGATGCCTACTTATGAGAGAAGCCATTTATTATCTGTTGGATTCGACTATGGATACTAATATTCACTTCTGTGGTTGTCGAAGATTGCTTCTCTAAGAATCCACTGCTGAAATCTATTATTGTCTATTAATAGCTATTGATGTTTGATTTTGAGAGAAACCTCAAATGAAGTTTGATGAATAACTGAATGTTGTTGTTTGCTGAAATATTTAAGATCCACCATCACTACATTTATGATCATGAACTAGTTTTTAATGTTTATGTGAAAAAAAAATGGAATGACTAAGAATCCCCTTGAAGAGGGAGCACTAATTACATAGCATCAAATTATGGACCATCTCCTATAGGTTGTGTGTCGTGAGACCTTATGGTCCAGAAGATGTATTGTTGATTCCTCTAGTAGGCTATGTGTCATGAGACCTTATGGTCCAGGAGATGTATTTATTGGAAAATTTTGTCAATGATGTCAATGAGGTGATGGAAAAAGGGAATCCATTGATGTCAATAGCTAGCACAGGTGTCAAACAAGGACTCAGGAGATTAGGTTCTAGGCACAAGACGAAGTTTGAGGATTAGCATGGTATCAATAATGGTGCAAAGAATTTGGAGCCTGTTGTGGAGTAGCATACCACCTAAAATGTAGATGGAACCCATACAGATTGAAAGAACTCAAAAATATATTTTTAGTGGTATGAAGAAGTCTAAAAATGGCCTCCTTGATCAAAAGATAGAGCTAATCAAAGTTTGGTGACCCCAAGTCAAAGTTAGTGAAGTTATAAGGAATTTGGGAACCATTTGGCGCATAATCAAGTCTGGAAAAGAATCCAAAACTAATGAGTATGGTGGCAGAGTGGCCAAACTAAGGACCAGGCTAATGAGGCTAACAACAAAAAATTGAGAAGTGTTGTTATTGGGAATTGGTGGATCCCACCCAGCAGGTATACCCCAACATACTTAAAACAATTCTCAAACATAAAAGAATGGAATGACGCAAGGTGGTGATGCCATCCCGAAGGAGAAAGCCTAACGGGTATGAGCCTGGAAGATTGTTTGGGGAGCATAAGATTAAGCGTCAAGAGATATTTATCAGGTACATGTGGTGGGATTTTAACAACCCAATATATGAAATTCTTGTTAGGCCTCGAGGCATCGAGAGGTGGTTTTCATACCATCAATCACATAGATTAATGGTGAATATCTGCCTTGGTACCTCTCTTCCATATACGAAGAACCACAATGGAGTGGTGTTGAGGATTGTACCCGGTGGTTTTCGTTAAAAACTCTAACAAATATTTTCTCGCAAAAAAATGACTCAAGGACCCTTTCTCTCTCCTCTGACAGGATAGGTGGCAGTGTCTAATTAGTTACAAGTGACATCAGCAATCACCCAATAGGAGGCAGACATTTGGCAAGTAGATTTGGCATTTTTGGTCACCCAAAGGGCCTATTTTTGAGTGAAACATGTCACCAATCATAGGTTGACACGTAGCACGGATGACATCAAAATGATGTCATCCCATTGGTTGGAGCCCGACGGGTTTTTAATAAAGCACAAAGAAAAAGCATCAGGCAGCGAGAGTTGGGACATGTCAACACTAACACGTTCACAGATAAATGAAGGTCGGGAGGACATCATAAGACATGTCATCCCATAGAGATGACCCCAACAGGTTATAAAAGGGCACAAATGGAATGTGCTGGGAGAAGAAACGTTGGGACACAGAGGGCTGACAGTCGGTTAGTTGGAGCCTTGTGGTAGAGAATCGATCAATAAGAGTGAGGTTGGATGGTCCCTATAATACACAATGACCTAGCAGACATACCCTGACAACTTATAAAGAGGGCTTGGGATCTATAGTCTTAGCACCAAGCCTTGGTCATTTTGCGTGGAAATGAGACCAATGGCGCAAAGGAATTAAAAATGGCTTAATGCCTAAAGTCCTAGCGAATGGTTGTAGAAACCTGGTCCTATGGCAAAAAAATAGGTAAAGGGCTAGAGAAAAAAGGGGCTTAAGCCAAAATTCAGTGGAACTAACAGTTTGGCAGCAAAATTGGCAGTTAAGCCAAAGTCAACTATGGATAAAAATGGAGAAAACTTATGCTAAAACCTGTAAAAGGCCATATAATCTAAAATCAGTGAAATAACTCAGTTTAAATTGCATAAAAAAAAAATTGAAGGTTGAGAACTTGGTGAACACAGTTAGAGGACTAAAACAAACAAGACAAAGGAAAAAAAAAACATGAAACAATAAAAGAAAAGCAAAGAAGGAAAAATTATCAAGCCAAAATTCTATAAAAGCAGGCTTGAGCAAACTAGTTGGAATATATAAACAAAGAAGCAATGTGAGTTTTTGTAAGCAAGTTGTGGTGAAGATGTTGGTGTTTTCTTAGTGATCAGAGATTACTGAAGGTGTTGGTGATTGAAGAAATTGTTTAATTTTGAAGGAAAAATTGATAGTCATTGTTTCTAGTGTGAAAATGGATGAAAGATGAACCAGTGAGTGTCAAGAAAGTTGTAACTTGCAAAATTAGGGCTTGGTGTTCCTTACAGTTAGTGTTGGTAAAATATTGGGATTGTATCTCCATTCAGTTATAGCTAAAAAATCAGGGAGTTGTAGCTTCCTACTACTTGTAGCCAAAGAATTGTAACAAGAAGTTGTAACTTTCCTTGAGAACGAATTAAAGAGAAATTTTGAAGAATTTATTTGTTCTTTGTATGTTCTATTGATTGCTGAAATTATTACTTGTCATGCTTATATAACTAATTTTTGAAAATACTCTATGGTGTCCTATTGTTCTTACACAATATGAAAGAAAATTTTAAAGTGATAAAAAATTTCTACAATATTGATTCACCCCCCTCATTATTGTCGTGGTTTCCAACAGTATTGTTGATTCCTCTTGTAGGACGTGTCTCGTGAGACCTTGTGGTCTGGGAAACATATTTTTGATTCCTCATGTAGGTTGTGTGCCGTTAGACATTGTGGTCCTAGAGATGTATTGTCAATTCCTCTTGTAAGTTGTGTACCGTGATACCTTTTGGTCTGGGAGATGTATTGTTGGTTCCTTCCCTAGTTTGTGTGCTATGAGACCTCATGGTCGGGGAGATGATTTGAGATGGATGCTATGTATCTTTCCTTATTATGAGACTTATGATATTTCCCTTAGGTTGTGGGTTGTGAGACCTATGATTGGTCGGGAAGATTGATCTTGAGAGAGAGAATGAAAAGTACCTCCCTAGATAAGACAATGTTGGAAAATATGGAAACCATGGTCGGTATTTTCATATTGAGAAATAAATGGAAATTTGAATTTTTTATTTTGCTTCCAAATTTACTAGGTCGACTGGTCCCCTAAGAGGCACCCATTCAACCCCCACTTGAAGTCTATATAAAGGATATCATTTCTCCTCATTTGGATACATCAAATTGGTCTCATTCATCTTTAATCCAACAAAATTACAAGAGGGCAAAAATTTAGGAGGAGGCTGAAATTTAAGGAAGAGGCTGAAATTCTAGGGAGGGCCGAAATTGCAGGAACTTGCTTTTTGACATGAAACTTGATCATGATCTTGGTTGTTGTTTTTTCTGTTATTATGTTATGGTTATTTTTGTTTTATTAATGAATCTGGAACTCTATCTCTCTCATAAGGAAAGTATTTATGGTTTTTCTCCTTGTGGGTTTTTCCCTGGTTGTGCGCATAATTTTTGTGTCTCTTGTCTCATGGTTTCTTGATATTTCTACTATGATTTTATACTGCTCTTTTATGCTTATGAATGCTTTTATTATCAATGTTTAATGAAATAAATGTTAAATAATCGTAATAATGTTTTGATGCTGTGAAAAACATGAAAATTATTCTAAGTTATGCCCTAGATAAAAATTCAACACCACATCTATCCTTTTCTTCCATGCTAGGTAATTTGTTGAGCTAATGAGCTTATTGCTTTCCTTGTGGAAAGAACCCATAATACCTTTAGATTCAAACATAGAGCAATAATATGATACTTACTTTTCAATAACGAATCTTCCCTTCTCTGATGATGTCTCCAACTATCTTGAGGATTTCAAGATCTTCAAAGAGACTTTAATGGTTTCTTAGAAGGATGTCTTCCAAGTAGGTTAGATCAATAAGATTCAATCTTACAACAACTAGTTACTAGCTGCACCTTCAATCCTTAGTTTTGATGCTACACCTTCGATATGCACCTTCGATCCTCCAACTGCTGCAGAAACCTTAGATAATTCTTTAAAATGTCCTCCTTTGAGTGAGATAGATCATCTCAAGATCAATGAGGTCAAGACAGAATACATATGCTCTTCTAGAAACTTGATACTACAACTCGATCTTCTGCAATTGAGACTTGCAACTTCAGTGTCTCTTATAGCTGCAAAACCCTAATTCTTCAAACAAACCCTTGTTTGTGTCCACAAGATGACATTTTCAGTTGTCTTCTCTTGTTTACCTTAGCTATGATACCATGTTGGAAAATGCAATGTGGCAACTATTAATTCATATTCTCCTTGTTCCTTAATGCTTTCTTGTGAACTTTCTGTATCTTCTTATGTTTCTTTATGAAATATTTTCATCAAACAAATATCAAGATAAAAAAAAAAAAAAATGATGGGCACAAATATTAGTTTCCAAGCCAGGGAAAAACCCCTCTAGGGGGAAAACCCAGACAATATATTCTCTTCTTAAAGAATCTTCTTCAAATGAGACAAAAAAGACCCAAACCCTAGGCCAAGTCCTCCTTACAGCACTAAGTTAGCCCTCTAAAGAGACCTTTCATTTAGGCCAAGGTCAAGCCAAGTTAGCTACACACCAACCCTTCTTGTACTACAGTAGTCTCAGAATTTTAGTTCCCTACAACATAATTTCGGCCCTCTACAATAGAATTCCCCCCCCCCCCGCCTGCAACCGAATTTCAGATTTATAGATACTGCACAAATTTCAGCCCTTGCAATTGCTCCAAAAACTCACACGTGTGAGAGAAAATGCCCAAAACTTGACTTCTTTTCTTCACTAGGGCTTTTCTCCTTGTTTCCTTCCTTTTCACTCTTCTTTCTTTATCCTTTTATTACAAATCAAACTTGTTAGTGATGTGTCTCAAATGAGGTCAATGTGATTCTATTTATACTCTTCTGTGTGGGTCGAATACCCCTTTTTGGGCGGACTTGTCTCTACCAGGGCCAACTTGTGGTAGGAGGTTTCCAGAACTTTCTAGACTCAAAAGTAAATTCTTTTACAAGGTACATCTTGCTCGGAAGGGTCTTATAAACATGATGTCGAATCTCTTGTCTCATGATAATAAATCCTATGACCTAACAAACCCTAGAAGCATGAAGAACATGATTTTACCCAGAAGACCATCAATAAAGAGCATGAAACCCATGCTTTAGAATAATAACTTTTTATTTTCTTCTTTTTTTTATGACATAAGATACATATTGAAATGAGTACAATCAATTAGGAAGACCGAAACTAGTTACATTTTCAACAAAGATAAGTAATGTTCTTGTGCTCAAAGTTAATAGATATTATGACAATTTTCTTGAGATAAGAATGTGTGCTTATATGAACATAGATAGTAGCTATTGTATTAGTTATCTTGAAAAAGAATGTGTCTATATGTACTAAAATAATAGTTATAGTGTTAGATTTCTTCAAACAAGATTGTGTGTTTACTTGCACAAAGATAATAGTTGTTGAGCTAGTTATTGTTGGGAAAAAGAATATGAAATTGCATGCACAAAGATAATAGCTATTGGGCTAGTTTTATTTAAAAAATATGGGTAGTTGTGGTGGTTTTTATTTTGGCAAGGGATGTGTTCTTGTGAGAAGAAAATAATAGTAGTTGTGGTGTTTATCTCTTGGAAAGATTTTCCTCTTCTTGTGCGAAGAGATATTGATAACCATGGTGATTATTTTAAATATTACTATGATAACCATGGTGATTCTTTTAAATATTATCATATTCTTGTGGGTAGAGACAAATTGTATCTATATATTCCTTTTCTTATAATGCATAGGAGGTATGGATAGATGGGCATGCCTTGGTAATCTTTATGCATTTTACTTTATGCATGTGATATTTGGATGGATAGACATGTATCATTGCCATACACATGCTTAGATAAATAAACACATTTTTGTAATTGTGTGCGTTTAATTAACGCATGTACCGCTTCAATAAAGAAGCATGCCTCGATACTTTATATGCATTTTATTTATTAACATGAAAATATGTTTGAATCATAACTAATAGAGATTTATTATTTGGGTTTGATAAATATTTTATAATCATGATGGCAGAGTTGTTGATGGGAGTAATTGTAGGAAATAAATGTGACTTATGTGAAGGATGAATTAATTATGTCAAACCCATCCCTTATACAAAACCAAAAATGGAATATATTTAACACTACAACAGATAATGCACTAGTGGTTCATGCAGAGAGAAGGATCATTAAATGTAGGATAATCCACTACCATAAAAAATTAGGCCACAAAGGCAGAGTGCTCAAGGAATTATGGGGTAAAGTGTTTTGATAACATGATTAATGAAATGGATTCTAGCTAGTTATTAAAGATGATATTTCCTTGTAAGGTTTTAACAATGGATAAGGGATGTACTCCCTTGCTGCCACTTAGTGAGGCGTGAACATCCTCACGAAATGTTTAATAAAATAAATGTTTGTTGGTTTTTCCCTTCAGGGTTTCTAGGGTATATCAGTGTCCATTTATGTGCATATATATTTTTTCATTTTGATGTTATTGCTACCTTGCATGGCGTTGACAGTTACATCATAAAATATGTGATTAACTAGCCTAATTAAATGAACAATTATAATGATGCAAGGTTACAACATGAACCTTTATGTAACATGTTGCAATATTGGTTATTACATTATGTAAATTGCTATTCCAATTTTAAAGTTACTTTATGTAATGATGGGGATTTTATCTAATAGTTAGTTAAGGAATATGGAATGATTCATTGGGAATATTACATGTTAGTAAATCCAATAAATTTTTTCTAATATTATGTATTTCTACACGCTTTTTACTGGGGGATGTTACAAGTGGTATCAGCACAAAGGTTGCAACACTGGTGCCTTTTGGGTTCTATAATAATGCATAGTAGAGGTATGATGCTAATGGATATAAGTTCAGGTATGACACTAATCAAAATTACATGGCAATGTATGTCATAGACTGTATTTGATATGAGATGCATGATGGTGTTAATAACTACATTGAGTAATTATATGTGTTAATGTCTTCTTTAAATAATGACTGTGCTCATGGAATTTGAATCTTTATGTAGATAAAAGACAATAATAAATTATATTGCATTGTTTGTAGCTAAATCATGAACAATTTTGAATACTCATATTGTGATTAGTGATAGTGTGGATTAATTACCAAAATTTGCATGCATACTCTTATGATAATAATGGTGCATTAAAAAAATGATTAGAGTTACAATGCACTACTTATAAGAAAAAAATGAATGCATGTATTGTTCTATGTGATAGCAAAGAAATGTAGAAAGGTGGGGGTTGTCCTTGAAGAGGAAAATATAATGTTTTAAAAGACATTAAAAGAACCCCTTTGAATGTTGAAGATAAACAATGATTCAAGTGGTAGGTCTTGACTATAATGGCTAATTTTCGATTGATTCATGTCATGTATTTTGATTGAGTTTTTGATAGTTGGTAGCATTAGTTATTTATATTGCACTACCTTTCTTGAAATTGGTATTGCTTGACATCAATGTTGGTAACTACCATAATAATAAATTATACGTGAGATTTTGATAAACTAATAAACTTATCCTCGAAGTCATATGGAAAATGCATAATTCAATTTTTTACTGAAGATTATTAAAGGTTGTAATAATGTGATAGTGGTTGTTCATTTCCATGTGATTGGTCTAATGGTGTCAATGCACTGTTGAATTTCAAGTTGATTGAATTGTTACCATAATTGTTATTGGCACTCAAGTACTAATGATAAATTAGTGTTTTATATGATTAAATCTTTGTCTTAGATTTTATGAATATGTAAGAAACTACAATGATTGTGGAAGAGATATTTGTTTAACAATGCATACACATGATTGTAAGTTCTTGAATGTTACAAAGAATTTAGAACATGAAAACAATAGTGTCTTTAAAGTGATTGATCTAATAGAAATGCCTTATTATGTCAATAATATAATAAAAAAATGGAAAAGGTTCCTGGGTTTGCATATGAACATACATAAATGATAATTGGTAGGATGAGGGTAGCCAAGATTATTTGATAGTTTAATAATGTACTCAAATGCATTCTATGAAATAGATTATGTATGTTCTACCAACTTAATAATAAATCTAGTAGTAATCAGATGTCGTTGCTTACAATGTTTGTTCAAACTTCGCAGCTCTACAAGTTGATGATTTAATGATGATGTTAGCTTATATGTATCATAAATATAAACAAATATGTTAATTTCATCATTTAGAAATTCATCCAGCACGTGTGAATAGTGTGGTGACACTACATATTAAACCTGATAAGTTTAGTCCATTATGTTGTGGACATGTGGTGTCTTCATTGACATCACTAAACAAAAATTTGGATGGCGTTTTGAATATGTTGGCATTAATAATTTGTTTAGCCAAGAAAAGTTTGTGTGATTGACTTCAAATTAGTAATGTTGCATAATGGCGATTGATTAGATACATATACATAAATGAAATGTCATTTTGCATGAATTAGAACTATGTTGAATGTCAATGATTGGATTAGAATGACTATATCTTTTAAATAGGTCATATTCTCTTAACTATTGTTTAGAAAACAACTTCATGGAAACTTTGTTTTAAAGTTCCTTAGATGTAACCTTATTTGTTATGCTTACTCTTAATTCATGGAAATTGTTTATAAAATATGGATAGGACCAATACCTTTCTACTTTGTTGAAATATTGAGAACATTGATGCATGTGCAAAGTGAAATGCATCTTGAATGTATTTAACATGATTTTTTGTAGATAAAAATGTTTTATAGAAGGTATGGTCTTATCAAAAGCAGTTGCGACTATGTTTCTAGTTTTATTAATCAGGGGTAGCTTAATGGAAGCATAGTAACTTCACTAAGATTCCAATAATATAATATATAAGAATCAATGAAGCGTAAAACATTGTAATGAGATTTGTAACTACAAATATGAAGGTATAATATCTACTGTTATGATATGAGAGACTTGTGCATAGAAGATATAGTAATGTTTTTCTAAATTACATGTTGATTATTATGTGAAAATTTTGAAATGAATACCACCCATATGACATGAGATTCCATTCATGATTTCTCGTCAAATCTACGTTTACATACAATGGGGCCCATGCTGAGGGTGCATATGGCTAGCCATGTAAATTACGGTGCATATGGTCAGCCATGTAAATTACAGTGGGAAAAGGTGCTAAAGATAATTTCACATCCCATACAGTTATAGGAAAGTTGGGAAAGGCCCAAGGATTGTTATGGCAGAGGCAGTTACCTGCGTGAATTTCCTCTCCCTAGAGATTAATTATCTCAGCAAGGGAATAGGGTTGGCCAAGCCTAGTGAGAGGGGAATATCCTGAGGCAAACCTATTAGTTTTGGTGTCTAGTTGGAGGAGGCCCAATTTCCTCAAGACAAGACACTATCAGAGGAAAAGGCAAGATGCTTCCAAGAGGAATCCTATGTTAGACCAAGTGTGGTAAATGTCAATGAAATGTCTTGGATGTGAAATTGGCTCAATCTAGTTAGTGGAAACCACTTCTCATTGGTTGGGAGGAGCATTCTTTTACAAACTATTTTTTTCGTGGCAAGCCAAGCTAACTAACTAGATAAGTGATGTATTAAAATGAATTTTTTGTATGTTTGTGTAAACATTTTTTGTACATCCTGATAGGAAAAGGGCCTAGTGCTTGAGAAGGAAATACTAGAAGTGTATTTCCTCTATTGTATTATTAGTCTTGTGGATGCCTTTAGCGAGGAAATAAGACAATATGCACTTGGTGCAGTTGTGACTATAATCATTTCAATGATTAGAGAGATATGTGTTGTCTGAGTACTTGTTGAGGTACTACGATTAAAAATATTACCTGACATTGCATAAATAATTGATAGTTGAAACTGTTGTGATTAAGAGTAATGTGATTATGATTCAGAGATATTAATTGGATTTGTTGGTCCTATGCTATTGGGTGCTTTCCATGGAGGCTGATAAACCACCCTAGGTGCTTGTTTTCGTGCTAATAAACCAATCTTAGAGTGCTTTCTACAATTGATAAACCACCTATAATTAAATTACCAAGGGAAGTGGCCATGGTTTCAAAAAGTGTTGGAAAATAAAAATAAGTATTATAAATACTTTGTTTTTTTTCACCGAAATTGAATGGCTGAAAGATTGAAAGTAAAATTAAATATTCTTGTAGATGTAAATATTCTTTTCTATTAATAAAAAATCCATTGCTCATACATATTAATATTCCTACAAATAAAATCTTTCATTTTGAAGGGGAAAGACCCCCATTTTGGTTATTCTCATTGCATAATTATCATGACTAGAGATAGATGTCATGATTGATATATGATTTAAAAAGCAGATTGCGAAGATAAAAGAAATTTGAATGAAAAGACAGTTCCAGTGGGACATAAAGACTGGGAAAAACATAATAATGATGAAAGAAAGAAGAGATGAACACCAAGGACAGTGTTATCTTTAAGGGGGTAATATGTAATATCCCTATCTGTAAAAAATCATGTAATTACGTATTTCGAAAATATCACTAATTTAGTATGCATAATGAATATTGTCCATCAAGAATCGTTGTGAACGGTTTGCAACGAATTCGATGAGCTTTCTTGCCCTATCAGTTCTCTATTGTTAATATTGTGGTGGTTAACATTTGAAGGGATTGGGCACATAACCAGGAGTAATTGCATATGAGTCATTGCCTTGATTGAAAGAAGGACACTTACAAAAGTAAAGGTTCTATTCCCCTGATGGTCAGATTGAAGGTGGAATCCCTAACTATGATCAAAGGCATGGATATTGTTTGTATGACTAACCTACTGACGTAGAAGTTCATCATTACATCCTATGGAAAGGCTCTCAGCAACAAGGAAAATTTTAGGGGCAAAATTTCACTAATTGGCTATTTTTTGGACATTTTTTGAAAAAAATATTTGCCCATTTCATTAAAAATTTGCCTATTTTTTACATATATATGATTAAATGGATAATATTTGCCAAAAAATTACCAATTTTAATAATAAATTACATGTTTTTTCTTTAATATCCACCTTCACTCTATATGTATGACTTTTTAAAGCACAATAGTCGCCTATTATACTATAAATAGGCATAATATTTGAATCCTTAAAAAATACCCTACTTGGCAAGGTTCAGTAAGATGGTCATATGGCTGATTTTCTTGACTACTATGGCCTCGGTTGGGATACACAATCACACCTTCATTGTACGTCTTCTAACCTTCACTGTTAGGTTTCTTTATCTCTCATGCTTTTACATGTGCTATAGTCTTATATATTTATATAGATACATGGATGCCCGAGAAGAGATCGGTTCTTTTGAGATCGGAAGAGATGCTTTATCCTTTGTTTCACACTTGAGTATTTTAATAAATGGGATTAAATATGCAATTTTATATATGCGGATCTCATGTGCAGAGATTAAATTGGGATTTCGTTTTGAAAGGAACCATGTAGTTATTTGTAAAAATAATTATTTGTGGGATTTATTTTTGAAAAATTAATGTATGGGGTTTCTTTTTAAAAAATAATATGTAGATCTCATGCGCAAAGATATTATAAGTTATAGGAGTTTATTTCAAGAAGATAAGTAATGTTCTTGTGCTTAAATAGTTTCTTGGGAGAAGAATATGTGCTTATATGCACATAGATAGTAGCTATTGTATTAATTATCTTAAAAATGAATGTGCCTATATGTACTAAAATAATAACTATCGTGCTAGATTTCTTGAAATAAGATTATGTGGTTACTTGCAAGAAGATAACAATTGTTGAGCTAGTTATTGTTGGGAAAAAGAATATGAAATTCCATGCACAAAGATAATAACTATTGGGTTAGTTTTGTTTTAAAAATATGGGTAGTTTTGGTGGTTTTTCTTTTAGAAAAAATGTGTTCTTGTGCGAAGAAAATAATAGTAGTTGTGGTGTTTATCTCTTGTAAATATTTCCCTCTTCTTGTGCAAAGAGATAGTGATAACCATGGCGATTCTTTTAAATATTATGCTGATAACCATGGTCATTCTTTTAAATATTACAATATTCTTGTGGGTAGAGGTAAAATGTATCTATTCCCTTTCTTATAATGCATGGGAGATATGGATAGATGGGAATCCCTTAGTAATATTTATGCATTTTACTTTATGTATGATAGATTTGAATGGATATAAATGTGTCATAGCCATACACATGCTTAGATAAATAAACCTTTTTTTGTAGGTGTGTGCTCTTAGTTAACACATCTTTGGTGTCAATACAGAAGCATGCCTCGATACTCTATATGCAATTTATTTATGCACATGAAAAGATGTTTTAAGCATAACTAGTAGAGATTTATTATTTGGGTTTGATAAATATTTTATAATTATGATGGAAAAGTTGTTGATGGTAGTAAATGAAGGAAAGAAATGTTACTTATGTGAAGGATGATTTGATTGTGTTTAACCCATCAATTATATAACAACCGAAAATGGATTATAGTTAACACGACGACAAGAAATGCACTAGTGGTTCATGTAGAGCAAAGGATTGTTAAATGCGGGATAATCCACTGCCGGAAACAACTAGGCTACAAAGATAAAGTGCTCAAGGAATTGTGGGGTAAAGTGTTTTGATAACATGATTAATGTAATGGCTTCAGCTAGTTATTAAAGATGATATTTCCTTGTAATATTTCAACAATGGAAAAGGGATGGAATCCCTTGCTGCCATTGAGTGAGGGATGAACACCCTCATGAAACCTTTAATAAAATAAACATTTACTGGTTTTCCATTTGGGGTTTCTAGGCCATATATGTGTCCATTTATGTGTCTTCCTATTTTGTCAATTTGATGTTGTTGCTTCCTTGCATGACGTTGACACTTGCATCATCAAATATGTGATTAACTAGCCTAATTAAATGAACAATGATAAGTATGAAAAGTTACAACATGAAGCTTTATGTAACATGCTGCAACATTGGTTGTTACATTATGTGCATTTATTTTCCAATTATAGAGTTATTCTATGTAATGACGATGATTTTATTCAATGGTCAATTAAGGAATATGGAATAAGTCATTGGGAATATTACATGCTAGTAAATATAGTAAATTTTTTATAACCCTATGTATTTTTACACGAGGTTTACAAGGGGATGTTACAAGTGGTATCAGGGCAATGGTTGCAACACTAGTGCCTTTTGCGTTCTATAAGGACGTGGACTATAGGTATGATACTAATGGATATACGTTCAGGTATGACACTATTGAAAATTACATGGAAATGTATGTCGTAGATTGCATTTAATATGAGATGCATGACGATGTTAATAACCACATTAAAGAATGATATGTGTTAATTTTTTCTTTAAAGAATGATTGTGCTCATGGAATTTGAGTCTTTATACAGATAAAAGATAGTAAGAAATTATGTTGCGTTGTTTGTAGCTAAGTCATGAACACTTTTGAATACTCTCACTGTAATTAGTGATAGTGTGGACTCACTACAAACCTTTGCATGCATACTCTTATGATAATAATGGTGCATTGAAATAAAAATGATTAGAGTTACAATGCATTTATTATAAGAAAAGAATAAATTCATGTATTGTTTTGTGTGATAGTGAAGGAATGTAGAAAGGTGTGGGTTGTCCTTGAAGAGGACAAAATTTTTTTTTAAATGACATTGAAAGAACCCCTTTGAATGTTGAAGATGAACAATGAACCCAATTGACTATAATCATTAATTGTCAATTGGGTCATGTTGCGGATTTTGATTGATTTTATCATGGTTGGTGGCATTGATTATTTAGTATATTGCACTACATTCATGAAATCGGTATTGCATGACATCATTATTAGTAATTTCCATACTAATAAATTATATGTGAGTTTTCGATAAACTAATAAACTTATAATCAAAGGTATATTGCAAATGCATAATTCAATGTTTCATTGAAGATTATTCAAGGTTGTAAACAATGTGATAGGGGTAGTTCATTTCCATGTTATTGGTATAATGGTTCCAATACACTGTTGAATTTGGGGTTGATTGAATTGTTACCATGCTTGTTATTGACACTCAGGTACTAATGATAATTTAGTTTTTTATATGATTAAAGATTTGTACAGGAATTTATGCATATGCAAGAAACTATAATGATTGCGGAAGTAGATATTTATTTAACAACACACATGCATGATTGTCAGTTCCTGAATGTTAAAAATAACTTAGATCATGAAAAAAATAGTGTCTTTAAAGTGGTTGATTTAATTGAAATTCCTTGTTATGTCAATAAAAAAAATGAAAATGGAAAAGGGTTGTGGCTTTGCACATGAACATACATAAATGATAATTGGTAGGATGAGGGAAGCCAAGATTATTTGATATTTTATTAATGTACTGAAATGCATGAGATGAAATAGGTTTTGTATGTTCTACCAACTTAAAAATAGAGCTAGGGGTAATAAAATGTTATTGATTACATTGTTTGTTAAAACTTCACAACTTTACAAGTTGATGATTAATGATGATGTCAGTCGGTATGCATCATACATCTAAACAAATATGTTAATTTCATCATTTAGAAATTCATCTAGTATGTGTGAATATTAAAGAGGTCGGTATGCATCATACATCTAAACAAATATGTTAATTTCATCATTTAAATTCATCTAGAAATTCATCTAGTATGATTAGAATGGCTATATCTTTTAAATATGTCCTCTTCCCTTAACTGTTGTTTGGAAAAAAACTTAATGGAAACTTTGTTTTAGATTTCCTTGGATGTAGCCTTATTTGTTATGCTTACTCTTAATGCATGGAAATGGTTTATGAAATATGGATAGGACCAATACCTTTCTACTTTGTTGAAATATTGAGAACATTGATGCATGTGCAAAGTGAAATGCATCTTGAATGTATTTGACATGATGTTTTGTAAATAACAATATTTTGTAGAAGGTATGGTTTTATCAAAAGCATTGGTGACTAATGTTTCTTGTGTGATTAAGAAGGGGTAACTTAATGGCATCATACTGATGTCACTAAGATTCTAGTGGTACAAAATATAAGAACCAATGAATGGGAAAATGTTGCAATGAGATTCACAACTGCAAATACAAAGGTATGATATATACCATTATGATATGCAAGGCTTGTGCATAAAAGATATAGTAATTCTTTTCTAAATTACAGGTTGGTAATTATGTGGAAATTTTGAAATCAACACCACCTGTATGACATGCGATGTCAGTCATGACTTCCTGTCAAATTTACTTTTACAGACTATGGGGCCCATGTTGAAGGTGATGTACATAATTGTTCTTTCTGCTTTAATATTAGTGTGTATATGGTCAGCCATGTAAATTACACTAGGTAAAGGTGCTAAAGATAATTTCACATCCCAAACAATTATAGGAAAATTGGGAAAGATGCAATGAGGGATATGGGTAGTGGAAATTACCTTTCTAGATTTCCTCTACCTAGAGATAGATTATCTCAGCAAGGGAAAAGGGTTGGCCAAGAAGGTGAATGGGGAAAATAATGAGGCAATATTGCTAGTTTTGGAGCCAAAATTCCTCAAGACAAGACTTGTTGTAGGAAAAGGCGGGACACTAACAAGAGGAATCCTGTGTTGGATCAAGTGTGGTCACTGTCAAGGAATTGTCCTGAATGTAAAATTGGCTTAATCTAGTTAGTGGAAACCAATTCTCATTGGTAGGGAGGAGCATTCATTTTCCCACTATGGTTTTTGTGGCAGACCAAGTTAACTCACCACATAAGTGATGTGTTATAATGATTTTTTTTATGTTTGTTTAAGAATTTTATGTACATATTGACAGGAGAAGAGCATAGCACTCGAGAAGTAACTCTTGGAAGTGTAGTTCCTACATTATACTATTAGTCTTGTAGATTTTTTAGCGAGGGGCTAAGATAGTATGCACTTGGTGCAATTATTACTACCTTAATCATTTTGATGATTAGAGAGGATGTGCTCTCTGAGTACTTTTTGAGATACTATGATTAAAAATATCACCTAACATTGCATAAATAATTGATAGGTGAAAATGTTGTGATTAAATGTAATGTGATTATGATTGAGAGATATTAATTGGATTTGTTGGTCATATGATATGGGGTGCTTTCTGTTAGGACAATAAACCACTCTTAGATTGCTTGCCACAACTAATAAACCAGCTATAATTTAATTATTGTGTGAAGTGGCCATGGTTTCAAAAAGTGTTGACAAATAATAATAAGTTTTATAAAGACCTTGTTTTTTATTTTCGAAATTGAAAAATGGCTAAAATATTGAAAGTAAAAGTGAATATTTTTGTAGCTGTAAATGTTTTTGACTATTAATAAAAAGATCACTACTCTTACTTATTAATATTCCTTAAAATAAAATCCTTCATTTTGAAGGGTAAATACCCCCTTTTTGGTTTGTATGGTTGCAAAACTATCATGACTAGATATAGATGTCATGATTTATAGATGATTTAAAAAGTAGATTGTGAAGATAAAAGAAATCTAAATGAAAAGATAGTTCTAGTGGGAAATAAAGACTAGGAAAAAACATAATAATAATAAAAGAAAGAAGAGATGAATACCAGGGACGATGTTATCTTTAAGGGGGGGAGTATGTAATATCCTTATCCTTAACAACTCATGTATCTACATATTATGAAAATATTACTAATTTAATATGTATAATGAATATTGGCCATCAAGAACCATTACAAATAGTTTGCAACTAATTCAATGAGCATTCTTTCCCTCTCAGTTCTCTATTGTTAATATTATGGTGGCTAACATTTGAAGGGATTGAGCACACAACCAAGAGTAATTGAATATGATTCGTTGCCTTGATTTCAACAAGGAAGCTTACAAAAGTAAAGGTTCTATTCCCCTTACTATCAGATTAGAGGAGGAACCATTGACTATGATCGAAGACATGGATCTTATTTGAATGAACAATCTGCTGAGGTAGAAACTCATGATTACATCCAATGGAAAGGCTCTCGGAAAGGTTCGATAAGATGGTCATATGGATGATTTTCTTGACTACTATGGTCTTGACTGGGACACACAATCACATCTTTGTCATACGTCTTCTTACGTTCAATGTCATGTTTCTTTATCTCTCATGCTTTTACATGTGCTATGGTCTTATATATTTATATAGATACATGGATGCCCAAGAAGAGCTCAATTCTTTCGAGGTTGGAATAGATGCTTTATCCTTTGTTTCACACTTGATTATTTTAATAAATGGTGTTAAATATGAAATTTTTTATATATGTAGATCTCATGCATAAAGTTTAAGTTTGGATTTCCTTTTGAATGGAGCTATGTAGTTATTTGTAAAAATAATAATTTATGGGTTTTCTTTTTGAAAAATTAACTTACAAGATTTTGTTTTGAAAAATATTATGTAGATCTCATGTGTAGAGATTTTATAAGTTATAGGACTTTCTTTTGAAAATATAAGTAATGTTATTGTGCTTAACGATAATAGATATTTTGATAGTTTTCTTGAGAAAATAATATGTGCTTATATGCACATAGATAGTAGCTATTGTATTAGTTACCTTGAAAAATAATGTGTCTATATGTACTAAAATAATAGCTATTGTGTTAGATTTCTTGAAACAATATTGGGTGTTTACTTGCACAAAGGTACGTGTTGTTGAGCTAGTTACTGTTGGGAATTTAAAGAATATGCAATTGCATGCATAAAGATAATAACTATTAAGCTAGTTTTATTTTTAAAATATGGGTCATTGTGGTGGCTTTTCTTTTGGCAAAGAATGTGTTCTTGTGCGAAAAAAATAATAGTAGTTGTGGTGTTTATCTCTTGGGAAGATTTCCCTCATCTTGTGTGAAGAGATAGTGATAACCATGGCGATTCTTTTAAATATTACTCAGATAACCATGGTGATTCTTTTAAATAATATTGTATTCTTATGGGTGGAGGTAAAATGTATCTATTCCCTTTCTTATAATGCATGGGAGGTATGGATAGATGAGCATGCCTTGGTAATCTTTATGCATTTTACTTTATGCATGTGAGATTTGGATGGATAGACATGTGTCATAGCCATACACATGCTTAGATAAATAAACATGTTTTTGTAATTGTGTGCTTTTAATTAACGCATGTGTGGTGTCAATAAAGAAGCATGCCTCGATACTCTTTATGCATTTTATTTATGCACATGAAAATATGTTTGAAGCATAACTAGTAGATATTTATTATTTGGGTTTGATAAATATTTTATAATCATGATGTTAAAGATACTGATGATAGTAATTGTGAGAAAGAAATTTAACATAAGCGAAGGATGAATTAATTGTGTTTAACCCATCCCCTATACAACAATTGAAAATGTATTATAGTTAACACTATGGAATGCAATGCACTAGTGGTTCATGCAAAGTGAAATATTGTTAAATGCAATATAATCCAATGCCTGAAACAACCAAGACGGAAAGAAATAATGTTCAAGGAATTGTGGGGTAAATTGTTTTGATAACATGATTAATGTAATGGCTTCTAACTAGTTTTTAAAGATGATATTTCCTTATAAGATTTTAATAATGGATAAGGGATGGATTCCCTGCTTGCCATTGAGTAAGGGGTGAACACCCTCATGAAACGTTTAATTAAATAAATGTGTGATTTTTTTTCCTTCAAGTTTTCCAGGGTATATCAGTGTCCATTTATGTGTCTTCCTATTTTTTTTATTTTGATGTTATTGCTACCTTGCATGGCATTGGCACTTACGTCATCAAATATGTGATTAACTATCCTATTTAAATGAATAATGATAATGATGCAAGGTTACAACAGGAAGCTTTATGTAACATGCTGCAACATTGGTTGTTATATTAAGTGAATTGTTATTTCAATTCTAAAGTTACTTTATGTAATGAAAATGATTTTTTATAACGGTGAATTAAGGAATATGGAAAATTTCATTGGGAATATTACATGCTAGTAAATCCAGTAAAATTTTTCTAATCCTATGTATTTTTACAAGAGGTTTACTCGAGGATGTCACAAGTGGTATCAAAGCAAAGGTTGCAACACTGGTGTCTTTCGAATTCTTTAAGAACATAGAGTACACGTATGATGCTAATGGATATAGGTTAAGGTATGACAACAATGAAAATTATATGGAAATGTATTCCATAGACTCCATTTGATATGAGATGCATGATTTTGTTATTGCATTAAAGAATGATACATGTTAATGTCTACTTTAAAGAATAATTGTGATCATGGTATTTGAATCTTTATACCGATAAAAAACAATAAGAAATTTTGTTGCATTTTTGTAGCTAAATCATGAACAATTTTGAATATTCACATTGTCAATAGTCATAGTGTGGATTAACTACTAACCTTTTCATCCATACTCTTATGATAATAATGGTGCATTTAAAGAAGAATGATTAGAGTTACAACACACTGCTTATAAGAAAATAATGGATGCATGTATTCTTTTTTGTGATAGAAAAGGAGTGTAGAAAGGTGGGGGTTCTCCTTGAAGAGGACAATAGAATGTGTTAAAATACATGGAAACAACCCATTTGGATGTCGAAAATAAATAATGGGTCATGTGGTAGGTCTTTATTGTAATGGCTAATTGTCGATTGAGTCCTGTCATGGATTTTGATTGAGTTTATAATGGTTGGTAGCATTGATTATTTAGTATATTGCACTTTCATGAAATTGGTATTGCATGACATCATTGTTGGTAATTACCATAGTAATAAGTTTTATCTGAGCTTTCGATAAATTAATAAACTTATCCTTGAAGGTTTATTGCAAATGCATAATTCGTTTTCTGATTAAAGATTATTAAAGGTTGTAAACAATGTTATAGTGGTAGTTCATTTCCATGTTATTGGTCTAATGGTGCCAATACACTGTTGAATTTGGTGTTGATCGAATTATTACCATAATTGTTGTTGACACTCAAGCACTAATGATAAATTGCTGGTTTATATGATTAAATCTTTGTATAGGCTTTTATGCATATGTAAGAAAATACTGTTCAAAAAATGTGGCAAGAAAGGCTCAATTTGACTTTAGTCTTATTCAAATTGAGTAAATCAAATTTCCACATTAGCAGGACAACTTGGAGGTAGTTAACTAGTGTGACATGGATCTTATCACTCAATTAGATGAGTAAATTCTAGTTACAGGGCTTGGAGTTCAGTTATGCATGTGTGATTGTTAAATTTTAGTAATCTAGATCAGTTATTTTCATTTGTATTCAGTGAAATGACCTCTAACTATTGTTGGAGTCAGTTGAAGGTCAATTGTGCAGTGGGATAGTAGTCTAACTCAAATATCTATTAGTTAGCTGATCAATCGACCCAAAATAGCTAATGCATGTAAATAATTCAAGTTCCTCAGCTGAAGTGGAGATAACAAGCCAGTGCAACAACAATTGTAAACTGGTTTGAGCGTATAAGTGTTGCACGAGATCAGATGATCAATCCTTGGGAATTGCACAATTAATTTGGAGGAAATTCCTAACTAATAGGGGCTAATTTGCTTAGGATTTGCACAAGGAAATAGGAGGCTTGGTGAGAAAAGCACTGGCTAAGTGTTGGACAGAGTTTGTCATTGAGCAAAGAGAAAAATTATTCTTTTGCAAGTTGTGCCTAGAGCTAAAGCATGAAATTGTAATAGTTTATTTATTCATCTTATTAATGCAAAGAGGCTTGAGGGGTTTTTCCCTGTTGGGTTCCCTTAGAAATCACTGTGTATTTTTGGGTTTACTTATTGCATGTCTATGCATGTTGTTCTAAATTGTGAATTTCATTCCGTAGATCAGTAGAGTAGAATTGTGTCCCTTGTTTTCAAGTTGAAATCTTGAGTAGTTTCAATTTATATCAAATGTATACATGGTATCAGGGCCCTGAAATCACATTAGAACATCTCCCAGGAATTTCAAAGTAGCGGCTTCAGTGCTACAATTTTACTTCAGGATCGGGAGAATGTCTTTCAATGGTCTGGGATTGGAGTATGCCCTAGAGGGTAGCTCGAATTTCATCGCTTGGAAGGATTGAATGGAGGTCGTGCTTGATGAAAATGGTGTGTTAGAATATGTGAAAACTGGTATTGCAAAACCATAGCAATCAGATGCACAAAAATTAGCCCAATGGAAGAAGGATGTTGCAAAGGTGAGAAGAATTATTCTGGAAGGTATGAGAGACCATGTGGTCTCAAATATCCATGGAAAAGAGACAACATTTTCCATGTGGAAGACACTCATTTAGTTATTCAAAAATAATAGTGACCATGGAAAATTGGCCCTGAAAGACAAACTTCGAAACATAAGGATGCAGAAAAATGACATTGTTCCGCAATATCTCTCTAGGTTTACACAATTTCAAGATGAGCTTGGAGGGGTCAGGGTGAATGTAGCAAAATATGACCTGGTGAGCCTATCCCTTCTAGGCCTTCCAAAATCCTAGCACAACTACTAAGACTCGGTGAATGGAAGGGAAAAATTACTGAATTAGGAATGGTTGTGGTATGATTTGGTTCAAGAAGAGTTTATGAGAAATAACAGATATGGAACTTCATCCAAAGCTAAGGATCAAGAGAATTTTTCCTTGGTTGGAAAGGGGAAGAAGTGAAAAGGAAAGAAGACCCAAAGCAAACCTAAATCTGACCAATATAATGGAAAGAAGAAAGACTTGAGCAAGATAAAATTCTTCCACTATCACGAATACATGCATTATGTAACAAAATGTCTACGCAAGAATTCTAACAAGAAGCCTTCAGGAGGAGCACCAGGTGAAGCACTAGCTTGATTTTAGTGCCTCATTCCATACGACAAGGTGCAAGGAGTTTTTCAACAGCTTGGAGGAGAAGGATCTCCATATGTATATCAAAATTGGGGATGATCGGAGCTACATTGCTACTGGAATTGGTACTATCACCTTTGAGAGGGAGAAATCCTCTCCTCTTCACCTCAAAGATGTTATGTATGTACTCGGGTTGAAGAAGAACCCGATCTCTATAGCAATATTGGAGGATCGCGGCTATGATGTTATTTTCAGTAAAGAGAAAGCTTTTATGAGACACATAGCTAACGGGAAAGTGAAGAAGATTGGGGTTTGAGTGAAGAATCTATACAAACTTGAGGTGAGAGATTGCACTACATTGAGTAGCAAGGTTGAGAAAGTGTCAAGTCAAGATGTTGGAGAACTCTAACAAAGGAGATTGGGTCATTTACACCATGGTGCCTTAAAAATCTTGCATTACCACAAATCTCCCTAAAGGCTTCCTTGACTAGCAATATGTCTATAAGGTTTCACATTGGGGAAATATGTCAAATAAACTTTCCATGACCGAGATAGAAGAGAAGATGCAATCTTGGAGAGAGTCCAATCTGATGTCTTTGGACCCTTTTCTACAACCTCCACAACAAAACATAAGTACTATGTTATTTTTATTGATGATTTCTCTAGAAAATGTTGGATCTTCTTCATATGGAACAAGGATAAAGTTTTCTCAAAAATTTTTGAATTCAAAGCATTAGCTGAGAAGGAGATAGTGAAGAAGGTGAAAGCTCCCAGGAGCGACAATGGAGGTGAATTTGTTTCGAATTCCTTCAAGGGTTTATGTGCCAAAGAAGGTATTCTAAGAGAGATGACAACACCCCATAACCCACAGCAAAATGGGGTCACTAAGGAAAAAATAAGAATAGTGGGAGAACCCAGGGCCACATTCCATGATCAAGGGCTGCCATTACATCTATGGGAAAAATCATGCAACACTGCAGTCTACTTGCAAAACCTGGGTCCTCACAAGATACTTGGTATGATCACATCAGAGGAAGCTTTCTCTAGGAGAAATCCTGATGTGTATCATTTCAGAATTTTTGGAGCTTCAATTTATTTCATGTCTCCAAGAATTCGAGGAAGAAACTTGAGCCTATAGAAGAGTTTCGAGATTTTGCAAGATACACTGAAACTCCACACAATTACTAGGTGTATTTGCCTTCATTGAGAATGAAAGTTGTAAGGAGATATGTCAAGTTCAATGAGGAAAAGGCTATGAGATGATATCTAGAACGAGAGTTGAGTATACCACAAGAGCAGGATCTTCTAGCTCCAAACGAGGAGCCTCGAGATGAACTTCAGGAAGTTGTGGAGTAGCCACATGCAGAGGAGAAGAGAGGAGGCATAATGGAAGCACCAACTCAACCAGAATCTTCCAAAGAGGGGAGAAATATAACCAGAGAAGCCGATAGATTGGTACAAGATGTTAGGGAGAATGTGAGAGCCCCTACATCATAGTGTAGGAAAAGGAGGTCACCTAATAGGTACATTGGTTACATGGCTCTCATGATAGAGCTCATTGAGACAAATAATTCTTCATTTGAGGAAGAATTTGCTCAACCTATTTTTGTTGATGCCGAGGTGGAAGAATATGAATCCATCATGAAGAACAATGTATGTGAGGTGGTGCTGAGACTGGAAGGGGTTTCAGTGGTTAGCTCCAGATGGATCTACAAAGTGAAGCATGTAGCATACAGGAGCATCGAGAAGTAAAAGGTTAGATTTGTGGCCAAAGGATTCTCTTAGGTAGAGGGAGTGGACTATGAGGAAAATTTTGCACCGGTTGCAAGATATTCCTCAATTATATCCATTCTAGCATTATCTATGGAGATGGGATGGAAAATACACCAGTTGGATGTGAAGGTTGCCTTTCTCAATGGTGTTGTTGAGGAAGAAATTTACATAGAGCAAGCGAAAGGATTTGAGACATGTGATTGAGAGTCTCATGTGTGCAAACTCAAGAGAGAATTGTATGGTCTCAAACAGGTGCCCCAAGCATGGTACACTCGGATCGAAAGTTGTCTCAATGGATTGGACTTCACCAAAAGTGAAGCAAATGTGAACCTATGTCATATTGTGGTAGATGGTAAGTCTCTTATTCTTGTTCTGTGTGTCGATGATTTCATATTCACAAGTGATGAGAAGTTGTTCCACTCTTGCAAATAGGATCTTGCAAGCAAATTTGAGGTGAAAGGCATGGGCCTCATGCATTACTTCCTCGGGATGTAAGTATGGCAAGGTGATGGTGAATTTTTTGTGTCTCAAGGTAAGTATGATACCTAGATACTTCAAAGATTTCACATGGAGATTTATAAGCCCATGGACACACCTCTAGCTCCAAACTAGAATAAGTAGAATGTCAATTCAGGGGAAGAGGTTGATGCTAACATTTACAAGAAGCTTTTGGGGTCTTTGATGTATCTTTTGAACATAAGACCTAACATGTGCTATGTAGTAAACTAGCTGAGTTAAACTATGGTGAGGCCTACCAAGTTGTATTAGAAGTTAATAAAGCATGTGTTATGGTACCCCAGAGGCACTACCCGTATGGATTATGGTACATACAGACAGAGGGAGTGAAGTTGCAAGGCTTCACCGATGGAGATTGGGCAAGGAGCCCATCCGATAGGAAAAGTACATCAGGTGCTATCTTCAATGTTGGGTCCACAGCTATTTCCTGGTATAGCAAGAAGCAGAGGTATGTGGCTCTCAGCTCAAGAGAGGTTGAATACATGGCTACAAGCTAAGCAACCTGTGAAGAAATATGGATAAGGAAAATACTTATGGGACTATTCAGTCAGGAGATGGATCTGATAGTGATATATTGTGATAATTAGAGTTTCATTAAGCTCTTTGAGAATCTGGTATTTCATGACAGGTCCAAGCACATTGATATTTGATACCATCATTTTCCAGAATGTGTGCAGAGGATAATTATGTTGCCACAATACATCACAAATGAGGAGAAAGATGTTGACATCTTGACAAAGGCATTTTCAAGAGGTAAATTCAAATTCCATAGGTGTAGGATAGGGGTGGTAGAAAATCCCTTTCTTTCTAAGAGGGAGTGTTGAAAAAATGTAGCAAGAAAGGCTCAATTTGACTTTAGCCTTAGTCAAATTTCCACATCAACAAGAAAACTTGGAGGCAGATAACTAGTGTGACCTGGATCTTGTCACTTAGTTAGTTTAGTAAAATTTAGTCAGAGGGTTTGATGTTCAGTTATGCATGTGTGATTGCTAATTTAGTAATCCAATACATTTATTTTCAGTTGTATTTGTTTAAATGACCTATAAATATTGTTGGAGTTACTTGAAGGTCATTTATGCAATGGGGTAGCAGTATAACTTAGAGATTTGTTAGTTAACTGATCAATACGCCAAAAATATATAATTTATGCAAGGAATTTGAGTTCCTCAGCTGAAGTAAAGGTGACAAGGAAGTGTAACAATAGTTGTAAAATAGTTTGATTGTATAGGTGTTGCATGAGATTAGATGATCAATCCTTGGGAATTCCCCAATTAATTTGGAGGGAATTCCTAAATAATATGGGCTAATTTCTGTAGGATTTGCACAAGGAAATAGGAGGCTTGGTGATAAAATAATTGGCTAAGTGTAGGCCAGAGTTTGTCATTGAGAAAAGAGAAAAACTATTCTTTTGCAGGTTGTGCTAAGAGCTCGAACATGAAATTGTAATGGTTTCTCTATTAATCTGATTAATGCAAATCGGCTTGAGGGGTTTTTCCCAATTGGGTTCCCCTATAAATCACTGTGTATTTGTAGTTTTTCTTCTTGCATGTCTATGCTTGTTGTTCTAAATTGTGATTTTCATTATGTAGATCAGTAGAGTAGAATTGTGTCTCTTGTTTTCAGGTTGAAATCTTGAGCAGTTGCAATTTCTATCAAATTTCTACAACTACAATGATTGCGAAAGTAGATATTTGTTTAACAATGCCTACACATTGTTGGAAAATCAAGGAAATTGTAGATGAAGGTTGATTTTCCTTACTTGATAATTACTCGTGAATTTTGTTGGCTTCTTATTAAATTCTTTGTGTTATTTTTATTCATCAAGAAATTATCAAAATATAAGCATGAAAATCACAAGAGACAATAAACACAAGATATAGGCTCTGTGCTAGGGAAAAACTCCATAGCTAGGGGAAAATCGAATAATGCGCTTCTTATAGGATCATATCGAATGAGATTTTCAAGACCAATACCAAGACAAATACCTCCATAATATCCTAAATTCATCCCTCTAATCATTGTCACACACTTTCCCTTTAGATATTTGTTTCTCACAGAAAAATTCGTCCTCCCTGTATCTTGTAATTCGTATACCTCATGATTATTCTCTACATCGCATAATACAATTATTATAGTTCTTTTGTGACACACATTACTATCCTTATTTAACTTGCATTTCTTCATGGAAGTAGTTCTTCTTTATCTCACGAAGTTGCTCAAGAATAACCTATGTTATTTGCATATCTATTATAGACTTCAAATCTCAGGAGCTTCGTATTATTCTAGCCTCAGGAATTAACATCTTTTCCTAGATTATATGACATATAAAACTCACATGTTATACTCCAAAGAAACTTGCAAATCCTGCCTTAGAAACTCACTTATCGTACTTCAGAACAACCACGAAATTCATCTATTTTGGTGGAGGATTCATGCCAATAAATAGTCATTTGTCACTATGAAGGGTCACATGTGGTCAACAGGTTGACCTAACCACCTGGAGGCTCGACTTGGCCTTATGGAGGTAAATTTGACTCTTTTTTATTAAACAAAAATTATTTTCCTTTTTCTTACAAAGAGTCCAAATGGACTTTGACTCAAATTTAATTCATTGACTCAATCAAAACCTAGAAGCATGAAGAACATGCTTAACTAAAGAAATAATAATATAAATATTTTTCTTCTTTTTTCTTTAGTTACAAGTACAAATATAAATATGAAGACCGAACCTAGTTACTTTTCCAACACTCCCTCTTAACTAGGGAGGCATTAATAATGACTTAATAAGTCTATCTCATGTTGAAATATTCACATACAGAGGGATCCAGATTGATAAGTATCAATGATGATAATATCATCATAGCCAACATTGTCACATTACCAAGGCCTTGACAGGTACACTTTATCTATCCACAAGATCAAAGCACAATTCTAGGAGGAATTCCATGGCACACCACACCATGAATCTGAGGTACACACTCCACCTAGGATACCTAAAGTATGTCCTCCACCAAACCATTTCCCTCAAGGAAATGTTTATCCATTGGACCATTCTTTATCCAATTCCATGTACTTAACTTAGGATCTCCATCCTAATCCATCACAATACATGACTCAAGAATGTTTATTCAAGATGCTTATCCAATCTACCATTCTCCTTATCCATGTCCTTGTACTTGACTTAGGATAACAATCCTAATCCATCACAGTCCCTAACGCAAGGAGAACTAGTTTCAAAATTTACTCCCTCTCAACCTGAGAGAAGAAATCCATGCTCAGTCCCTCTCAAATAGGGAGAGTGCATCAACAAGCCTTATCATGTGTCAGAAGTACTCATACTTCCCTTACATAAGCTACATGTTATTGTTGTAGATTCCTTAACCAACCCTCGTATCATTGAGTTTTCTCATCTTGCAACTTCTTGAAGTAGGGCTCCAAATTTTCCTCCTAATAGTCTATGATCCTGCACTTGAGGTCTTAACCTACTGCATCCAGAATTGTGTCCATCTCTACTTCCTGCACTGCATTTCTTCCTTCCTTAATGATATACCATAACCCAGTTCCTTCAACTAGTCGATTATCATAGTACACGTTTAGCCAATCTATTATTCAGTCAGCCTTGAACAAAACATGGCTAACCTTTCCAATTAGTATCTATCAGTCAAAGTAGCTTCATAGACTCATATAATTCTGCCCTCTAGTTGTTATTCTCATATTTCCAAAATATCCAACTCTTAGGGTCTTCAAATAAACCTTCTTGTCAGTCTTCTAACTGCCTCTTAGATGACTGTCCCTAGGGTTTCTATACACAACCTTCTAATTTTCCTATTTTTGCATCAAATTGATGGTCCTTAGGGAACCAATCAAACTACCTTTTAATAATGACTTAGTTGCTCCAAGAGTACCAGCACAACCCACTTGATAGTAAATTTCCACTACTTCACTATCCTTAGGGTTTTCACAAATCTTCCCACACAATAATGAACCAACTCTTGCACTCACTGTACAAATAGATTCTTTAAGTTTTCCCTCTTAACAATCTCATATATGAACCTGCATCATTCAACCATATCGAGGGCTTCCTTATACCTGCAAAAAACAAAAAAAAAACCTCACAATACACATATCTAGATACCAAATCACTGCTTCTTATAATCTATGAACAATCCACCAAAATTTCAATATTTTTTCTCTTTCACATCCAGCCTCCCATTTTTTTCTTGTCCACCTATAAATCTATGGAATATTCTTGAGAAATGTGATCCTATCTCAAAGTTACATGTCTTATGATTTTTAGGGACTCAACATTCTCTTCCTTGCACATGAACAGGCTGCAATACTTGCCCTCAATATAGACTCTAAGGTTGATTATGTGCACAGATAACTACCCTAACTAGGGCTTCAGATCCGTAGTCCTAATTCCTTTAGGAAAACTCTTCCTTCCTCATCTTCTTCAACATTGTCTTTCACGTGGCAACCTTCTTCTTGTTTTCTTGTCATAAGCCTCTTCACTGTCCAATTAATTTGCTACTCTAATCAACCATTATAGGTTAGCTCTACAGTCTCACTAGAACTATGCATATACCATATTTAGGTCTAAGATACCTCTCTACTTCTATGTTGTTCCTTGAGGAAAAAATGGCCTCTAATCCACACTCACACAAGCCCTTATGTGATTTCTTAACCAACAAATCAAGGCTTCAATACTCCTTTCAAAACTATAGAGATCTATCTCTTAGACGAAAAATAAAATCCTCCTTTAGAGACATGTCATGCCTTCCTCCATGCACTAAGATCTAGCAAGTTTAAACGTTGAATTTATGGGACCATATATTGAGGTTATGCACAACTAGATCATGCCATAAATAGGGCATGCCAATCCATAGATCCATGACCTCCTTGAGCTCAACTAGTCTTCTAGGGGATGCAATCCATCGAGATATTTTTCCTCCAATCTGCACTAACTTGACCCTCTCAAAAATTTGAAAGAGGCCTTCAAACTTCCACGACTTTCCTCCTTGAGACTGCAACTACCTGAGGTAACATGATCTTCTTGAGAGAGTGATGACGGTGTTGGATACTGCCAACATACATGGGATCTCCGTGATATGAGGTCCCAATTAGACCTCACACCATTTGGTGTATGAGTCCCATCTAGAATGCGGCCTGGATATCGTTTACTTAAAGATATGCCTTGGATTTAGCAATTAGCATGAGAGAGAAGCACACATTTTCTTTTGAATGAGCAAGAGAGTGTGCCTTGTGAATGTTTGATTGTAGATGTATTAAGGTTCTTTCACTGCAGAGGGGAAGTAAAGTGAGCCTCTAAAAGAGAAGTAAAAATATTAACCTAATGGAGACACACACATCAAGAGAAATGATCATCTAACATGAAGAGAAAAAGTTCACATAAATGTGATGATCATTACAATCATTACAACACATTTCCAATAAGTTAAGCACCAAAGTCACCGAAATAGTTCAATTACTTCAGTACATGTGAAAGCGAACATGAATCATAAACATTCAAAGAGTAGTCTTAAAACATCCACAATCCATGTATGAAAATGTGTTGGCCAAAAGGCTTCAAGTATTAAGAAAAAGTTCCAAGATACATAAGTACAATGAACATCACTAGCTCCAATAATGGAGCATTAGAGCCACTACTTTCTCCCCAAAAGTACTAACTCTATATGTCTAATGCCTTGTGGGATAAGCAAAGGTTAAAAGTCCCATGCATGAGTAATGGGGATCCTTTTGTACTTTGAGGAATGACCTTTCACATCCTTATGACTCTTGAATTCCACCCTCCTAATGTCGTTAGAACTTCTACAACCTTTGGACTTTAAAATTAATTTTGGAATTACATATGACTCTTGGTATTACATGTCTTTTGGAATTCCTTGGCTCTTTTGTCCCTACATGACTTTTGGATTTCCAATTATTTATCTTTACAATGATTATATTATTACATCATAACTTCCACATCATCATCTAATGAGACATGACAAATCACTATCTTTGATATCTGGGACTCATAGTGACTGATGACATGGATTTTGTTTAATGGGTTACATGACTACCATTCATGACTTTTCTCTAAATACAAATTCTGATGGTTGATGACTTCACCCTCCAAAGGATATTTGATATTACAAAGTTTTCAAGGTGCTTCTATCATCAATACTTCAATGTGTTCTTGGTTCCTTAATGCTTCCTTTATCTACCTTATTTACCTGATATTCTTCATTCAGACTTGCCATGTTGTTCCTAAAATACCTGTAACTACAACCAATCATGACAAGGAGCCATCGACCTAAAAATATCCTAGTCTAACATTTTTCATGAAAATTTATGTTCGTGGCTTGACAGTGCACTTGGGAGGAGAAAGGGTAGATTTTGGTCACAAGGGAACACTTTGAAAAATGAAGGGTTGAATGGAAGAAGCTTCAAGGCTTCGAGATGCACTCATGTGCTCAAGAGAGAGAGGTAGTAAAGGGAGGGTCCTGGGCACATGTATGAATGATGAAGGGTGAGGGTTCAGGCTTCCCAAGTGCATTTTTCACCCAAGGGAGATAAGGATGGTGCATGGAATATAGCTAAAGGCTGAAGGGAGAGGCTTTAGGGCTTCAGAGTTTTCCCATGCACTCAGGAAGGCAAAGGAGAGTGCATGACACATTGTCGAAGGATGAAGATTTAGGGCTTCAAAGTGCAAACATGCACTCAAAAGGCCAAGGGGGGTGCAGGTCACCTTGCTGAAGGCTAAAGGTTAAATCTTTGAATCTTCAGGATGCATTTATGCACTCTAGGAGGGTTCACTTCTTTGAGTCAAAGGAGTGTGCTCAAAGGAAGACTTGGTTTTTTAGGGGTGAAATCCATAACAAGGAAGGGGAAACATGTTTAAGGAGTGCGCTATGCGCTTTTGGAGGGTGTAGGGTGAAATTCCAAACCATGAAGGATTCTTGATCAAGGCTTAATAATGCATTCATGCTCTCCTTTCCTTAATGGGTTCATTTTGCAATCAAAATTTGTCTAAGTTTGGAGGATAGGACGAGGAGAAAACATAATGAGTTTAGACATAAAATCATGTGTGACACACACTAACTCATCAATAAAACTTAGAAAAGTTTAAACAATGATAGATAGACATCAAAACACCACTTTACATACATTCCCCAAATACAACAAATGAAGTATGTGTGACAATGACCAAAAGTATCGTTTTGCAACAACAAAGGTGTTACGACCACGAAATGCACTAGAGATGCTATAATCAATTTGACAACACATAAGGATGACCAAGAACACTTGAAACATATTGAATGACTTGAAATGACACTTGAAAACTTAGGAAACACCAGATATGATGGTGAAATAGGATCCAAAATTTGAATGTAGTGAAATTTTTGGAGGGTGTTGTAGCGGCGACAACACTTGGCGACACATTGGGCAGGCTTTAGGTTCTTTATTTAGGAATGGATTTTTAGTTAAAGGGTAAATCCTTCAGGAAGTATTGATTCACCAATTATATTACCTTGACTTCCCCCTTTCGACCCAGTTATATACATAGTACCACACTTTCTTCCAATTAATTCAATACACAAAAGATATGCTATGTCACAATTGTTTCAATCGAGGAAAGGGTAATATGTGTGGCGAGTTTATGATATTCAGAGTGTGAGTTTTCATCTATGGTGTTCCTCCACTTCCACCAGGCCTAGACAGTACCCCACTGATGTCACTTTAGGGGCACAAACTTTACTTCACTTCTAGAAGGCCTAGACAGTACCCTGACGAAGTCACTTGATTCACCTCCTTGCATAAGAAGTCTTTCTCTTCTTTAACCCTTTATTTATTTATTTAGTAAGACTATAATTCGACACTTATTATTTTTGATGGGAGGAAGAGGGATATCGACTTATTGAGAGAAGAGGATGTTCCCCTTCAGAGAAGTATTTACATAACCTCTGATATTTATTTGCTTGCTTTAGATTTTCACCTTATCCTCCCGCTACTAGATTGGACAGGCATTAACACACATGCAGATTCATTCCAAGTTGAGTAGCTTGGATAATAGCATAGGTGTGAATCTAATAGGTTCCCTCAAGGTTTACCTTTTGGATTTATCATTTTTTCCATCTAGACTTAGCTCAACCTATGGCATCTTCCGAAAATGAAGAAGAAGAGAAAACAGATAGTGAAGAATTGTGGTCATCCCATTTCTCTTTTATTCCACCACAACGTCCTATAGATCCATGCACTTTCCACACAAGGTCTTATTTATGTACAATGACCAAGAAAAAAAATAATACATGACATGACTAACATGACACACATATGAATAACACTGACGAAAATAAAAGAAAAGTCCAAATTATATAGGGAGCACAAATTGTTGGGGAAAAAAAGAAGTAAAACATTTAGTTTCTATTGAAATTATTGTTTCAAATCTCGGTCATTTACGGGAAGGGGGTCCATCCTCCTTTCTAAGGATTTTAGCTTGAAGGTATATGACTGAGTTTCTCTTCAATGGTAAAAGGGCCAATCCACAGAGATTTGAACTTCGTGTGTTTGCCTTTCTCTTCATGGGTTTTATCCCACTTCAATACTAGGCCACCCACATATAAATTCTTAGCCCATGCATATTTATTATTGAACCAGAACTTAACACAATTTTTATGGACGACAAATCCCTCTTTGGCTTTGAGCCTTTCTTCCTCAAGTTTGAGTAAAGTATCTATCCTTCTCTGAACCAAAAGAAAAGGTCTACCTTAGGACTCTTTGGAGAGTTGCAAGGTTGGGAGATATAGGTTCGGGGGAAAGATAACATCTTTACCATAAACTAGAAATTATATTGAGGTTTTAAGTGAAGAATTTTGAGTTACACGGTCAGCCCCTAATGCATTTGTCAAAACTTTGTGCCAGTTCCTTTTCTTAGAGAAAATGGTTTTCTTGATTATGTAGATAATATTTTTATTTGTTGATTCAGCTAAACCATTTCCCTGTGGGTAATAGTTAGATGCATGCTTTAATACAATCCCATTTTCTAATGTGAATTCATAAAGTTTCAATGATGAAAAATAAGTCACATTATCAAAGACAAGTGATGTTGGAATGCCAAACCTAGTTATAATATTCTTCTTTAAGAAGTGGATGACTTCCTAGTCGTTTACTTATCTTAAGGGAACTGCTTCTATCCATCGAGTAAAATAATCTATCACTATCAAAATATATCGGTGTTTCTTTGATGAATGTGGAAATATTTCTCCGATAACATCTAGGTCCCACTGTTGGAATGGTTCCTCGACTACTACTGGTAGTAGTGGGATGACTCACTTTTGATCCTGACCGAATCATCTATGTCAAGATGGGCACTTGCGAACATAAGTGTGGACATATTTGAATAGAGTGGGCCACTAATAATCAACCTTAATCACCTTCTACATAATTGTATCCCCTGCACAGTGACCACCTTTCAGTCAGTCGCGCAGTTCTCTAAGTACCTTCTTTATGTCTTGTGGCTCAAGGCACCATAGCAAGACACTGTTGTGGTGCTTTCTGAAAATCACACCATGCACAAGCTGGTAGGATAGATATTTTAAGTGAATTTCCCTCTTTTGCTTGTTTGAAAAATGTGTGGGAAAGGTGTCATGCTCTAGAAATTGTTGAATATCGAAACACCATGGCGTTGTATATGTGGACTAGGGAACATGTTCTACATTATAAATGTCTATTTCCTACTACCATCTTGAAAGATCTTGCTTGGGAGAGTCTCTCGCTTCAATTGCAAGTTGACAGAGGCCATGACCCTTAATGGTATGATTTGTTTTAAACTCCATATCATATTCTTTTAGGAAGGTCATGTAATTTTCCCTCTTCTCACCCACCTCTTGTTGCAAAAAGATTTTTCTTACTATTGGATGAGGAACAAAAATGATCATGTGAGATTTTAGAAGATAGGACCTGAAGTATTTTACTGCCTTATAAATAGCGTACGCTTGTTTATCAATGGCAGGATAATTTAATTCTGACCCCTTTAAGACAACACTCATGAAAGAGATAGGCCGTTCATTTCCTTCAACATCATTTTGAGTCAATACAACCACAATAGACGAATCTGAAGCAAAGGTATAAAGCAAGAAATATTTTCCATAATCAAGACTGAACAATGCAGGTGCATTGACAATAGCCTGTTTCATTTGAGAAAAATCATCATTTTCCCTTTGGTACCATTTATAATTCACATCTTTCTTAATCATCTCCTATAAAGGTTTAACTATCTGAGCATAATCAAAGATGAATTTTCGTAAGAAATTTATCTTCCCTAAGAAAGATTGCATAACCTTCTTGTTCACTAGGGGAGGGGTCTGAGTAATAGCTTTGACTCTCTTGGGATCAAATTTATATCTTCTCTTTGCAATGATGTGCCCTAAGAGAGTCCCTTTCGACACACCAAATATGTTTTTCTTCAGATTGAGAGAAATCCCATATTTGTGACCCCGCTCAAATATTTGTTTCAGATAACATACACGATCTGATCTTCTTTTGGAAAACAAAGTTACACCATCCAAATAAATGACTACATTTTGATTGATTATGCCTCGAAAAGTGATGTCTATCACTCTTTGAAAAGTAGAACCGACATTAATAATCCTAAACAACATTCTCTTAAAAGAAAGTGTTCCCTACTTGGTCCTGAATATAGTTTTGAAATGATCTGGTTCTACCACTAGCACTTGATTGTAACTAGAAAAACCATCCAGTAATGAGAACATCTCAGAACCAGATATTGTTTGGAGGATTTGTTCCATGGGTGGAACTAGGAAATTATCTTTATTAGATGCCCGATTGAGATCGTGAAAGTCTACACATAACCTTATCTCACTGGACTACTTTCTGACAAGGACCAAATTCAAAACCCAAGTGGAATGTATGACTTTGAAAATGATCCAAGCATCCAACAACTTTCTCAATTCCTTTTGGATTAGGGGCTCCAGTGTTGGATGAACTTTCCTTAGTTTTTGCTGGAAAGGTTTTACCCCTTCTTTGATGGGAATGACATGCTAGATAATACAAGTATCATATGTCTTTAAGTCATTATATGTCCATGCAAATATATTATGATACTATTTAAATAAAAGAATGAATGCTTGTAATTCTTGTGGAGCACAGCATGTACTGAGATTTACATACTTCATATCTTCTTGAGTTCCTAGATTGACATGTTCAGATGATAACTTCGAGATCTAAGTCTTGGTATTGGTTGGTCCTCTCAATTGGTTTTGCAGTTCATATAATTTTTCTAGGGACACCACACCTCTAGGCATGGTGTTTCATTTCATTGCATTATATGGCTCCTACAAAGCCTTATCATTCTCATCCTCTTCTATGGAATCATCCTTGAACATGTCTGCATTAGCCATAAAATGCAGTATCTGTTAGTCATCATTGAAAACACGAAAATTAATCATGTTATTAGGAACAAATGGTTTATATGTAATCTCAATGGAAAAAACATTTCTCAATGGCAACATGTTAATGGCTGCATTTGATAATGCATCTGTTGCAACATTTATAAGCCTAGGAATAGAAATAATATTAAAAGCTTTAAAATAATCAATCGCCATACCTCATGCTATTATTTTTAATATTTGGTGAAATACAGTGGATAATATCCCATACCTGATGAATGACCACCTCTCGGTCACAAATTACCTTGAGAAACTCTACCTTTAGGTCAATGGCTTTATTTGGTCCAAGTATAAGCGCTTAATATTCGGAAATGTTATTTGTGCACTCAAACTCCAAACAACATGATAGAATATTCTTCTTATTGCATGGGTCTATAAGTATGCAACCAACTCTAGAGCCATCCCACATCTTTGAACCATCAAAGTATAAAGTACAAATATCATTAGCTACTACATTGGTTCCTATACTATTATTAATATTACTATGTACATCTATATTACAAGATTCATTTACACCAGTTGGAGAACAAGGAAGGAGCTCCAACTATGTATCTGGTGGGACATGTGATATATGTGCTTGATAACACTCGTGATCAGTTTCCAAGAAACAATTTCCAAATATTAAATCAACAAAAACAAGAGGCTCATTATGGCCCTCAAGTGGTGTCACAGTGTATTTCATGTATGATTCACTCTCCACTTGAATCTGGTTGTTTCTTCCCTTATATGGAAGCCATAAATGTGACCAATCTGTAGCAAAATACCCCTATAATTTACTAGACCAGTGTCTACTCAGGAGTACGTCATAAGCGTTGGGAATTTCCATAATTACAATATTTATACATCAATGTACTCGATGGTTAGATGATAATCAGAAAAGAGAATTCCTAAGTTAACCAATAGCTTGGACAAGGGATTTGTCCAACTGAATGATTTGTGGATCAATTTTATCCCATCTAGCATTAATTTTCTTAGCAACAGATAATGGCATTACATTCACAGATGCACTATAATTGACTAAACAATTATGGACGTTATAATTAAAAATTTCAAAAGTTAACAATAATTGAGGGAAGAGAGTGTTAGCATCTGATGTTACAACATTAACCACATATTCAAGGGAACCAGAAGACTTATCATACACCTTTTTATAGGTAGAAGATTTGTCACCTAGCGAAGGATGTGAAAAGGATTGGACGAGTAGTTCATGTTGGTATGCTATCTTCGCAACCTCAAAGATGGAAATATTGGCTCGAGATCTCTTCAAATATTCAACTATGCTATAATCAATTGTTTCACTTTTAGCAGGTAGTGTTGAAGTGTTTGGGGGAGTATATTTTCTTGAAATTTTCATAGTGATGGGCTTACTTTGGTTAAAGGAGGAAGTGTTCTTAGAAGAAGTTTCATTTCCAAACTTACTATGTCCATTTTGAGTAGGATTAGCCAGTGGTGAGATCCTTCTTAACAATTTCCCCTTCAATTTTTTCCTCGTCACCTCTTGTTCAGAAATGGTCCCTTGGCTCCTCAAGTTATACTAACCATTTTGCTACTGAGGGAGGACTCACTTTGAGGTGGTGCTTCATCACTCTTCTTGCCAATAATGAGGATACAATCAAAAGTGTTCACTGCATGTACAATACCCGTTCTTTCTTTAGCCATTGCAAGTTCTTTTATTTCTTCAATTTTCTCAAACTATTCATCTGCTAGTAAGGTGTCCACAATGTGCACAACCAGAGCATTCATGTTGTGGTTCCACTCTGGGCATGTTTTCTCTGAATTATATTCATGGTGGAAAGTGCAATAGTTATCCATTCCCATACATTCAATATTCACCACAACATTTGAACTCTAGGAAGATTTAGTGGGTTGATTGTTGTTGTTGTTATTATTCCTTCGAAATGGAAAATACTTGGGGGACTTTCTACTGGTAGAAGTCTTGCTTGACCTTCTTTTTAATTCTGAAACTTCATTGGTAAGTTCTTTTAATGTTTTGGTCAAGCTTTCAATGTCTAATGAATATTATTCCTTTGCCTTACTTGAATAAGGTTGAGACTTCCTTTTAGTCTCCTTAGAGTCTTTGGGCTCATCATCCTCAGTAATAAATCTGATAGCACACAATTGTTTCTCCACGGTGATTTCTTCTGCAAATTTTAGAGCCAATGTCTCCTTTGCAACTCTTTTGAAAAAAGAGGAAATGTTTGTGGGAAAGGAAACTATATAATAATCAATAGTGATTGAATCATGAGGTTGCGTTCCTAGGAGAAACTTGTTCAATATATGACTGAACTTTTGATTGAAGTATTTTGCTTTCTTCTTTTCCCCCATCTTAGTATTCCCGAGCTCTTTTAATAACATGGCATGAGTGTTGTCATCAACAAATTTCTCCAAAAACAATTTATTAAACTCCCTCCAACCATGGACTAAATTGATAGGTAGACTGTGGTACAATGTTGCTGCTCTACCTTCTAATGTAAAAGGAAAAATCCTACAATTAACATCATTGTACCTTACCTATAACATCCGTAGATGCATGTAGAAATCATCGATATGATCTTCTACCTTGGTTTTCTTATCTGGATCAAACTTTGATAAGATATTTTCTGGATGTGTGAGCATTTTATGAAGGTTATCCAGAAGAGAAAGAGGTCTTTGGGCCACCCAGTCTAGGTCCTGGTCGGTCATGTCTTTGTCTCTTGGCTCCTCCTCCTTGTTTTAGAAATTATGGTGTATATTTGCAACTTCTCATGAAGTTTTAATCAAAATCACAAGACATAAGCCTAAGCTACTGCGAAAGTTAATTCACAATTTAGAACACAAATTTCAAAATGTAATAAGAAATAACACACATGCACACAAAGTGTTTTCTAGGGAAAGCAATCTTCTAAAAATCCCAATGCATGCTTGAACTAATCTGATGAATAGTGAGGTATTATAATTTCTTTCTCAACTAAGCACAACCTGCAAGTCTTTGCTCGCTGAGAAGCTCTGACCCAGACTTAATCAATTTCTTCCTCTACGTGAGCCCCTATTTACTTGCATAATTCCTTGAGAAATTAGGCCCCTATTATTTAGTAATTTCTCCAAAATGGATTGCACAATTACTAAGGTTGATCATCTGAATGCATGCAACACCTATACACTCAAGGCTAGTCTACTACTAATCTTATATTGCATTGGAATCTCCACCACAGTAGGGGAACTCAAATTCTCTGCATGCACTAGATATTTTGAGATGATTGATCAGTTAACTGATCAACTATTCCACATGAAGAGTTAACTGGTCAGATTTGATCAGCTGCTCATCACCTATTAAAATCAAATCATCAAAATATAATACAATAATAAGCAATTTACCCTCTACCAAGCTGTGATAGAGGTTTTCATCTACCAAACTAGTGAGATAGCTATCGATCCTAGTGTACGAAGCACAAGGTACTTGTTTTTGACCCTACAACACTTGCTTGAGTCTCCACACATGAGACTCTTGATTAAATGTCTCAAAACCTTTTGGTTTCTCAATTTACACCTCCTCCTCAATAACTGCATTAAGGAATGTTGTTTTTACATCCATCTAGTAGATCTTCCACCCCATTTGCATACCCAGAGAAAGAATTGATATAATGGATGAGTAACTTGCCACGTGAGCAAAATTATCCTCATAGTCAACTCCTTCAACTTGAGAGTACCCCTTGGCCACAAATATGGCCTTATACTTATTTATGTTTCCATCTACTTCATGCTTAACCTTGAAGATCCATATCGATCCCACTACTAATTTATCTATTGGTCTTGGGACCACTTCCCAAATGATACTCTTTATAATGGACTCATATTCCTCTACCATTGCATCAACCCATATATTTTTCTCTATTTCTTCCTCGAAAGAGGATGGCCTAGTCTCTACAATATCAGTCATTAGAGCCATGTAACCAATGTATTGATCAAGTGACCTTCTTTTCGTATGAAAATTTGAAGGAGCTCCCACATTCTCCCTTGCATCCTGCACAAGTCTATCAACTTCCCTAGTTCATTTCATGCCTTCTCTGGATGGCTCTTCTTGAGTGGATGTCTCCACTCTTTGCTCCTCAACTTGTGGTTGCTCCACAAGTTACTAAGGCTCCTCCTTTTGATCCAAAAGATCCTTTTCTGGTGGGATCTGAAGCTCCCTCTCAAGAGAGCACCAAATAGATTTCTCCCCATAAAACTTTACATCCCTTTGCACAACTATCATTCCGAGGGAGGAAAAGTACACAAAATAGTTATGGGGAGATTATTTGTAACCCACAAATACCCCCAATTCTACTGTCGTCTCAAGCTTCTTCCTTGATTCTTTGGATACATGGTAGTAAACAGAGGCTCCAAAAATATTGAAGTGTGGCACATTCAACTTTCTCCCTGAGAAATCTTCCTCTCGTTTAATCATTCCTAGAATCTGATGACGACTCTAGCTCTATAAATACATTGAATATGTGTTGCATGCTTTATCCCACAAATGCAAAGGTAGTCCTTTGTCATGCAACATCGCCCTCACTTCTCCAAAAATGCTACAGTTCTTTCTCTTAGCCACCCCATTCTACTATGGGTTGTGGGGTGTTGTCAGCTCTCGTCAAATGCCTTATTTCACATAGAAATTTGTAAATTCATTCGACATGTACTCACCTCCATTATTAATTTTGAGAGCTTTCACCTTCTTTTCATTTTCTTTCTCAGCCAATGTATTGAATTCTACAAACTTAGAGAATGTCTCTTCTACATGATGACTATCCAACACTTTCGTGAGAATTCATTAATACAAACGAAAACATATTTGTGCTTGGCAGTGGAGTTTGTCGAGAAAGGTCCACAAACATCATAATGGATCATTTCTAAGATTGCATGTGCTTTGTTGCCTTAATCATGGAATGTGGATTTTGTGTACTTCCCTAAAGTACATCCTTTGCATACATCATGTTTCTCAAGTGCTCCTTTCGGGAGGCCAGTGGTAATTTGCTGCATAATCTTCAAGGTGTCATGATGCAAATGGCCTAGTCTTCTGTGCCAAAGTTCACTGACGTCGTAGCCCTGCACTTTCTATGCCTTAGTGCTTAATTAAACGCAATCTTCCACATCTAGCTGATACAATTTGTTCACATGAACCTCAAAATTCTTCATCCGTCCCATGGTTATATGTCTCAGAAATGTTTTTCCTTTGTTGAAGACCACATCATAACCATGATCTTCCAAAACTACAACAAAGATAACATTTTTATTTAGGCCTGGAATGAACATGACATCCTTGAGTCTAAGAGGGGACCTGACTCCCTCTGAAAGGTGAATGTACCAACCCTGGTCATGGTGTACCTTATGTAATCCCCCATATCAATGTGCATTTGCAAATCTTTCTCCTCCAAGTCACTGAAAAAGTCTCTATACCCTATCATGTGGAACGAGGCACCTGAGTCCAAATACCACATGCTCCCCATCATTGTACTAGCCATGCATGCGATAAGGGTAAAGTCAAGATCGAACTATGAAGCCAAGGACTCACCTGCTGCTCCTCCTTAGGTCTTCTTTCTTTCCTTCTTGAGTGGACACTTCACGTCATAGTGCCTAAATTCATTACAATGGAAGCATTTAATTTTGGACAAATCTTTCTTCTTGCCCCCTTGGATGGACTCTAATTTGGGTTGAGATTTCTTCCCTTTTCCCTTCTTTCCCTTTCCAACCAATGCAAATTTTTCTTCATCCTCTCCCTTCGATGAAATTCCATCTTTGGTATTTCACCTTATTTCCTCTTATACCAAATTAGACCATAAGCATTCCCAATTCAACAATTTCTCCCTCCTGTTCATCGAATCTTGGTATCTATGCTAGCTCTTGGGAAGTTCTAGAAGGGCTAGGATTACCAAATAATCATCTGAAACAATAACACCAACTCCTACAATCTCATCATGAACTTGTGTGAACCTGCTCAGATACTGTGGGATAGTGTCATTCTTATGCATCTTGATATTTTGAAGTTTATCCTTGAGCTCCAAATTTCTGTGCCCACTACTATTTTGAAAAATATTTGTCAGCACCTTTAAAATTGCATAAGGAGTTTCTTTCCCATGGATATTGGTGACAATGTGGTCTTGTACTCCATCTAATATTATTCTCCTCACCTTGGCTACATCTTTCTTCCACTGAGCAAGGTTTTGGGCATCAGATGCTTGTGGTTTTGCAACATCTTTCTTTATGTATTCTAACAGTCGATTGTCATTCAATACAGTCTCCATGCGATGAAACTAGAGGTGCCTTCAAAGGCATACTCTAGCCTCAGCCCATTGAAGGTCATCTTGTTAGCTCTAAAGAGATCCTGCTACACTAAACTATAAACTTGAACCTCCTGAGAAACAACTTCGAAATTCCTTCTCTAATATGAATTCTTCTCTGATACCATGTAGAAATTATGGTATTTATTTGCATCTTCTCATGAATTTTTAATAAAAATCATAAGACACAAACCTACTATACTACTCTACGGAAGTTAATTCACAATTTAGAACAAAAATTTTAGACATGAAATAAGAAATAACACACATGCACACAATATTTTTCTAAGGAAAGAAATCTGCTAAAAACCCCAATGTTTGCTTGTGTTAATCTGATGAATAGATATGTATTACAATTTGTTTGCTCAACTGAGTACAACTTGCAAGTGAATAACCTATCTCTTCATTGACTAAGAAGCTCTGACCCAGACTCAGCCAATTTTTGCTTCTGCTTGAGCCCCTATTTCCTTGCGCAATTCCTTAAGAAATTAGGCCCCTATTATTTAGGAATTTCTTCAAAATGGATTGTGCAATTCCCAATATTGATCATCAGACTGCATGCAACACCTTTACACTCAAGACTAGTCTACAACTTATGTTACACTGCTTTGGAATATCCACCACAGTTGGGAAACTCAAATTCTCTACATTCGCTAGATATTTTGGGTTGATTGATGAGTGAATTCCCACTTCACAACTAACCTTCCATTAGTTCCTCCAACAGTTTGAACTAGTTTAACTGAAAACAACTTGAAATAACTAATTGATTGCTATAAATTAGCAATCACACATGCTTAATTGAACTCTAACTCTTCCAACTCGAATTTAATGAGAAAACTGGATGACACAAGCCATGTCACACAAGTTAACTACATCCAAGTTGTCTGTTGATGTGGAAATTCTGATTTTCTCAATTTAATCAAGGCAAAATCAAATTGAGAATTTATTGCTTCATTTTTTAACACTTTTCAGAATCTGACAAGCCTTCTCCTTCATTGTCTAAACAATCATTAAACTCAAAATCAAATCATCAATGTTCTTCATCGTAAAGAACAATGTCTTCATCTTACCCTTTGTTAATAGGTGGAAGTGGATCTTGTTGAATTGTGTATTTAGAAGACTATGGTAACTTTCCAAAAGTGGCAAAAACTAAGTCTTCAACTGACGCAACTAATACACCAGTGCGAGTTGTTTCTCTCTTCTTAGGATTATGTGAGATATTATGAGAAACAAGAAGTAAACTGGTAGCTTTTGCAAACCAACAGGTTATAGGTCAAATCGCCCAGAGTTGTTCATAAGTGACCACGTAAGCCAATTCCAGACCAAGCTAAGAAGACCCTCCTACTTTGGGAATAGGAGTTGGAATGGTGCTCAGAATATTACTACCTTGTCCAGAAGATGAATAATTAGGATGTGTAGAGTTATCAACCATAAAAAACTGGAGACCTTCCTTTTAGCGCAAGAATTTTTATGGTTTTGGATACTTCCAATATACAGGGGATCTCCCTAATATGAGGTCCCAATTAGACCTCACACCATTTGGTTTAGGAGTCCCATCTATAATGTAACGTGACTGTTGTTTACTTAAAGATATGCCTTGGCTTTAACAGTTAGCATGAGAGAGAAGCGCACATGTGCCTTTGAATGAGCAATAGAGTTTTCCTTGTGAATGGTTGATTGTACATGTATCAAGGTTCTTTCACTGTATAGGGAAAGTAAAGTGAGCCTATAAAAGAGAAGTAATAGTACTACCCTAATGGAGACATACACAAATGAGAAATATTCATCTAACATCAATCTAAATAGTTCACATAGATACGATGATCATTACAATCATTACAATACATTTCCAATATGTTAAGCACCAAAGTCATTGAAATAGTTCAATTACTTTAGTACATGTGAAAGCAAACATGAGCTATAAACATTCAAAGAGCAGTATTAAAACATCCACATTCCATGTATGAAAATGTGTTAGCCAAAAGGCTTCAAGTATTAAGAAAAAATTCCAAGATACATAAGTACCATCAACATCACTAGCTCCGATAGTGGAGCATTGGAGACACTACTTGCTCCTTTAATGCTCCACTACTTGCTCCCCAAAAGTACTAACTCTATCTCTCTAATGCCTTATGGGAGAAGCCAAGTTTAAAATTCCCTTGCATGAGTAATGAGGATCCTTTTATAACTTGAGGCATGACTTTTCCCATCATCATGACTCTTGAATTTCCACCTCCTAATGACCTTTAGACTTCCAAATGAATTTTGGAATTACATATGTCTATTGGTATTACATGTCTTTTGGAATTCCATGGCTCTTTTGTCCCTACATAACTCTTGGATTTCCACTTATTTATCTTTACAATGATTACATGATTACATCATAAATTCCACATCATCATGTGATGAAAAATGGCAAGCCACTATATTTGATGACTACGACTCATAGTGACTGATGACATGGATGACACTCGTGTCTTTTCTCTAAATGCAACTTATGATCATTGGTGTCTTCACCCTCCAAAGGGTCTTTGATCTTACAAAGTTTTCAAGGTGCTTCGATCATCAAGACTTCAATGTGTTCTTGGTTTTTTAATGCTTCCGTTATCTACCTTCTTTGCTCGATCTTATTCATGTAGCCTTGCCATATTGTTCCTGAAATACCTATAATTGGAAATACTCATGAAAAAAGCCATCACCCTAAAAATCACCTATTCCAACATGTTTCATGAAAACTTATGTTCGTGGCTTGACAATGCACTTGGGAGGAGAAACGCGAGATTCTGGGTGCAAGGGTGCACTTCGAAATGTTGAAGGACTGAAGGGAATAACCTTCAAGGCTTCGGTATGAATTCTTGCACTCAAGAGAGAGAGGCACTCAAGGGAGGGCACAGGTTACATGTGCGAAGGATGAAGGTTGAAGTTTTGTGCTTCCCAAGTGAGTTGTGCACTTAAGGGAGACAATGAGGGGACATGGCACAATGCTGAAGGCTTAAGGGAGAGACTTCAGCGATTTAGGGTGCACCCGTGCCCTCATGAAGGCAAAGGAAAACACATGCCGCATTTTTTAAGGATGAAGGATGAACCTTCAGGGCTTCAAAGTGCAATTTTGTGCTCAAAAGGCCAAGGAGGGTGTAGGGTGAATTGTTAAAGGTTATATGGTAAAGCTTTGAGTCTTTCAGATGCGCTCATGCACTCTAGGAGGGCGCACTTCTTCAAGTCGAAGGAGTGCGCTCAAAGGAAGACTTGGTTTTACTAAGGGCCCAATTCGAAACAAGGAAGGGGAAATATGATTTAGTAGTGCACTATGTGCTCTTGGAGGGCACACTTCTGAACAACTAAGTATTCTTGATCAAGGCTTAAGAGTGCGCTCATGCGCTCCTTGCCTTAATAGGTTCATTTTGCAACTAAAATTTGTCTGAGCCTGGAGGATAGGATGAGGGATGAATACAATTAATTTAGACATAAAATCATGTGTGACACACATTGACTCATCAATAAATATTAGAAAATCTTGAACAATGATAGACAGAAATCAAAGCACCACTTTACATACATTCCCCAAATACAACAAATGAAGTGTGTGTAACTGTGACCAAAAGTGTCGTTTTACAACAACAAAGGTGTTACGAACACGAAATGCACTAGAGATTCTATAATAAATGTGATGACACATAAGGATAACCAAGAACACTTGAAACATATTGAATGACTTGAAATGACACTTGATGACCAAGGTGACACTAGATATGATGGTGAAGTAGGTTCCAAAATTTGAATGTAGTGAAAATTTTGGAGGGTGTTGTAGCAATGACAATAGAGAGATACACATTTGGATGTATAACTCACATTAATTTTCTTAATATTTACTTATTTTCCATTATATCATTTGAGCATGGTACTATGTTTTTCATACTTCGTTCAATTCTATCAACACACTTCAGTTCTCATAATTACAGTGCCTCAGAGTTCAGAATCTTCATTATTTGTATGCCATAGTAATAGTCTGATGCTTGTCACAGTATGTTAGGATCTTTGTTGTCATAGGTATGTATTTTAGAGAGATACTATAGATTTTATTCAAAACAGAAGATGCTACTAAAACTATCTCTGCTTTGTTGGATGGCTTCAATGGGATCAAATCTTCTGTGTAAGATTATCATAATGTCTCTACATTGCTTCTGACCTTCCTTTCATACCTGCTTTATCTGGGTGTTGAAGACATATGATAATGATTTTCTTCAGAGAGAGTGATGAATGCTTCAACAATGATGAACCTACTGCAAGAATATCTTCAAGAAAAATGCCAATAGAAAGTGATCTCCAAACTATATTTAAATAACCTTTGCTCTGATACCATGTTGGAAAATCAAGGAAATTGAGGATAAAGGTTGACTCTCCTTGATAATTACTTGTGAATTTTGTTAGCTTCTTATTAAATTCTTTTTGCTATTTTTCTTCATCAAGCAATTACCAAAATATAATCATGAATATCACGAGACAATAAACATAAGATATAGGCTCCATGCTACGAAAAAACCCCACAATTGGTGAAAAACCGAACAATCATCTTCTTATAGAATCATATCAAATGATATTTTCAATGCCAAGACCAAGAAAAATACCTTCATGAGATCCCTAATGCATCCCTCAATCACTGTCATGAACCTTCCTTTTAGATTTCTTTGTCTCACAGAGAAATTCGTCTTCCCTGTAGCTTAAAATTCACATACCTCATGATCCTTCTCTAGCTCGCATAATACAGTTATTACAGTTCTTTTGTGACACACATTAATGTCCTTATTTAACTCACATTTCATCATGGAAGTAGTTCGTCTTTAGCTCATCAAGCTACTCAGGAATAACCTCTATTATTTGCATATATTTTACAGAGTCACTTCAAATCTCAGGAGCTTCGCATTCTTTCAGCCTTACGATTTAGCATATTTTCCTAGATTATATGACACATAAAACTCTCATGTTCTTCTCCAAAGAAACTCGCAAATCATGCCTCATAAAATAGCATGTCTTACTTCAGAATAACCACGAAATTCATCTACTTTGGTGGAGGATTCACACCAATAAATAGTTGTTCATCACTACGAAGGGTCACATCTATTCAGCAGGCCGACCTAACCATGTGGAGGGATAACTTGGTCTTATGGAGGTAAATTTAACTTTTTTTTATTAAACAAAACTTCTATTCATTTTTCTTACAAAGATTCAAAATGGACTCTAACTCAAATTTAATAATAATAATGAAGAACATGCTTATCTAAATATATAATAATAATATAAATATTTTTCTTCTTTTTTCTTTATTTACAAGTACAAAGATAAATATAAAGACCAAAGCCAGCTATTTTTCCAACACGCATGACTGTAAGTTCCTTAATGTTACAAAGAACTTAGATCATGATAAAGGCTAGTGTCTTTAAGGTGATTGATTTAATAGAAATGTCTTATTATGTCAATAATAAAAATGGAAATGGAAAAGGGTTGTGACTTTGCATATGAACATACATAAATGATAATTGGTAGGATGAGGGAAGCCAAGATTATTTGATAGTTTAATAATGTACTAAAATGCATGAGATGAAATAGATTATGTATGTTCTACCAACTTAATGATAGATCTAGTAGTAATCAGATGTTGTTGATTATATCATTTGTTAAAACTTCACAGCTCTACAAGTTTATGATTCAATGATGATGTTAGCTGGTATGCGTGATACATCTAAACAAATATGTTAATTTCATCATTTAGAAATTCATCCAGTACGTGTGAATATTGTGGTGAAACTACATATTAAACCTAATTAGTTTAGTCCATTATGTTGTGGATATGTGGTGTCTTCGTTGACATCGCTAAAGAAAAATATTGATGGTGCTTCGAATCTATTGGCATTACTAATTTGTTTAACCAAGAAAAGTTTGTGTGATTGACTTCAAGTTAGCAATGTTGCATAATGATTGATTATTAAATACATAAGCATAAATTAAATGTCATTATGCATGAATTAGAGCTATGGTGAATGTAAATGATTGGATTAGAATGGATATATCTTTTAAGTAGGTCCTATTCCCTTAACTATTGTTTGGGAAACAACTTCATGGAAACTTTGTTTTAAATTTCCTTGGATGTAGAATTATTTGTTATGCTTACTCTTAATGCATGGAAATGGTTTATGAAATATGGATAGGACAAATACCTTTCTACTTTGTTGAAATATTGAGAACATTAATGAATTTGCAAATTGAAATGAATCTTAAATGTATTTGACATAGTGTTTTGTAAATAAAATTATTTTGTAGAAAGTTTGGTTTTATTAAAAGCAGTTGTGACTAATGTTTCTAGTATGATTAAGCAGGAGTAGCTTAATGGAAGCATAGTGATGTCACTAAGATTATAGTAATTCAAAATATAAGAACCAATGAAAGGTAAAACATTGCAATGAGATTTTCAACTAAAAATATGAAGGTATAATTATTACTATTATGATATGGAAGACCTATGCATAGAAGATGTTGAAAAATGTGTAACTAGTTTCGGTCTTCATAAATATGAAATGTACTTTTAATTCTTGTAAATTGTAAAATGAAAGAAAATTACTATTATTATTTTTGGAGAATGGATTTCATGCTCAAGCTCTTTTATTTTATAGGTCAAGCACCCATTGAGTGCTTCTAAGGTTGGTCCTAGGTAAAGAAGTCAAAAGAGTCATTCTCATAAGTTGAAGACCCCATCAGGAACATTGTAACTTGTAAATAAAATTATTTTTTTCCTTAAAAGTGTCAAAATACCCTTCAATACCAAGTTGACCTGGCCGCTGGGAAGTCGGTCTAATTTGAGGAGCAACATCCATCTTGAGAATCCTATATAAAGGAGGAAACTCGGCCTCCTTGGATCACATTCATCATTCACTCATTCAAACGAAGGAGGTGTAAGTTTTAACCCTGTACAGAAATTACCTGCATACGAATTCTTAGACAAAGAAAATAAACAATGCGAGAGCATAACCCATAAAACACATATGCACAGAGATTTTTCCCTGGATCCCAAAACCGGGACTACCAACTTGATTTTTCATTATATTCCTTTCAATGTTACAATACATATTTATACATGCCGAAGCATCCAATACCATGGACCGAAAACCATCGCGTCCAATACCATGGACCGAAAAACCATCGCATCCAAAAAACATGTGCGAAAATCATGCACAAAACCATAGGTGGGTCCGCCCAACCTAACATATGGTCCAAAACCAAAATTTTCCGGGGCAGCAAAGTGAGGTTACGGGTGTCCTTCAAACCCCCTATTAACTATGTGGAAAGAATATAACACAACCCAACAATCTCCCACTTGTTGTTTTCTTTCCATAGGGGGCCACAAGAGAGCTTAGTCATTTTTTCAGCCCTGAGATTCCCATTGCTTCTCTACACCAAGAGAACTTCTCAGAGCTCACAGATTTTGTCAATGCATCTGCAGTATTCTTCAAAGTGTCCACCTTTACTAGCAACACCTTTCTGTCTTCTATCATATCCCTCACAAAGTGATACTGAACATCAATGTGCTTTGTCTTTGAATGATAAGCAGGGTTCTTTGCCAAGAAAATTGCACTTTGGCTGTCACAGTCTATTCTTATAGCTCCCTGTACTAACCCCATACTTGAACACAATCTCTGCAACCAAACTGCTTCCTTGCTTGCATGAGTGGCTGCCATGCATTCTACCTCTGTAGTTGATAGTGCCACTACAGATTGTTTCTTACTCATCCAACTGACTGCACCTCCAAATAGGTTAAATACATACCCACTTGTAGATCTTCTGTGATCCAGATATCCAGCCCAGTCTGCATCAACAAAGCCATGAATATCCAACACTCTGTCCAATCCTGGTCTTCCTTGGTAACACAAACCATAATCACTAGTGCCACGCAAATACCTGAAAACCCGCTTCACTGCTGTCCAGTGCTCCTTCCCAGGTTTTGACATAAACCTGCTCAATACTCCCACTGCATGTGCAATGTCTGGTCTAGTACAAACCATTGCATACATCAGGCTACCCACTGCACTTGCATATGGAATAGGAGACATGTCGTCTTCCTCTTCTTGTGTCTTGGGACACTATTCAACAGATAACCTCACACCTACAGGAATAGGAACCTTCACTGGTTTACTATCCTGCATATTAAACCTCTGCAGTATTGTCTCGACATACTTCCTCTGGTTTAACCAGAGCTTCCTCTTTGACCGATCTCTTTTAATTTCCATGCCCAAAATATAGTTTGCAGCACCAAGATATTTCATGTCGAATTTGGAGGACAATTGGGTCTTCAAATCCTAGATAATTTCTTTGTCATTTCCAACCAGCAACATATCATCCACATACAAGACCAGATAAATAACACGGTCACCAATTAATTTAAAATACACACAATGATCTGCTTTGCTTCTGGTGAAGCCAAGTCCCCGTATAAATGTATCAAATTTCTGATACCACATCCTTGGTGACTGTTTTAACCCATACAGAGACTTCTTTAACTTGCATACCAGTTCTTTCTTACCCTTCACCGCAAAGCCTTCAGGTTGCTTCATGTAGATTTCCTCTTCCAAATCCCCGTGAAGAAATGTTGTCTTCACATCCATCTGTTCTACCTCAGATAAAAGTAATCTAATAGAAGTTACCTTGGCAACAGGAGAAAAAATATCACCAAAATCAATTCCCGGCACCTGGGAATAACCTTTTGCTACCAACCGAGCTTTGTATTTCTCCACCTTTCCTTCTGCATTTGTCTTCTTCTTGAACACCCATTTGCTGCCAATGGGTTTCCTTCCAGCCGGCAACTCCACCAGATCCCAAGCCTCATTTTTGTGCAAAGATGCCATTTCATCGACCATGGCCTCTTTCCAGAGTTTTCCATCCTCTGAATCCACTGCTTCCTTCACAGTTCTGGGATCATTATCAGTAACAGACAAAGCAAAATTTGAACTGAAAGCAGATGGACTATACCTTTCTGGCTGCCTTCTTTCTCGAACTGATCTTCTCACAGCCGGAGTTTGTGGCTCTTCATCTTTTGATTCCTCCTCTGCTGCAGAGTCTGATTCTTCCTCTTTTGGCTCAAACTCTATCTTCTCAGGTTCCTTTGGTTGGACTTCATGTTGAATAGCATCTTTTACCTCTCTGAACAACACATCTCGGCTGTACACAACCTTCCGTGTGACTAGGTTCCAAAGCTTATAACCCTTTAAACCATCCTTATACCCAATAAAGATGCACTTTTCAGATTTACTATCCAACTTGGTTTGTTTCTCCTTTGGAACATGTACATATGCATCACATCCAAATACCCTTAGATGTGAAAGAGAGGGTTTCTTACCAGTCCATACTTCTTGTGGAGTCTTATCCTCCAACGCTGATGAAGGTGATCTATTGATCAGGTAACATGCAGTATCCACCGCCTCTACCCAGAATTCCTGGCCTAACCCGGCACCACTAAGCATGCTTCTTGCCCTTTCCATCAACGTCTTGTTCATTCTTTCTGCGACTCCATTTTGCTGAGGTGTATATGGAGTAGTCTTCTGCCGTGCTATACCACACTTCTTACAAAATTCTTCAAATTCCTTGCTGCAAAATTCTCCATCATTATCTGTCCTCAGCACCTTTATCTTCTTCTCTGTCTGATTTTCCACCAGAGCCTTAAATTCTTTAAACCTGTAAAAGACTTCAGATTTCTTCTTAAGGAAATATATCCATGTATTCCTTGAGAATTCATCTATGAATGATACATAGTACACAGACTTACCCAGTGATGGAACCTTCATAGGTCCAAACACATCACTGTGCACAAGCTCTAATATATGTTTCGTCCTCTTACCACTAGAGGGGAAACTCACCCAATTCTGCTTCCCATATACACAATTTTCACAGAAATCAAAATCCAGAGAGCTATCATTCATACCTTATACCATACCTTTACCATGAAGTATTTGAAGGCCCTTCTCTCCAATATTTCCAATCCTTTGATGCCACAACATGGTCTTCTCTCCAGAGACCACTAGATTTTCTACTCCATTTTCAAAAACCATAGAACTATTGCACCCATCAACAACAGTGCTACCTTGTAGCTTGTACAGAGTTCCAATCCGAACTCCCCGCATCAATATCAGTGCTCCTCGAACCATCTTGCAGGTATCTTTCTCGAACACCGTCTTTACACCTGCATCATCCAACTTGCTTACAGAAATCAGATTTCTGGCCAATGTAGGAATATGTAGAACACCCGGAAGTGTTCTAACCCTTCCACCTTGCAACTTCAACTTTACTTTTCCCCGACCAATGATTCTAGCCTTCCTATCATCTCCTAAGAAGGCATCACCACCATCGTATTTCTCATACTCGCAGAACCACTCTCTATGGGGAGTGAAGTGAAAGGATGCACCTGAGTCAATCAACCATGCCTCATGATCTACATGTGTACTTGGAGAAGCCAAGTACACATCCCCGCCTTCATCTGAGGTGGTTTTCGCCTCTTCAGAAGGAGCATCATCAGATCCCTTTCCTTTATCAGGAGCTTTAGATTTACAATTCCTTCTGAAGTGCCCTTCCTTTCCACATTTCCAGCACACCACCTTTGTAGGTTTTCCTGGAGATTTAGATCTCCCTCTAGATTTAGATCTCCCACTCCATGACTTACTTTTGTTTCTGTTCTGGGACCGTCCTCGTACAGACAAGGCATTACCATTCTGGTTGTCCATATTTTTCCGTCTCATCTCCTCCGTCAGCAAGGCTGAGACTATTTCATCAAACTGCAAAGCAGTTGCATTGCTACCTATTGCAATAACCAGACTATCCCACGAATCTGGTAAAGAACACAATAGACTGATGCACTTATCTTCATCTGAAATTTTAATATCAATAGATAATAACTGACTTACCATAGTATTAAATGCATTCAGATGCTCTGTCACCGAGTCTCCATCTTTCATCCTCAGGTTATACAGCTTTTTCCGCAGGAACAGTTTATTCACCAGAGACTTAGATTGGTACAAAGTCCCTAACTTGACCCACAAAGCCTTTGCCATAGCTTCCCCTGATACATTCAGCAATACTGAATCCGAGACACACAATCGTATTGTGCTCTTTGCCTTCCGATCCAACTTATTCCATTCTTCATCGGTCATTGCCGATGGTTTAGTACCCAGATCTACCACGATCCACTGATCTTTATCCACCAACAGATCCTCCATCTTGAGTTTCCACAACTCAAAATTCTGACCATTGAACTTCTCAATCTCTATCTTTCCACTACTCGCCATCTTCTTTCACCACCAGAATCGATCTCGCAGATCTCCCACTGAACAGGGTCTACCACAGGCCCGAGCGAAACCCCTCAGCAACAAAGGCGTCCCCTTGAAGCCAAAACAGCTCTGATACCAAATGTAGGTTTTAACCTGTTAGCCTCCTGTTGAAACAGGGTATCATCTTTCATGATTGACATTTTTACATGCCAAATATGTCATACTTTACAAGCTGCAGTGTTCCATATATCCAGAAGAGACCAAAGAAGAAGCCATGAAGTGTGCTGATCCAAATGCCACTGCTGCATTCCATTTTGATGAGTTGTTCCAATTTTGAAGAATTTCTTAAAGGGAGGTCCAAACAGTCTAATCCTGGTCTCCCTAGGTTTCAATTTCATGTTGTAGAATATAGAGAATGATATTTGTCCAAACATTCTAAGCTTGGCAGATTTGTAGATAGGTAGAGAAACTAAGGGACCCAACTGTTTAATCTGGGCCCTGGCAGAAATAAGTGTAGATTTAAATAGATAAAAATATATATATATATATATATATTGCAAACATGGGTCTACAAGTCTAAGTGCACCCAAAACAAAAAAAAGAAAAAATGTTAGGACAGTAGGCTAGGTAGGTAGCTGTTTGGTGGCAGAATGATAATTGATGATCAAATTTTGTATCTCACAATGTCTTATCCTTTTAGATCATAGTTATCAGGTAGTTTTGCATTCAAAGGAGGTACTCAAGCTAGAACTCACTAACCTCCCCTTCTTCTCATTTCCCCCAAGTCACTTATTAACATCCCCCAAGGGGTCAAGGTCTGCTTGAGCCCCTCAGTTTCATCATTTCCATGACGTTCGCCTTGGTGAGGATCTGCTTCACTCAAGGACTGCTCACTCATCATCTGTGAGCCTTCTTTTCCCCAACAAAGCCTAAGGTCTCGCACCTTAGCGCCCTCTGTTCATCTCCATATTAACTACTAACTTTATTATATAAACTCCCTATCAGTTTTTCCCTTTCCCTATTAAAATCATGTATATAAAACTCCCTTATGTAAATACTCCCTCCCGGGCATTATAGCCATAATTCTACTGAGTCCAGGAAATAACAGTCCATCTAGGGCTATCTTTAGCCTATTCGAGTCATTAAGGAGCTAGTTTGACATCTGGTCAGCTAGTAACCTCTCCCCTAGCCCAAAAACCCATTAAAAACCTTAAAAAAACCCATTTTTTGCACCTGTTCCCTACGTTCTGTACATAAAATATTAACCCCGCTTGTCAAGAAACCCATATTCCACCCTTGTCCCTAAGTCTGAATGTAAATATATCAACCCGCGCCTTTTTAACACATAAAAACCCCCATTTCTTAAGTTTAAACCCACCTGCGCAAAAAATTAAAGGAATATTCCTGCGCATATGCCGCCCCTTATCCCTCCGTCATATCACACTCCCCGCCAGCCGTTGGATCGCCCGCCCCACAGATCAACGGTGGGCAGGCCGTCCCATCCCCGACCTGCCCGACGTTTAGCGTCCGGGAGATGGGCGGTATTACCGCCGTACCTCCCGCCACGCGTCAAGCGTCGGGCTGTGGCGGAGCCCTCTCCCCCGAAACCACCGTCGTCCATAAGCGGTGCGCCCCAAAACCGCTTACCGCCCGTGACATCACATCCCACGTCACCCCCCGCCCAGTCACTATGTCGAGTCACCTGCCTGCGTGGCCTCCTGCCATGTCACTGCCACGTATCCCTGCCACCGTACCTACCACATCATCGTCCATATGTGATGACATCATGCTGACGTCATCCCACCATGTCGCCTTGCTGATGTCATGCTGACGTCACCCGCCGTTCAATGTCACATCATGTTGACGTCATCAGCACTTTTTGGGCGCAAAGGCGCGAAAGTCGCACTTCGGAGCCCCGGAATCTAATTCTGAGGCAGTTTTAAATCGCTCATCGCAGGATTTTTTAGGCCGAAATGGATAATCTTCAGGGAATCTTTAGGGAATCTTCTCATCATGCGGCCCCAGGAAGCCCGAAAGGCCATAAAATGATCCATTTTCTTCACAGAGCATACCGAAAGGAGCAAAAAACAATTTCAGAGGATACAGAGGCCGAACAACGGCCATCAATGCGTGATTAGACCCGCAGTACATCATATCAGTAGTCCAGATTTTGTCAAAGAGTATCAGTGGAAGAAAAGACGCCAAAGAGTATCAGCAAAGATTTGTTTAGGGGCTCGAAGCACCTGAACATTGATGAAGCCCCCAGAAAGTCAAATCAATAAGCATAAGCCCATCCTTGCCTTCAAATTACCATTAAGGCATTCAAAGCACCAGGACAACAAGGAAGCAGAAACCCATGCATATTTATTTCAGAAGACATTGCACCAAGGCACCCAGGACTACATCATTTATTCATTTTCTTTTACGGCCGACCCCAGCGCAGCCTGAGAATTTTCATGCATTTATTTCAGATAGGAGTAGGTCAATAAATTATTTTTTATGATCTGATTAGGTCAAGATATAATAAAAGCAGTAGATAGAAAGTTTTGCACTATATATACCACCCTCTGTATAGTTTTAAGGGTTGGTAAATTGAGAGTTCGTCACTAGAGACTCGTTGTGTATACCTGAATTTTTCTGTAATCAAAGATTGTCGAAAGCTTGGAGAGCGAACTGTCTGTTGTTGATAAATGCTTTGGAGACTGAAGATGGAATTCTTGTGCTGCGGCCTGAAGCAATAAGTGCCTCTTGTCTCTGTTTATGTGTTTGCCATTATCTAAATAGCAGGAAAAAAGAATAGCCTAGAATTAGTTTAAATACTCTCTATGCTCAATTTCTGCTGCCTCTTGATGTTTTCCTCTGAATGAATTGGTTATGAATATTGAATTCCTTCTGGCTCATGTTTACCCCAATTCACCTGTGTTGGCCAATTATCTAGGGATTCTTAACTGCCCCTAGGTAGCGCCTCGTTACTTTCTCTGCTAATCTATTGGAGAGATTCTTAACTGCCTCTCTTTCTTTAGCATTCATTTCATCCTTTAAACCTAAAAATTGCTTCAAGCTCAACTATCTTGCTCCATGTTCCCTCACTGTTATTAAGGAAACGCACCAGCAGTTCCCCTCGTCGACTCCACGCTCAATGGTTTGAAAAATTCAGACTATACTCTGCCTCTCTACCTGAAAGTGTCAATTTTCCCACCAAAACAAAACAAAAAACCCTCTGGACCCAAGACCTAGCCTAAAATCCTTTCAAACAAAGCTAAATCTAAAAGAGAGAGCCCTCTCTAATTGCAGGTTGGCTAGAACCTGCAGTCCAAAGTTGGTTTGTGGTTACCTCGGTCGTATCCCTTTCTTAACCTTCAGGGACAACCTGAGTGATAACATAATGGCGACTCCACTGGGAATTTTCCTCAGTTAATTTTACAAAGTTTCACGAAGAAGGTTAAAAATCCCCTGTAGAAATCGATTTTCTAATTGCTGTATATTTCCTAAAACTACAGATGAAGCCTGAATGTCAGCCAGGAAGCCTTTGAAACTGTTTTTGTTTTACCTTAACAGGTTTAGATAAAAGCTGCTTCAGCCAATCTTCATGCTAGTTTTAAGATATACACAGCCATTCCAAAATCTTATCTGGCCCTTGTGAATACAAAAATATTCCAAAAAAATATACCAAAAAAAAAAGAAAACAAGTGCGGAAGCTGGCTCCCAAGAAAATTTCACGATATACAAGGTCAAACCCAGACCCAGATCCTCCAGTTGTTTTTGAAAACTCTAACATAATCCCTAAAATCCTTAGGAAGCAAGAAAGACAGGAAAATTTTGCTGATAAAACCCCTGAAACAGCTTACCCTAGCTCTGTTCCAACCCCTGTCAAAGTTTTATTCCAGTCTACCCCTGCTTCCCCTTGTTCGTCATCCACATCTCATAGCAATCCTTCCACACCTTCATTCACTGCACATATTCCCAATACCACTACTGTTATCCCTGTTATCCCCGTTGTTCCTTTTATCCCCGTTGTTCCACTTATATCGGCCAATATGGCTAATAGATATGCACCCCTGCAATTACCTGCTAACGCTGTGGCTTTACCCCAAGATTACCAATCGAAAATCTCATATTTTGATTCCACTAGTCCTTTCACAGCCATTCAGCATGCCAAAAAGATGCAAGACTATTTTGAGAACTACGAAATAGATGATGACAGCGTGAGAATGAGAATTTTTGTTCAGAGTCTAACAGGTGATGTGAGAACTTGGTTCAGATCACTCGCTGCAAATTCCATAACCACTCCTGATGAGCTTTACCTATCCTTTACCAACAGATGGGAGAAAAAGAAAGATCCCTTGCACATACTAGCTGAATATGATACAATTAAATGAGGTCCTCAAGAGACCGTTTTAGAATACTGTGCAAGATTCAACAATGTATATAATGCGATACCACAGAATTTAAGGCCTCCACCCGACCTTGCCTTGTACAAATTTCCTGATGGTTTTGACCCTGATATGGCATATCAGTTGAAAGAAAGAGCTCCTGAAACCCTTGAAGACGCGCAAAAGGTTGCTGTCACGGTAGAAGCCAACTTAATTGCCAAAAGAAATAGAGCCCGAATGGAAAAGAGAACCACCTTTAAGGAAGAACCCTCAGCCTTCGACCAGAAGCTTGATGCTATCATCAATGGCCTGCAAAGACTAGGAGAGAGGGTAGAAAATGTGGAGAGAAAGGCATCATGGGAAGGACAACAGTCTAATCCCATAAAAAATCCCAATTTTAGGAGAACGCAGAACATAAATGCTGGTAGGTCTAACCAAGACCATGATATAAGACCCCCTTTTCAAGATAACTATGTAGAAGGATCTACTTCTAGTGAACCTATAGATGACTCTCACATGAACTTAATGGATCTAAAGGGTGAGCATCAAACTTTCCTGACACAAGAAGACCAAAATGAGCATGACTGCAATCAATTTCAGACTAAATCTGGCGAGTCTTTTGATTTTAAACAAGGTTATGATACTGCTGTGTATGAAGTACACAAACAGTATAAGCTCAGAACCAGGACCATTGACATCTCTGAGCCTAGCAAGACAAAGGAAAGTAAACAACCCAACAAGATTAAAAACAAAGCTGTTGTAACAGAACCAGCTGATATGACTGTCCCAAACCCACATCAAGTGACTGTAGAAGATATAACAGACACTCAACCTTCTGTTGAGCAGCCTCTGCCACCTCCCTCTTCAAAAGAAAATTCAAATAGCGTTCCACAAAGCACTCCTGAAAATGTAAAACTGCAAGCAGAAATTTCCCATAACACTGATAAGCGAGACCAGATTGCCGAGAATGCAAATGAAAAAGAAAAAACTGCCATTATCAACAGCAAAACTCCACTAGAGAAGCCTTTTAGTTTAGAAACAGAGATTGGAAAACTCAAGATAGCCATTCCTCTTTCAGAATTGGCTAAACACGATGTATATAGGCAACAAATTCAAAGGTCACTTCAACTCCCAGAAAACAAAGATGATGTAAATGTTTTGGATGATTACCATGAACTATTGTTTGGACCAGAAGTTAATGGAAAGTCAACACAAGGACCTGTCCCACCCTTTTATGTCAGTCTGCATATACATGACAAAGTTTTACACAATGCTATGTTTGACTCAGGGGCATTGCACAATCTTATGCCCAAAGAAGTTATGGAAAAGCTGAATCTCGACATCACAAGACCTTACAAATATTTATACTCATTTGACTCAAGTCAAGTGAAATGTTTAGGCCTCATTAAAGATCTATGTGTCTCCTTAGTCCAATATCCCAACAAGACCATCCTCATGGATGTAGTAGTGGCTGACATCCCCCCAAAGTATGGTATGCTCCTCTCGAGATCATGGGGAGCAAAGCTCCAAGGATCCCTTCAATTAGACCTTTCCTACGCTACCATTTCAGTCTTTGGGCAACCAAAGAGACTGTACAGAGAAACGCTGATGAAATAAGTAGTAAGTAGTGAAAGCAAGCCTGAAAATTTTCCCATTTTTTCAATTCATTTCGATATGGATTCTTTCATTTTATTCAATGATGATTCAAATCTGCCCACTAATAAGGAGCCTTTGGCTCTAGAACAACAAGTGCACATCAATGAAGAAACGGTTGCCCATAACAGAGAAATTGTCAAAACAGTAAATGCAACCAGCATGTTACAAGAACCTCCCCAAACAGAAATTTTAAATCTGCCCAACCCTGATTCAGATGACACTCTTAGCATTGTCAACAAGCCAGAAATCACATGGTTCTTACAGTTTGATGGTTCTGTCAACAAGTTAGGAGCAGGGGCAGGTGTCTGGATTCACAATACACATGATAATCATGCAGAAGGACATGCCTATAGACTAAATTTCAAATGCACAAATAACATGGCAGAGTATGAGGCTCTGCTGTTAGGCCTTAAACTGCTGAAAACTCTAGGTGCTGTAAAAGTGTCTATCTTAGGTGACTCTGATCTAGTTATACAACAGATGAAATGTAATTTTGTTACCAATGACAACAAAATGAGAGCCTACAGAACTGCTGCTACTAACATACTCCAGGCATTCAGTGAATTCAAGCTTGACAAGATTTCCAGAAATCACAACATTCATGCACACAGCCTAGCCACCTTCGCGAGTACATGCAAGCTCCCTTTTGACCCGAATCATCACTTCACAGCCGAAATAAAACATAGGCCCACCGTCCCAAATAATGTCAGAGATTGGCAAGTATTCGAGAATGATGCCCAGATTAATAATTTCCTTACCCTCGAGCATGAATTTTCAAATATTCACATTGACATGGATGCCATGACAGATTCTGAACAGCAGAGAAATGAAAGTCAGCAAGTTCTAACCACTGCAACAGCCAAACAGATTCTGAAGCCAACCATTTTTGACAATGAAAACATTGAACAACTGAAACAAACACAGGCAGAAGAAGTAGACAGAACAGAGGCAGAGGTCATTGACTTGAAAGATAATTTTTTGCCTGCTGGACTAACTCCGCTAGAAGACATGTTTGACTCTAATGACGTTCCCAGAAAACCAAAACTGCAACCAATAAACACGGAAATTGAAGAACACAACATTGGGACACCAGAGAACCCAAAAATGATCAAACTGTCCAAAAATTTGCCACCTGATCAAAAGCCCAAGTACATTGACTTATTCAAAGAATTTCAAGATGTATTTGCTTGGAGCTATGAGGATTTGAAATCCTATGATACATCAGTGATTCAACACGAGATCCCATTGAAGCCCAATGAGAAGCCTTTCAAACAGAAATTGAGAAGAATCAACCCTGTGCTACTTCCCCCGATTGAAAAAGAAGTAAAAAGGATGTGGGAAGCAGGCATTATAGCCCCTATCAGATTCTCTGAGTGGGTGTCCAACCTAGTGCCTACAAGAAAAAAGACAGGTGAAATCAGACTTTGTGTAGATCTCAGAAATTTAAATCAAGTCTCCTTAAAAGACCACTATCCCCTACCCAAAATGGACCACATATTGCAGAGAGTAGTGGGAGCATCTAGAATTTCCCTGCTAGATGGTTTTTCAGGTTTCAACCAAATACTTGTTCACCCAGACGACCAAGACAAAACTGCCTTTACCACACCCTGGGGAACATTTAAGTATGTAAAGATGCCATTCAGACTTAAAAAAGATGGTGCTACCTTTCAACGTGCAATGGATATTGCTTTCGCCAAAGAAATACATGACTTCCTAATTGTCTACCTTGATGACTTAACCCCATTTTCCAAATCTGATGAAGAACACCTCAAGCATCTCAGGCAAATTTTCATGACATGTAGGAAATATGGCATTTCCTTGAACCCCAAGAAGTCTCTGTTTGGCCTTGAAGAAGGAAAATTACTTGGCCACATTATATCAAAGGATGGGATCAGAATTGATCCTAAGAGAATACAGGCCATCCTCCAAATTCCATACCCCAGAAACATAAAAGAGCTACAAGCATTCCTTGGGAAAATCAACTTTTTGAGAAGATTCATTCAAAATCTGGTTGAATTAATAAGATTGTTAAGCAACATGTTAAAGAAGGATGCCAAGGTAAGATGGTCCCTGGAAGCCAAGCAAGCATTTGAGAGTATCATATCCGCCTTAACCCAAGCCCCTGTCCTAACTAGTCCACAATTTGACAAAGATTTTATCATATTCTCGTTTGCATCAGAGCATACAATAGCTGCTGTCATTTTGCAAAAGGATGAACACGGAGCTGAAAAACCAATCGCTTTTTTCAGCAGAGCTTTAAGAGACGCCCTGTTAAAATACCCAATCATGGAAAAACAAGCCTACGCACCTGTTAAGGCCATCAAGGATTTCAGAGTGTACATTTTATATTCACACGTGATTGCCTATGTCCCACACGCTGCTGTAAAAGACATTTTGACCCAAGAGGGACTAGAAGGCAAAAGAGGTAAGTGGATTGCAAACATCCTCGAATATGACATAGAAATAAAACCAACCAAGCTGATAAAAGGACAAGGTTTAGCTAAACTGATGTCCGAAACAAACTTTCAGGCCTTAGACATAAACCAGCTGGACAATGAACCGGAGCTAGCGACTCCACAGATCAGTGAAATCTTTTTACAATCCCCATGGTACACTGATATATGCTTTGTATTGTCAAACCTGTGTGCTCCCCCAGGATTGTCCAGAACCAAGAAAATATTTTTAAAAATGAAGGCTTTGAGATTTGGTGTTATAGATGGTGCATTATTTTGGAGAAATCATGAAGGTATATTGTTAAATTGTTTAATCATGAATGAAACTAACAATGTCATGAAAGAATTCCATGCAGGTGATTGTGGAGGACATCTCTACTGGAAGTCCACAGCAGACAAAATCCTGAGGGCTGGTTTCTACTGGCCCACTCTTTTTGTAGATGTAAAAAAGTTTTCCACGACATGTCACAAGTGCCAAATTTTTGAAGGCAAGAGAAAATTGTTGCCCCTGCCCCTTAAACCCATCTCCACCGAAAAACCTTTTCAACAATGGGGTCTTGACTTCATTGGAGAAATTCATCCCTCTTCCTCAGGCCAGCACAAATGGATCCTAGCAGCCACCGATTATTTCACCAAGTGGGTTGAATCCATTCCCTGTAGACAAGCCAATGATACGATCATTATCCAATTCCTTGAATGCAACATCCTTTCCAGATTTGGCTGCCCTAAGAAAATCATCACTGACAATGTCGCTGCCCTTAAGTCCAAAAAGATGATCAATTTCTGCCATAAGTTTCATATCACCCTGGGCCACTCTACAGCATATTACCCTCAAGGTAATGGATTGGCCGAATCATCTAACAAGAGCCTCATTAACATCATAAAGAAAATTCTAGAAGAAAACAAGAAAAACTGGCACAAAAAGCTGGTGAACGCCCTATGGGCAGATAGACTTTCAAACAAAAGATCAATTGGAATGAGCCCTTATGAGCTGGTATATGGCATGGAGGCTAGATTTCCTTCATCCCTGGGCATTCCTACTATCAAGCTGTTATAGGAAATTCAGGGTGAACCAAATAATATTCAAAGAATAATTAATCAAACAATTCACCTTCAGCAAACCAAAGAACAAGTCTATGACAGAGCACAAATCTTACAAGAAAAGCTCAAAAAGATGTTTGATAAGAGAGCTAAAGCTGAAGATTTCAGTATTGGTGACAAAGTTTTGAAGTGGGACTCAAGAAGAGAAGACAAGGGCAAACATGCCAAGTTTGACTTTCTATGGAAAGGTCCATTTGTAATTTCTGTTGTTCAAGGAAACAACACCTATTTTCTCATATCTATGGAGAACAGCACTGTTGAAGAAGGCCCTGTAAATGGAAGGATGTTGAAACATTACCACGATCCTTGTTGTTGAAACAATGCAAGTTCTGTAAATATCTTTGTACAATATTATTTGTATATATCAGCACTCAGTTTAAAGTTTTGTAAACAGGCCGATTGTTTAGGAATAGCAGTAAATTTGGAAAGGACACAACCGATGCAAATTCTTCAATCTCAAAAGCATCAAAACAAAGCAAGAACTTTCAGTTTATATCAGCATAGTTGCTCAAGAATTGTACATAAAGATCAAGCGCGCAGAAGAAGGCAGGCGCTGCAATACATCTCACAGAAAGCTCTGTTGAGGAGGAGTGGTTCATAGCTCAAAGTTTCATATCTAAATAGCCAGAAAAAAGAAGAAATTCATAGTTAACAGCAACAAACAGAAGATCAAGGCAGTTTGACCTGCTGTTCTTGACTTTTCACAAGGAAAAGCCATCCCCAAGTGGAGCCACTGTTAGCCTCCTGTTGCAACAGGGTATCATCTTTCATGATTGACATTTTTACATGCCAAATATGTCATACTTTGCAAGCTGCAGTGTTCCATATTTCCAGAAGAGACCAAAGAAGAAGCCATGAAGTGTGCTGATCCAAATGGCACTGTTGCATTCCATTTTGATGAGTTGTTCCAATTTTGAAGAATTTCTTAAAGGGAGGTCCAAACAGTCTAATCCTGGTCTCCCTAGGTTTCAATTTCCTATTGTAGAATATAGAGAATGATATCTGTCCAAACAGTCTAAGCTTGGCAGATTTGTAGATAGGTAGAGAAACTAAGGGAACCAACTATTTAATCTGGGCCCTGGCAGAAATAAGTGTAGATTTAGATAGATAAAAAAAAATTAAAAAAAAAAAAATAAATAAATAAATAAATATTTGCAAACATGGGTCTGCAAGTCTAAGTGCACCCAAAACAAAAAGAAGAAAAAATGTTAGGACAGTAGGCTGGGTAGGTAGCTGTTTGGTGGCAGAATGATAATTGATGATCAAATTTTGTATCTCACAATGTCTTATCCTTTCAGATCATAGTTATCAGGCAGTTTTGCATTCAAAGGAGGTACTCAAGCTAGAACTCACTAACCTCCCCTTCTTCTCATTTCCCCCAAGTCACTTATTAACATCCCCCAAGGGGTCAAGGTCTGCTTGAGCCCCTCAGTTTCATCATTTCCATGACGTTCACCTTGGTGAGGATTTGCTTCACTCAAGGACTGCTCACTCATCATCTATGAGCCTTCTTTTCCCCAACAAAGCCTAAGGTCTCGCACCTTAGCGCCCTCTGTTCATCTCCATATTAACTACTAACTTTATTTATATAAACTCCCTATCAGTTTTTCCCTTTCCCTATTAAAATCATGTATATAAAACTCCCTTATGTAAATACTCCCTCTTGGGCATTATAGCCATAATTCTACTGAGTCCAGGAAATCACAGTCCATCTGGGGCTATCTTTAGCCTATCCGAGTCATTAAGGAGCTAGTTTGACATCTGGTCAGCTAGTAACCTCTCCCCTAGCCCAAAAACCCATTAAAAACCTTAAAAAAACCCATTTTTTGCACATGTTCCCTACGTTCTGTACATAAAATATTAACCCCGCTTGTCAAGAAACCCATATTCCACCCTTGTCCCTAAGTCTGAATGTAAATATATCAACCCGCGCCTTTTTAACACATAAAAACCCCCATTTCTTAAGTTTAAACCCACCCGCACAAAAAATTAAAGGAATATTCCTGCGCATATGCCGCCCCTTATCCCTCCGTCATATCACACTCCCTGCCAGCCGTTGGATCGCCCGCCCCACAGATCAACGGTGGGCGGGTCATCCCATCCCCGACCTGCCCGACGTTTAGCGTCCGGGAGATGGGCGGTATTACCGCCATACCTCCCACCACATGTCAAGCGTCGGGCTGTGGCAGAGCCCTCTCCCCCGAAACCACCGTCGTCCATAAGCAGTGCGCCCCAAAACCGTTTACCGCCCGTGACATCACATCCCACGTCACCCCCCGCCCAGTCACTATGTCGAGTCACCTGCCTGCGTGGCATCCTGCCACGTCACTACCACGTGTCCCTGCCACAGTACCTACCACGTCATCGTTCGTACGTGTTGACGTCATCCCGCCACGTTGCCCTGCTAACGTCATGCTGACGTCACCCGTCGTTCAATTTCACATCATGCTGATGTCATCAACACTTTTTGGGTGCAAAGGCACGAAAGTCGCACTTCGGAGCCCCGGAATCCAATTCTGAGGCAGTTTTAAATCGCTCATCGTAGGATTTTTTAGGCCGAAATGGAGAATCTTCAGGGAATCTTTAGGGAATCTTCTCATCATGCGGCCCCAGGAAGCCCGAAAGGCCATAAAATGATCCATTTTCTTTGCAGAGCATACCGAAAGGAGCAGAAAACAATTTCAGAGGATACAGAGGCAGAACAGCGGCCATCAATGCGAGATTAGACCCGCAATACATCAGATCAGCAGTCCAGATTTTGTCAAAGAGTATCAGTGGAAGAAAAGACGCCAAAGAGTATCAGCAAAGATTTGTTTAGGGGCTCGAAGCACCTGAACATTGATGAAGCCCCCAGAAAGTCAAATCAATAAGAATCAGCCCATCCTTGCCTTCAAATCACCATTAAGGCATTCAAAGCACCAGGACAGCAAGGAAGCAGAAACCCATGCATATTTATTTCAGAAGACATTGCACCAAGGAACCCAGGACTACATCATTTATTCATTTTCTTTTACGGTCGACCCCAGCGCAGCCTGAGAATTTTCATGCATTTATTTCAGATAGGAGTAGGTCAATAAATTATTTTTTATGACCTAATTAGGTCAAAATGTAATAAAAGCCGTAGATAGAAAGTTTTTCCCTATATATACCACCCTCTGTATAGTTTTAAGGATTGGTAAATTGAGAGTTCTTCACTAGAGACTCGTTGTGTATACCTGAATTTTTCTGTAATCAAAGATTGCCGAAAGCTTGGAGAGCGAACTGTCTGTTGTTGATAAATGCTTTGGAGACTAAAGATGGAATTCTTGTGCTGCGGCCTGAAGCAATAAGTGCCTCTTATCTCCGTTTATGTGTTTGTCATTATCTAAATAGTAGGAAAAAAGAATAGCCTAAAATTAGTTTAAATACTCTCTATGCTCAATTTCTACTGCCTCTTGATGTTTTCCTCTGAATGAATTGGTTATGAATATTGAATTCCTTCTGGCTCATGTTTACCCCAATTCACCTGTGTTGGCCAATTATCTAGGGATTCTTAATTGCCCCTAGGTAGCGCCCTGTTACTTTCTCTGCTAATCTGTTGGAGAGATTCTTAACTGCCTCTCTTTCTTTAGCATTCATTTCATCCTTTAAACCTAAAAATTGATTCAAGTTCAGCTATCTTGCTCCATGTTCCCTCACTGTTATTAAGGAAATGCACCAGAAGTTCCCCTCCTCGACTCCACACCCAATGGTTTGAAACATTCAGACTATACTCTGCCTCTCTACCTGAAAGTGTCAATTTTCCCACCAAAACAAAACAAAAAAACCCTCTGGACCCAAGACCTAGCCTAAAATCCTTTCAAATAAAGCTAAATCTAAAAGAGAGAGCCCTCTCTCATTGCAGGTTGGCTAGAACTTGCAGTCCAAAGTTGGTTTGTGGTTACCTCGGCCGTATCCCTTTCTTAACCTTCAGGGACAACCTGAGTGATAACATAACCCTGTACAGAAATTACCTACATACGAATTCTTAGACAAAGAAAATAAACAATGCGAGAGCATAACCCATAAAACACATATGCATAGAGATTTTTCCCTGGATCCCAAAACCGGGACTACCAACTTGATTTTTCATTATATTCCTTTCAATGTTACAATACATATTTATACATGCCGAAGCATCCAATACCATGGACTGAAAACCATCGCGTCCAATACCATGGACCGAAAAACCATCGCGTCCAAAAAACATGTGTGGAAATCATGCACAAAACCATAGGTGGGTCCGCCCAACCTAACATATGGTCCAAAACCCCATAAAGTGAGGTTACGGGTGTCCTTCAAACCCCCTATTAACTACATGGAAAGAATATAACACAACCCAACAATCTTCCACTTGTTGTTTTCTTTCCACAGGGGGCCACAAGAGAGCTTAGTCATTTTTTCAGCCCTAAGATTCCCATTGCTTCTCTACACCAAGAGAACTTCTCAGAGCTCACAGATTTTGTCAATGCATCTGCAGTATTCTTCAAAGTGTCCACCTTTACCAGCAACACCTTTTTGTCTTCTATCATATCCCTCACAAAGTGACACTGAACATCAATGTGCTTTGTCTTTGAATGATAAGCAGGGTTCTTTGCCAAGAAAATTGCACTTTGGCTGTCACAGTCTATTCTTATAGCTCCCTGTACTAACCGCATACTTGAACACAATCTCTGCAACCAAACTGCTTCCTTGCTTGCATGAGTGGCTGCCATGTATTCTGCCTCTGTAGTTGATAATGCCACTACAGATTGTTTCTTACTCATCCAACTGACTGCACCTCCAAATAGGTTAAATACATACCCACTTGTAGATCTTCTCTGATCCAGATCTCCAGCCCAGTCTGCATCAACAAAGCCATGAATATCCAACACTCTGTCCAATCCTAGTCTTCCTTGGTAGCACAAACCATAATCACTAGTGCCACGCAAATACCTAAAAACCCGCTTCACTGCTGTCCAGTGCTCCTTCCCAGGTTTTGACATAAACCTGCTCAATACTCCCACTGCATGTGCAATGTCTGGTCTAGTACAGACCATTGCATACATCAGGCTACCCACTGCACTTGCATATGGAACAGGAGACATGTCCTCTTCCTCTTCTTGTGTCTTGGGACACTGTTCAACAGATAACCTCACACCTACAGGAATAGGAACCTTCACTGGTTTACTATCCTGCATATTAAACCTCTGCAGTATTGTCTCGACATATTTCCTCTAGTTTAACCAGAGCTTCCTCTTTGACCAATCTCTTTTAATTTCCATGCCCAAAATATAGTTTGCAGCACCAAGATATTTCATGTCGAATTTGGAGGACAATTGGGTCTTCAAATCCTGGATAATTCCTTTGTCATTTCCAACCAGCGACATATCATCCACATACAAGACCAGATAAATAACACGGTCACCAATTAATTTAAAATGCACACAATGATCTGCTTTGCTTCTAATGAAGCCAAGTTCCCGTATAAATGTATCAAATTTCTGATACCACATCCTTGGTGACTGTTTTAACCCATACAGAGACTTCTTTAACTTGCATACCAGTTCTTTCTTACCCTTCACCGCAAAGCCTTCAGGTTGCTTCATGTAGATTTCCTCTTCCAAATCCCCGTGAAGAAATGTTGTCTTCACATCCATCTGTTCTACCTCAGATAAAAGTAATATAATAGAAGTTACCTTGGCAACAGGAGAAAAAATATCACCAAAATCAATTCCCGGCACCTGGGAATAAACTTTTGCTACCAACCGAGCTTTGTATTTCTCCACCTTTCCTTCTGCATTTGTCTTCTTCTTGAACACCCATTTGCTGCCAATGGGTTTCCTTCCAGCCGGCAACTCCATGTTGTGGGGAAAAATGCCTATGCAGGACGATCCTATCCACCTAAGGTGTGACAGTACCTTAACAACAAACGAATACAGCTACTTCGATTTCTTCCTTTATGAAATGTGAAAGAGGGGAGATTGGTAGACTTACCGTTGTCTTCCGGTTGTCCCTCGATCTAGATCCTCTTCTCTTCGGGTGTCCACAGCTACTTGCCTCCTCGCTTGCTCAAGAGAACAGCTACTTGCGAAAAGAGAAAGACACAACACAAAGGCAAATATACATATTCATAAATGATTCAGGATTAGAAGTACATCAAATATACTAATGCAAATCATACAAAATACACCAGCATATAGGAAAGAACCAAGAAGCTTTATTGATTGATAAACAAGGTTCAGGAAGAGATACAACCCATAGGGCTCCAACCCAGCATCTCCTTCCCAGCAGAATGGAATTCCTTCTTCAGCTCCCTTCAAAGCATAAACACCTAATGATCCAACCTCAAACCAACAGCAATTCTTTGCAATCACAAAATTCCAGCCTCCCTGATCTCATGTAGGAGAGATCTATATATAGGGATATTGGAGAGAGGATGAGTCAGCTTGAGGCTGGTATGAAACTGACTAGTGTCCTCTCCCTCTCATAGTTCTTGAGTCCACTTGGAGGTTCTTGCTTCCACTTGGAGATTTGGAACCTCTTACTCATCACCAGTCGAATTCCCTGATGCAAGTGTCATTTTGGAAGCTTCCTGAGCATTGACACCTTGAGAAATGAGCCTGCCACTTGTCCAGTTACGCTCAGCGCAGGTAGCCTTTGTTGCAGTTGACATTCAACGCAGGTAGACAGTGGAGCAGTTGACATTCAACGCAGATGCTCAGTGGAGCAGTTGACATGATCCAGAATTGCCTTGTTTTTGAGTGTTTTCAGGTGGAGAACTTTTGTGAATTGCTGTGGTTTGCTGGCCTTGTTCCTCTAGGGGTAGGAACAACATATTTAGGGACTTTGGATCCCTTGATTATTGACATTTCATGCTCAGTGATGCAAGGCACAAAAATGTCTATAAAAGTTGCCCCCTAAAGTATGAGGCCATTTATCGGGTGAAATGCTTTATCCAGGAGAGTCTGAAGTTCATCCATTTGCTGGGAGGAGACCTGTAATAAGATACAATACAATACATTATGATTCATACTGCTTTCATGATCTAGCTGAGGCGGGCATTCCCATGCTCAGCTTTATAAATACATTTTGGTACATAGAACAGATGATCGTCTGATGGTAGACTGATAATTCTGGCGAAACTATCATCCTTTGAGTAGGATGATCATCTGCTGCAATGATGTACATGTCAAATGTCTTTATTTTTCCTGAATATATATCGCAACCTGGATGGATGAAACTAGATCCGGGGTCTTCAAACTCGTTCGATCTTCACTCTAAGTACAAGTCGATCCATGTGAGAATTGCGCTGAAGTCAAACATGGAAAGACATCGCTTGATTACCGGTCAATGATGTAAATCGTTAACAAGCGCGAGAGGAATCACCGATAATGATACTGACCCTCAAGGTACTGCAGTACAATTCACGTGGTGTGAATAAAGGACTTGGCGTCGAACACCACGCAAAATCTTCTGGTTGAAGGTCATTGATGTATACCTGTCACCGGAAGTGAGAAACTTGCCATTGAGGCATGCAAGCTTCAAAGTACTGAAGGGGTTGTTCCTAGATCAACTTCTTGGATAATGAGCTGATGTCGACAAGAAGCGATCCGTCAAAGGAGGGCCTTAATGAATCCCACATCAGTGACACGGAACTGAGCTAATGATTTTAATGGAGGTGAAAACGATCTGTGACATATGATTCAGGGTGGCGGTCATGAATGGATGAAGGATAATGTATGGCAGTGGATGGGACCCGGTTGACTCTTTCTGAACGACTTCTCTTGAACATATGGCGACACTGATGCGATGGATTGGTAGCATTACCCCAAGTATGGATGGTGTGGCGAGACCATGGTGATGTGACCGGTGAATGAAACAACCCAACCCGATTGTGGTACGGAGGAAAAGTGTCATGTTCAAGAGCGACCTGCTACCATCAAAGTTTTCTTGGTTTTTTCCCAATTTTTCCCCAGTCATTTCTGACCATTACCTCTTTATTTTTGTCAAGCTTGAGGAGGATAACATATGCTTGTTCTATAACCTGCCCTTCGAGCAAGCCCATCGCTATGTTTTAACGAGCCTAGCGATAGTGAAACTCGTTCTCGTCTAAAGACAAGTTTGTCGCTATTTAGTGATTTTAACGAGTCTAACGACAAAGAAAACTCGGCCCTTTTCATTTTTAGAGAGTCTGAAAAGGTACATAAAGTTAACTCCAAAATTCCTTTTTCGTCATCTAATCCCTTAAGTCCGAAAAAGTATAAAACAATACAGAAGGGATGAGTTTTCGGTATTTTTAACGAGCCGAACAAAACAAGCGCTCGATCTTTTTGTGCAATAATCCCTCAGGTACAAAAAGATTAAAATCTAGAGGAGGGATAGCACTTTCGGTCGCTTTAACGAGCTGGAAGGCCAAAACTCGGCAATCTTTTCATATTTTATGAGTCAATTGAAAAGAGCTTAAAGAAGACTCGTCTTCTGAGGAACGAGTGATGAACAGGGTTAGCAGCTGATTCCAGGTACAGGTTGGAATTTTCCAATCACGGTAGTGTCACAAGGATGGCTAGGTGAAATCACTCTTCACAACTATTCCTAAAAATGGGTAAACAATCATATGGAGGTAAATGATCGGCCAAATGAACGGTGGAGGTGACGGTGCACAAACACGACCAAGGTTTTTATGGTTGATCAGGTTACATATACAATGGTTATTTACCGAGATGGGTTCATTTTTTAACGAGCTTGAATGCGCCAAAACACTGCTCAATCTTATGTTTATTTTTTAACGAGCATGAACTATGTGCTAAAACTACTCGGATCTCGCTTTTCTATTTTTTAACGAGCATAAATTCCGCGGTAAAACTGCTTGATAATACCAGTCATATGATAAGAGTGTCTCATGTGAGATTGCTATTTTTTCCTGGAGCTTCATCTCACTATGCTTTGCTCTACATCCTTTCTTTATGCAAGCTCGGAGACGACTAATCCTACGAGTTTAAAGGGTTAGACCTACAGGTTTAAAGGGAAGGACCTAAAAATTTTAAAAATAAATAGTCGCCCCTTGCAAGCACTCCAAAAGGTTTGCATGCCCCCAGGCATAAGACAGAGTTTCAAGGTTACCTCTACTTCTTTTCCGCCAAAACTTTCGTTTTACCGAGAGAGGCTTACCTCTTTCAGGTTACCCAAAGATTGTCTCATTTTTTCTTCAAACAAAACACTTCCTCAGCAATGCCTACCGAAATAGACAAAGGTGGGTGAAAAGTAGATTATTCCACTCACATAACTTTGACAAAAGAATCTTATTCTAGAACAACCCTCTTTCCTCTACAGACGGGGTACGGACTAGTCATATTCTCCCGTGGAAACCTACCTTATACCCAAAGTTCTCTGCCGAAGCAGACCAGGATGCATGCCCCCTGGGTTCCAGTCATATCCTCCCGGATTACTCGCGCTCATCAGGAGGACGAACCGTGGGTTGAGACACTTCTTTCGTGAATAGACCATTTAGGGATGGTATATGACTATTTGTGATGTATGATCCAGGAAATGAAAGTTGGTCCACGAGCTTGACCATTCTTCCTTCATGCGGAAAACACATTACTCTAAAGAGTGAGGAGACTATGGCTCCCATGCAATATATATAGTCTCGTCCAAGGAGTAGGTTATAATCCAAGGGTCCTCGAACGACCACCACGTTCATTTGAACGGTCTTCCCTTTCAATGTTATTGGCACATTGGGGAGGATCCCTAAAGGGTGAATGGTTCCCTTATCAAAGCCTGATAGATTTCTCATTTCAGGCAAAAGCGCAGGCGAACCAAGTGCTTTCCAAGCAATAGAGGAAAGGATACTCACAGATGCCCCTTCATCAATAACTGTACCAGCCATTACCATTCTGTATATTTGGACAATAATTCTGAATGGTATGCTAGCTGGCAAGCGGGGTCTACCTAGTTGGTTCCAGTCAAAGGACACAACCAGGTTGCTTGGTGGTGGGACCGAGTAAACGGCCGGATAGCGCTCTGATGAACTTCCTTCCTGCGATAAAGGAATGGTGGCAATGCCCCCTTGATCATCAGAGTCAGTGCTGATGAAGAGAACTTGGACGGTGTCGTCTTTATTCTCCTCTGTGATGGTGTCATTCGAAGATAGAGCCTCTGAAGGCAAAATCGGGTCAACTGCCGTTTCAACCTTTAGAATTTCGTCAGGTATGGATTCGGACGGTTCATCTTCAATGACAGGTGCTTTGGCTGACCACCTGGGCGGGTCAACCGAATTCTCAACTAGTGAGGGACTTGGCAAGAGTTTTTGATATCCAGGAGGAAGATTCGCTCGTAATATCGGGCGATCTTCCAGAACTATTTTTGCCTCGTCTAAGAAGGGACAACGGTGGATGGCGTGATCGCCTTCACACAGTCTGCAGGGAAATTTAGCTTTCCCGCTCTGTCCTGGAGCTTCACTCCCACTAGTTGATGGTGAACAGTCGACATGGCTATCAGAGGTCGATGCTACTGAATTGTGCAAATGGGGGGACCAGTCTCTTAGTATCCGGGGGATACAGGGACAATCTCTATGGAAGTGGTCTCCCCTACATATGACGCATGGCGATTTAGGCCTTACGAGTGTTGTGTGTGGATTTTTGTTAGATGACACTTGTTTTCCCCCAGTCGCCTTAGGCTCCTTCTGCTTCTTTTCTTTCTTCTTCTTCTTCTCCTTCTTCTCCTTAGGAACTCGGTCCTTTGACCGACCAGTTCCATCAAGCGAAGAGGAAGGAGGAGAGGAAGATGAAGTGGAAGGCTGGTGGGCAACTCTTGTCTGATCTAACTGTTGACTCGACTATTTAGGAATGGTGGCATTCTGAACGACATTGGTTGAAAAGAGCCAAACTGGTAGGCCAATTGTCAATCTTGGAAGCGACAATGTGGCCATGTGGGGCGCACCAACATCCCCCCAAGAGGAGAAGGGACTAGGATTTCCACCAAGGGGAACTCCTTGGTTGGTGTGCTCCATCTTTTCAACCTAAAGACCAACGCGGGAATAATGGGTGATTGTTCCGTTTAAAATAAATTGTTAACGACACTTTAGACACAACTTGCTTTTTCAGTTTTAAAGAGTCGAGAAAAAGCTAAAGATGACTCTAGTCTCCTTCGATGTTTTAACGAGACCGAAGTGACAAATGCTCGGATGGACTTTTTCTGTTATAGAGTCTGAAAAAGGCCAAAAGAAACTGCTCTGGAGATCTAGGCAGAGGGTGTGCCAAACTTTTCGCAAAACCACAGAATACTTTTTACGGTACGGGTGGTCGATCTTCGTGAATGCTGTGTTCACTGCATTGCGATCAGTAGGGCGGCCGACACGGCTTCCTAAGGATAAAGGATATATGCCTATAGGGGTCTCCCAATATATACGCGATGGTACATGGGAGCACAAGTCCGTATTAGTGCTATCGTCCCTCAGGAGGAATCACCCACCTTCCCCGAGATCGACAGTCACTAGGTTTAACGACGCCGGAACACGTCTCTACCTAGACCTCTATGTTGTGTGTTATGTTGCAAAGCGTTGTTAGGTTCATTCAGTTTATTTTAAGTTGATCCTTTTAAAGTTTGTCTTTCAGGATCACCATGAGATGTATGGTACAAATTCCTAAATGCAGTCTAAGATGATAAGCAAGCTTTATAATCTTTCAACTTTGAAAATCCTAGCTACTAAGGGAAAAGAGAGCAACTATCTTTTCTCAAAGAGCAATCAGCACACTCTAATGCACTCTTCCTAAATCAAACATGCAAACTTATCGAAATGCAAATGCACAATGCAGGTGTTTGTTTTCACTTTCTTAGTATAAATGCCTACAAAGAAAGCTTTTTGTACAACTTTGAATTTGCTTTTAAATGACTGAATATAAACAAGTTTACTTTTTCCAAAATCAGCAAGGGTAGAAGAGATTACAATCACTTTGCAATTTTTCGAAAGGAATACTTGTTTCGACACTTAAAAGTGACAAATTCAAACCAATAAGCAAAAGAAAACGTACAATCAAACTGCAAACAGCCAATGAACTCTCTCCTAAGATCACAATCAATCAATCAATCAGATCTGAATCAAGGGCTACAGGATGACTATTTCGCTTATGCAAAGGAAAACTGTAAATGACGCCACAAACACATAAAAACACTTACAGTATTTTTGTACAAAAATGAGGCGGAATTCAAGCAAAGAAAAGGGGTTATCAGACTAGTACCTATGCTGGTTAAAGGCTGCAAAAACAGAGATCAAAACAGGGCAAAAGACAGCAAGGAACCCCAGCTGCACAAGGCCACACTGGTTCAGCGCAAGTCTAACACTGTCAGTTTGACATTCAGCGCAGGTAGCCTTCACGGGACCTGCTTTGAAATGCAGACTGCCTTCACAGTGTCTGCACTGAAAGGAGAAACTCTCGTTTCTCTTAGGTTCCGGGTCATAAAATGCTCAAAAATCAACTGTTTCAGGCCAAATCAGAAACACAAGCAAGGTATAAACAGAGGGATGCTTTGAGAGGGTACTAAAGACTATCACAAAGGATCATCAAGTCATTTGTGAGTCCATTGTTGAGATCATAGACAAAAACCCAGTGAAGGATCAAAGCAGCAACATTCTACTTTGCAAAGCAGTTCGATTGTTGCCGTTAAGTCTATGAAGTAAACAATGATGTAAACACAAACAAAATGACTAAAACAAATTTCCCCAGCGGAGTCGCCAATTTGTTGTGGGGAAAAATGCCTATGCAGGACGATCCTATCCACCTAAGGTGTGACAGTACCTTAGCAACAAACGAATACAGCTACTTCGATTTCTTCCTTTATGAAATGTGAAAGAGGGGAGATTGGTAGACTTACCATTGTCTTCCGGTTGTCCCTCGATCTAGATCCTCTTCTCTTCGGGTGTCCACAGCTACTTGCCTCCTCGCTTGCTCAAGAGAACAGCTACTTGATTTCCACGAGATCACAAGAGAATAGCTACCTATGACAAGAGAACAGCTACTTGCGACAAGAGAAAGACACAACACAAAGGCAAATATACATATTCATAAATGATTCAGGATTAGAAGTAAATCAAATATACTAATGCAAATCATACAAAATACACCAGCATATAGGAAAGAACCAAGAAGCTTTATTGATTGATAAACAAGGTTCAAGAAGAGATACAACCCATAGGGCTCCAACCCAGCATCTCCTTCCCAGCAGAATGGAATTCCTTCTTCAGCTCCCTTCAAAGCATAAACACCCAATGATCCAACCTCAAACCAACAGCAATTCTTTGCAATCACAAAATTCCAGCCTCCCTGATCTCATGTAGGAGAGATCTATATATAGGGATATTGGAGAGAGGATGAGTCAGCTTGAGGCTGGTATGAAACTGACTAGTGTCCTCTCCCTCTCATAGTTCTTGAGTCCACTTGGAGGTTCTTGCTTCCACTTGGAGATTTGGAACCTCTTACTCATCACCAGTCAAATTCCCTGATGCAAGTGTCATTTTGGAAGCTTCCTGAGCATTGACACCTTGAGAAATGAGCCTGCCACTTGTCCAGTTACGCTCAGCGTAGGTAGCCTTTGTTGCAGTTGACATTCAACGCAGGTAGACAGTGGAGCAGTTGACATTCAGCGCAGATGCTCAGTGGAGCAGTTGGCATGATCTAGAATTGCCTTGTTTTTGAGTGTTTTCAGGTGGAGAACTTTTGTGAATTGCTGTGGTTTGCTGGCCTTGTTCCTCTAGAGGTAGGAACAACATATTTAGGGACTTTGGATCCCTTGATTATTGACATTTCATGCTCAGTGATGCAAGGCACAAAAATGTCTATAAAACTCCACCAGATCCCAAGCCTCATTTTTGTGCAAAGATGCCATTTCATCGACCATGGCCTCTTTCCAGAGTTTTCCATCCTCTGAATCCACTGCTTCCTTCACAATTCTGGGATCATTATCAGTAACAGACAAAGCAAAATTTGAACTGAAAGCAGATGGACTATACCTTTTTGGCTGCCTTCTTTCTCGAACTGATCTTCTCACAGCCGGAGTTTGTGGCTCTTCATCTTCTGATTCCTCCTCTGCTGCAGAGTCTGATTCTTCCTCCTTTGGCTCAAACTCTATCTTCTCAGGTTCCTTTGGTTGGACTTCATGTTGAATAACATCTTTTACCTCTCTGAACAACACATCTCGGTTGTACACAACCTTCTGTGTGACTGGGTTCCAAAGCTTATAACCCTTTAAACCATCCTTATACCCAATCAAGATGCACTTTTTAGATTTACTATCCAACTTGGTTCGTTTCTCCTTTGGAACATGTACATATGCATCACATCCAAATACCCTTAGATGTGAAAGAGAGGGTTTCTTACCAGTCCATACTTCTTGTGGAGTCTTATCCTCCAACGCTGATGAAGGTGATCTGTTGATCAGGTAACATGCAGTATCCACCGCCTCTGCCTAGAATTCCTGTCCTAACCCAGCACCACTGAGCATGCTTCTTTCCCTTTCCATCAACGTCTTGTTCATTCTTTCTGCGACTCCATTTTTTTGAGGTGTATATGGAGTAGTCTTCTACCGTGCTATACCACACTTCTTACAAAATTCTTCAAATTCCTTGCTGCAAAATTCTCCACCATTATCTGTCCTCAGCACCTTTATCTTCTTCTCTCTCTGATTTTCCACCAGAGCCTTAAATTCTTTAAACCTGTCAAAGACTTCAGATTTATTCTTAAGGAAATATATCCATGTATTCCATGAGAAGTCATCTATGAATGATACATAGTACACAGACTTACCCAGTGATGGAACCTTCACAGGTCCAAACACATCACTGTCCACAAGCTCTAATATCTGTTTCGTCCTCTTACCACCAGAGGGGAAACTCACCCAATTCTGCTTCCCATACACAATTTTCACAGAAATCAAAATCCAGAGAGCTATCATTCATACCTTCTACCATACCTTTACCATGAAGTATTCGAAGGCCCTTCTCTCCAATATGTCCAAGCCTTTGATGCCACAACATGGTCTTATCTCCAGAGACCACTAGATTTTCTACTCCATTTTCAGGAACCATAGAACTATTGCACCTATCAACAACAGTGCTACCTTGTAGCTTGTACAGAGTTCCAATCCGAACTCCCCGCATCAATATTAGTGCTCCTCGAACCATCTTGCAGGTATCTTTCTCGAACACCGTCTTTACACCTGCATCATCCAACTTGCTTACAGAAATCAGATTTCTGGCCAATGCAGGAATATGTAGAACACCCGGAAGTGTTCTAACCCTTCCACCTTGCAACTTCAACTTTAATTTTCCCCGACCAATGATTCTAGCCTTCCTATCATCTCCTAAGAAGACATCACCACCCTCGTATTTCTCATACTCGCAGAACCACTCTCTATGGGGAGTGAAGTGAAAGGATGCACCTGAGTCAATCAACCATGCCTCATGATCTACATGTGTACTTGAAGAAGCCAAGTACACATCTCCACCTTCATCTGAGGTGGTTTTCACCTCTGCAGGAGGAGCATCATCAGATCCCTTTCCTTTATCAGGAGCTTTAGATTTACAATCCCTTCTGAAGTGCCCTTCCTTTCCACATTTCCAGCACACCACCTTTGTAGGTTTTCCTGGAGATTTAGATCTCCCTCTAGATTTAGATCTCCCACTCGATGACTTACTTTTGTTTCTGTTCTGGGACCGTCCTCGTACAGACAAGGCATCACCATTCTGGTTGTCCATATTTTTCCGTCTCATCTCCTCCGTTAGCAAGGCTGAGACTATTTCATCAAACTGCAAAGCAATTGCATTGCTACCTATTGCAATAACCAGACTATCCCACGAATCTGGTAGAGAACACAACAGACTGATGCACTTATCTTCATCTGAAATTTTAATATCAACAGATAATAACTGACTTACCATAGTATTAAACGCATTCAGATGCTCTGTCGCCGAGTCTCCATCTTTCATCCTCAGGTTATACAGCTTTTTCCGCAGGAACAGTTTATTCACCAGAGACTTAGATTGGTACAAAGTCCCTAACTTGACCCACAAAGCCTTTGCCGTAGCTTCCCCTGATACATTCAGCAATACTGAATTCGAGACACACAATCATATTGTGTTCTTTGCCTTCCGATCCAACTTCTTCCATTCTTCATCGGTCACTGCCGATGGTTTAGTACCCGGATCTACCGCGATTCACTGATCTTTATCCACCAACAGATCCTCCATCTTGAGTTTCCACAACTCAAAATTCTGACCATTGAACTTCTCAATCTCTATCTTTCCACTGCTCGCCATCTTCTTTCACCACCAGAATCGATCTCGCAGATCTCCCACTGAACAGGGTCTACCACAGGCCCGAGCGAAACCCCTCAGCAACAAAGGCGTCCCCTTGAAGCCAAAACAGCTCTGATACCAAATGTAGGTTTTAACCTGTTAGCCTCCTGTTGCAACAGGGTATCATCTTTCATTATTGACATTTTTACATGCCAAATATGTCATACTTTGCAAGCTGCAGTGTTCCATATTTCCAGAAGAGACCAAAGAAGAAGCCATGAAGTGTGCTGATCCAAATGCCACTGCTGCATTCCATTTTGATGAGTTGTTCCAATTTTGAAGAATTTCTTAAAGGGAGGTCCAAACAGTCTAATCCTGGTCTCCCTAGGTTTCAATTTCCTATTGTAGAATATAGAGAATGATATCTGTCCAAACAGTCTAAGCTTGGCAGATTTGTAGATAGGTAGAGAAACTAAGGGACCCAACTGTTTAATCTGGGCCCTGGTAGAAATAAGTGTAGATTTAGATAGATTAAAAAAAAAAGAAAAATTGCAAACATGGGTCTGCAAGTCTAAGTGCACCCAAAACAAAAAGAAAAAAAATGTTAGGACAGTAGGCTGGGTAGGTAGCTGTTTGGTGGCAGAATGATAATTGATGATCAAATTTTGTATCTCACATTGTCTTATCCTTTCAGATCATAGTTATCAGGCAGTTTTGCATTCAAAGGAGGTACTCAAGCTAGAACTCACTAACCTCCCCTTCTTCTCATTTCCCCCAAGTCACTTATTAACATCCCCTAAGGGGTCAAGGTCTGCTTGAACCGCTCAGTTTCATCATTTCCATGACGTTCGCCTTGGTGAGGATCTGATTCATTCAAGGACTGCTCACTCATCATCTGTGAGCCTTCTTTTCCCCAACAAAGCCTAAGGTTTCGCACCTTAGCGCCCTCTATTCATCTCCATATTAACTACTAACTTTATTATATAAACTCCCTATCAGTTTTTCCCTTTCCCTATTAAAATCATGTATATAAAACTCCCTTATGTAAATACTCCCTCCTGGGCATTATAGCCATAATTCTACTGAGTCCAGGAAATCACAATCCATCTGGGGCTGTCTTTAGCCTATCCGAGTCATTAAGGAGCTAGTTTGACATCTGGTCAGCTAGTAACCTCTCCCCTAGCCCAAAAACCCATTAAAAACCTTAAAAAAACCCATTTTTTGCACATGTTCCTTACGTTCTGTACATAAAATATTAACCCCGCTTGTCAAGAAACCCATATTCCACCCTTGTCCCTAAGTCTGAATGTAAATATATCAACCCGTGCCTTTTTGACACATAAAAACCCCCATTTCTTAAGTTTAAACCCACCCACGCAAAAAATTAAAGGAATATTCCTGCGCATATGCCGCCCCTTATCCCTCCGTCATATCACACTCCCCGCCAGCCATTGGATCGCCCGCCCCACAGATCAACGGTGGGCAGTTCGTCCCATCCCCGACCTGCCCGACGTTTAGCGTACGGCAGATGGGTGGTATTACTGCCGTACCTCCCGCCACACGTCAAGTGTCGGGCTGTGGCGGAGCCCTCTCCCCCGAAACCACCGTCGTCCATAAGCGGTGCGCCCCAAAACCGCTTACCGCCCGTGACATCAGATCCCACGTCACCCCCCGCCCAGTCAGTATGTCGAGTCACCTGCCTGTGTGGCCTCCTGCCACGTCACTGCCACGTGTCCCTGCCACCGTACCTGCCACATCATCATCCGTACGTGATGACGTCATACTGATGTCATCCCGCTACATCGCCCTGCTAACGTCATGCTGACATCACCCGTTGTTCAATGTCACATCATGCTGACGTCATGCTGACATCATCAGCACTTTTTGGGCGCAAAGGCGCGAAAGTCGCACTTCGGAGCCCCGGAATCCAATTTTGAGGCAGTTTTAAATCGCTCATCGCAGGATTTTTTAGGCAGAAATGGAGAATCTTCAGGGAATCTTTAGGGAATCTTCTCATCATGCAGCCCCAGGAAGCCCGAAAGGCAATAAAATGATCCATTTTCTTCGCAGAGCATACCGAAAGGAACAGAAAACAATTTCAGAGGATACACAGGCCGAACAGCGGCCATCAATGCGTGATTAGACCCGCAGTACATCAGATCAGCAGTCCAGATTTTGTCAAAGAGTAGCAGTGGAAGAAAAGACGCCAAAGAGTATCAGCAAAGATTTGTTTAGGGGCTCGAAGCACCTGAACATTGATGAAGCCCCCAGAAAGTCAAATCAATAAGCATCAGCCCATCCTTGCCTTCAAATCACCATTAAGGCATTCAAAGCACCAGGACAACAAGGAAGCAGAAACCCATGCATATTTATTTCAGAAGACATTGCACCAAGGCACCCAAGACTACATCATTTATTCATTTTCTTTTACGGCCGCCCCCAGTGCAGCCTGAGAATTTTCATGCATTTATTTCAGATAGGAGTAGGTCAATAAATTATTTTTTATGACCTGATTAGGTCCAGATGTAATAAAAGCAGTAGATAGAAAGTTTTACCCTATATATACCACCCTCTGTATAGTTTTAAGGATTGGTAAATTGAGAGTTCTTCACTAGAGACTCGTTGTGTATACCTGAATTTTTCTGTAATCAAAGATTGTCGAAAGCTTGGAGAGCGAACTGTCTGTTGTTGATAAATGCTTTGGAGACTAAAGATGGAATTCTTGTGCTGCAGCCTGAAGCAATAAGTGCCTCTTATCTCTGTTTATGTGTTTGCCATTATCTAAATAGCAGGAAAAAAGAATAGCCTAGAATTAGTTTAAATACTCTCTATGCTCAATTTCTGCTACCTCTTGATGTTTTCCTCTGAATGAATTGGTTATGAATATTGAATTCCTTCTGGCTCATGTTTACCCCAATTCACCTGTGTTGGCCAATTATCTAGGGATTCTTAACTGTCCCTAGGTAGCGCCCCGTTACTTTCTCTGCTAATCTGTTGGAGAGATTCTTAACTGCCTCTCTTTCTTTAGCATTCATTTCATCCTTTAAACCTAAAAATTGCTTCAAGCTCAGCTATCTTGCTCCATGTTCCCTCACTGTTATTAAGGAAACGCACCAGCAGTTCCCCTCCTCGACTCCACGCCCAATGGTTTGAAACATTCAGACTATACTCTGCCTCTCTACCTGAAAGTGTCAATTTTCCCACCAAAACAAAACAAAAAACCCTCTGGACCCAAGACCTAGCCTAAAATCCTTTCAAACAAAGCTAAATCTAAAAGAGAGAGCCCTCTCTGATTGCAGGTTGGCTAGAACCTGCAGTCCAAAGTTGGTTTGTGGTTACCTCGGCCGTATCCCTTTCTTAACCTTCAGGGACAACCTGAGTGATAACATAACCCTGTACAGAAATTACCTGCATACGAATTCTTAGACAAAGAAAATAAACAATGCGAGAGCATAACCCATAAAACACATATGCACAGAGATTTTTCCCTGGATCCTAAAACCGGGACTACCAACTTGATTTTTCATTATATTCCTTTCAATGTTACAATACATATTTATACATGCTAAAGCATCCAATACCATGGACTGAAAACCATCGCGTCCAATACCATGGACCAAAAAACTATCGCGTCCAAAAAACATGTGCGAAAATCATGCACAAAACCATAGGTGGGTCCGCCCAACCTAACATATGGTCCAAAACCAAAATTTTCCGGGGCGCTACCCTGGACCCCATAAAGTGAGGTTACGGGTGTCCTTCAAACCCCCTATTAACTACGTGGAAAGAATATAACACAACCCAACAATCTCCCACTTGTTGTTTTCTTTCCACAGGGGGCCACAAGAGAGCTTAGTCATTTTTTCAGCCCTGAGATTCCCATTGCTTCTCTACACCAAGAGAACTTCTCAGAGCTCACAGATTTTGTCAATGCATCTGCAATATTCTTCAAAGTGTCCACCTTTACCAGCAACACCTTTCTATCTTCTATCATATCCCTCACAAAGTGATACTGAACATCAATGTGCTTTGTCTTTGAATGATAAGCAGGTTTCTTTGCCAAGAAAATTGCACTTTGGCTGTCACAGTCTATTCTTATAGCTCCCTGTACTAACCCCATACTTGAACACAATCTCTGCAACCAAATTGCTTCCTTGCTTGCATGAGTGGCTGCCATGTATTCTGGCTCTGTAGTTGATAGTGCCACTACAGATTGTTTCTTACTCATCCAACTGACTGCACCTCCAAATAGGTTAAATACATACCCACTTGTAGATCTTCTCTGATCCAGATCTCCAGCCCAGTCTGCATCAACAAAGCCATGAATATCCAACACTCTGTCCAATCCTGGTCTTCTTTGGTAGCACAAACCATAATCACTAGTGCCACACAAATACCTGAAAACCCGCTTCACTGTTGTCCAGTGCTCCTTCCCAGGTTTTGACATAAACCTGCTCAATACTCCCACTGCATGTGCAATGTCTGGTCTAGTACAGACCATTGCATACATCAGGCTACCCACTGCACTTGCATATGGAACAGGAGACATGTCCTCTTCCTCTTCTTATGTCTTGGGACACTGTTCAACAGATAACCTCACACCTACAGGAATAGGAACCTTCACTGGTTTACTATCCTGCATATTAAACCTCTACAGTATTGTCTCGACATACTTCCTCTGGTTTAACTAGAGCTTCCTCTTTGACCGATCTCTTTTAATTTCCATGCCCAAAATATAGTTTGCAGCACCAAGATCTTTCATGTCGAATTTGGAGGACAATTGGGTCTTCAAATCCTGGATAATTTCTTTGTCATTTCCAACCAGCAACATATCATGCACATACAAGACCAGATAAATAACACGGTCACCAATTAATTTAAAATACACACAATGATCTGCTTTGCTTCTGGTGAAGCCAAGTCCCCGTATAAATGTATCAAATTTCTGATACCACGTCCTTAGTGACTGTTTTAACCCATACAGAGACTTCTTTAACTTGCATACCAGTTCTTTCTTACCCTTCACCGCAAAGCCTTCAGGTTGCTTCATGTAGATTTCCTCTTCCAAATCCCCGTGAAGAAATGTTGTCTTCACATCCATCTGTTCTACCTCAGATAAAAGTAATCTAATAGAAGTTACCTTGGCAACAGGAGAAACAATATCACCAAAATCAATTCCCAGCACCTGGGAATAACCTTTTGCTACCAACCGAGCTTTGTATTTCTCCACCTTTCCTTCTGCATTTGTCTTCTTCTTGAACACCCATTCGCTACCAATGGGTTTCCTTCCAGCCGGCAACTCCACCAGATCCCAAGCCTAATTTTTGTGCAAAGATGCCATTTCATCGACCATGGACTCTTTCCAGAGTTTTCCATCCTCTGATTCCACTGCTTCCTTCACAGTTCTGGGATCATTATCAGTAACAGACAAAGAAAAATTTGAACTAAAAGCAGATGGAATATACCTTTCTGGCTGCCTTCTTTCTCGAACTGATCTTCTCACAGCCGGAGTTTGTGGCTCTTCATCTTCTGATTCCTCCTCTGCTGCGGAGTCTGATTCTTCCTCCTTTGGCTCAAACTCTATCTTCTCAGGTTCCTTTGGTTGGACTTCATGTTGAATAACATCTTTTACCTCTCTGAACAACACATTTCGGCTGTACACAACCTTCCGTGTGACTGGGTTCCAAAGCTTATAACCCTTTAAACCATCCTTATACCCGATAAAGATGCACTTTTCAGATTTACTATCCAACTTGGTTCGTTTCTCCTTTGGAACATGTACATATGCATCACATCCAAATACCCTTAGATGTGAAAGAGAGGGTTTCTTACCAGTCCATACTTCTTGTGGAGTCTTATCCTCCAACGCTGATGAAGATGATCAGTTGATCAGGTAACATGCATTATCCACCGCCTCTGCCCAGAATTCCTGTCCTAACCCGGCACCACTGAGCATGCTTCTTGCCCTTTCCATCAACGTCTTGTTCATTCTTTCTGCGACTCCATTTTGCTGAGGTGTATATGGAGTAGTCTTTTGCTGTGCTATACCACACTTCTTACAAAATTCTTCAAATTCCTTGCTGCAAAATTCTCCATCATTATCTGTCCTCAGCACCTTTATCTTCTTCTCTGTCTGATTTTCCACCAGAGCCTTAAATTCTTTAAACCTGTCAAAGACTTCAGATTTCTTCTTAAGGAAATATATCCATGTATTCCTTAAGAAGTCATCTATGAATGATACATAGTACACAGACTTACCCAGTGATGGAACCTTCACAGGTCCAAACATATCACTGTGCACAAGCTCTAATATCTGTTTCGTCCTCTTACCACCAGAGGGAAAACTCACCCAATTCTGCTTCCCATATACACAATTTTCATAGAAATCAAAATCCAAAGAGCTATCATTCATACCTTCTACCATACCTTTACCATGAAGTATTCGAAGGCCCTTCTCTCCAATATGTCCAAGCCTTTGATGCCACAACATGGTCTTCTCTCCAGAGACCACTAGATTTTCTACTCCATTTTCAGGAACCATAGAACTATTGCACCCATCAACAACAGTGCTACCTTGTAGCTCGTACAGAGTTCCAATCCGAACTCCCCGCATCAATATCAGTGCTCCTTGAACCATCTTGCAGGTATCTTTCTCGAACACCGTCTTTACACCTGCATCATCCAACTTGCTTACAGAAATCAGATTTCTGGCCAATGCAGGAATATGTAGAACACCCGGAAGTGTTCTAACCCTTCCACCTTGCAACTTCAACTTTACTTTTCCCCGACCAATGATTCTAGCCTTCCTATCATCTCCTAAGAAGACATCACCACCATCGTATTTCTCATACTCGCAGAACCACTCTCTATGGGGAGTGAAGTAAAAGGATGCACCTGAGTCAATCAACCATGCCTCATGATCTACATGTGTACTTGAAGAAGCCAAGTACACATCCCCACCTTCATCTAAGGTGGTTTTCGCCTTTGCAGAAGGAGCATCATCAGATCCCTTTCCTTTATCAAGAGCTTTAGATTTACAATCCCTTCTGAAGTGCCCTTCCTTTCCACATTTCCAGCACACCACCTTTGTAGGTTTTCCTGGAGATTTAGATCTCCCTCTAGATTTAGATCTCCCACTCGATGACTTACTTTTGTTTCTGTTCTGGGACCGTCCTCGTACAGACAAGGCATCACCATTCTGGTTGTCCATATTTTTCTGTCTCATCTCCTCCGTCCGCAAGGCTGAGACTATTTCATCAAACTGCAAAGCAGTTGCATTGCTACCTATTGCAATAACCAGACTATCCCACGAATCTGGTAGAGAACACAACAGACTGATGCACGTATCTTCATCTGAAATTTTAATATCAACATATAATAACTGACTTACCATAGTATTAAACGCATTCATATGCTCTGTCACCGAGTCTCCATCTTTCATCCTCAGGTTATACAGCTTTTCGCGCAGGAACAGTTTATTCACCAGAGACTTAGATTGGTACAAAGTCCCTAACTTGACCCACAAAGCCTTTGCCGTAGCTTCCCCTGATACATTCAGCAATACTGAATCCGAGACACACAATCGTATTGTGCTCTTTGCCTTCCGATCCAACTTCTTCCATTCTTCATCGGTCACTGCCAATGGTTTAGTACCCGGATCTACCGCGATCCACTGATCTTTATCCACCAACAGATCCTCCATCTTGAGTTTCCAGAACTCAAAATTCTGACCATTGAACTTCTCAATCTCTATCTTTCCACTGCTCGCCATCTTCTTTCACCACCAGAATCAATCTCGCAGATCTCCCACTGAACAGGGTCTACCACAGGCCCGAGCAAAACCCCTCAGCAACAAAGGCGTCCCCTTGAAGCCAAAACAACTTTGATACCAAATGTAGGTTTTAACCCTGTACAGAAATTACCTGCATACGAATTCTTAGACAAAGAAAATAAACAATGCGAGAACATAACCCATAAAACACATATGCACAGAGATTTTTCCCTGGATCCCAAAACCAGGACTACCAACTTGATTTTTCATTATATTCCTTTCAATGTTACAATACATATTTATACATGCCAAAGCATCCAATACCATGGACTGAAAACCATCGCGTCCAATACCATGGACCGAAAAACCATCGCGTCCAAAAAACATGTGCGAAAATCATGCACAAAACCATAGGTGGGTCTGCCCAACCTGACATATGGTCCAAAACCAAAATTTTCCAGGGCGCTGCCCCGGACCCCATAAAGTGGGGTTACGGGTGTCCTTCAAACCCCCTATTAACTACGTGGAAAGATTATAACACAACCCAATAGGAGGGAATAAGAATGAAGAAAAAAAGGAAGAGGATGAAGGAGACTTCTCTTTGGGCTATTTCTCTCTCACACGTGCAAAGGAAGGCTAGTGTTTCTATAGCTTATTTAGGTTTTTCTTCTATAAGTTCGATCTTGAAGAAGGAAAGGAAATAAGGTCAAGTGAAGGTCACAAGAAACCATCCTCAAGCTCCTGAAGGGAGAGAAAGGCAAGTGAAGGTCTAAGGAATCCCTAGGATGCTAAAATAAATTCACACATGTGGCAACAACAATTACAAGAGGGCCACAAATTTTAGGTCTGCAATGAAGGCTGAAATTCTGCAGTTGGGGGTCGAAGTTGTACTACTGGAAGAGACATGATTAGGTTTGACTTGAAAAAGGAAATCACACCATCTAGAAGGGTTTGAATTGGACTTGGAGGGTATTTGTATTGGTCTAGAGGTCTTGGAATTCATCAATTGAAGAATTTATAAGGAAGAGAAGAAATATGTGGGTTTTCCTCTCAATTGGAGAGGTTTTGACCCTAGCTTGTAGCCTATATTCTGTGTTCTTGTTCTTCTTGTTTTTTGTATATGTTTGATGATATACAAACATAATAATAATTAAAGAAGCTAATAAGTAAGAGAAATTAAAAATACATCACAAGCAGTTATCAAGAAAAGAGAACTCACTCTAATCATTGGCCTATAGATTTATCAACATGGTATCAGAGCTAAGGTTGGCATAGGGAATTATGAAGATCTCTACTACATTGAAGAAGTTTCTAAAGAAGTTTTCAAAGGTAGCAAGTCACATAAATAAGGGTATCAAAGAATCATGGAATCTATTATTTACTCCAAAGTGTTGGGTTGTGTTATATTCTTTCCACGACTAGCAAACCTAGTTAACTAGGGGGTTAGAGGGGGGGCGGAGCCCCCTTTCGTTCCGCCGATTGCGCAGCGAGGGGGTCACAGGGGGTTTGAGGGGGGCGGTTAGCGTGTAGATCCTTTTGGACACTACCCAGCATCTGCATGTATTGCTTCTCGAATTGTTGCAACAGTTCGGTCCGGCGCAGTGCCCCGGGGAAATTTTTTGGGACCCTATATTAGGTGGGCAAACCTACGTATGGTTTTGTGCATGGTTTTCGCACATGGTTTTGGGCAGGATGTTTTTTAGTCCATGGTATTGGATGCTTCAGCATGTATATATATGTATTGTAACATTGAAAGGAATATAATGAAAAATCAAGCTAGTGGTCTTGGTTTTGGGATCTAGGGGAAAATCTCTGTGTATATGTGTTTTATGTGTTATGCTCTCGCATTGTTTATTTTCTGTGTTTTAGAATTCGTATGTAGGTAATTTTTGTACGGGGTTAAAACCTACATTTGGTATCAGAGATGTTTTGGCTTCAAGGGGATGCCTTTTTTGCTTAGGGTTTTCACTCGGGCCCGTGGGAGACCCTGTTCAGCGGGAGATCTGTGGGATCGATTCTGGTGGTGAAAGAAGATGGAAAGCAGTGGAAAGATAGAGATCAAGAAATTTAATGGTCAAATTTTTGAGTTATGGAAACTCAAGATGGAGGATCTGTTGGTGGATAAAGATTAGTGGATCATGGTAGATCCAGGTACTAAACCAATGGGAGTGTCTAATGAAGAATGGAAGAAGTTGGATCAGAAGGCAAAGAGCACAATACGATTGTGTGTCTCAAATTCAGTATTGTTGAATGTATCAGGGGAAGCTACATCGAATTCCTTTTGGGACAAGTTAGGGACTTTGTACCAATCTAAGTCTCTGGTGAATAAACTGTTCCTACGGAAAAAGCTGTATAACCAGAGGATGAAAGATGGAGACTCGGTGATAAAGCATTTGAACGCATTTAATACTGTGGTAAGTCAGTTATTATCTATGTATATTAAAATTTCAGATGAAGATAAGTGAATCAGTTTGTTGTGTTCTCTACCAGATTCGTGGGATAGTCTAGTTATTGCAATAGGTAGCAATGCAACTGCCTTGTAGTTTGATGAAATAGTCTCATCCTTATTGACGAAGGAGATGAGACAAAAAAATATGGAGAGCCAGAATGGTGATGCCTTGTCTATACGAGGACGGTCCTAGAACAAAAACAAAAATAAGTCATCGAGTGGGAGATCTAAATCTAGAGGGAGATCTAAATCTCCAGGAAAACCTATAAAGGTGTGCTGGAAAAGCGGAAAGGAAGGGCACTGCAAAAGGGACTATAAATCTAAAGCTCCTGAAAAAGGAAATGGATCTGATGATTCTCCTTCTGCAGAGGTGAAAACCATCTCAGATGAATGTGGGGATGTGTACTTGGCTTCTTCAAGTACACATGTAGATCATGAGGCATGGTTGATTGACTCAGGTGTATCTGTTACACTAAAAAATGTCACCATGACTATTTGCAGTTTGTATGGCTCCATCACCTGTCATACTATCCTCCTTGGCAAGTCTCATGCCTCTGCTTTCCATGTCAAACTCAAAGAAAGAGAGAAAAGTCATTTAAAGTCAAGTTATCTCTGGTACGCAGTTTCTCTCAGCCTTACCTGCGGGTACGCAATCCAAGTTCACAATACCTGCGTACTTGTACGCTCTGTCTGTAAAGCAATGGGTGCATACTCCTGTAAAGGTCAATAAGCACAAGTTTCACTCCAAAAAAGTTACTTGTGGTTATTTCTAGAGCATTCTAGAAGCATTTTTGATGTGTATGAAGCGCCTCCAGATGGTTCATGTATCCCTATGGAAAAGGAACTTATCCCATCAAGAGGGGAGCTAACCCACCCAAAGAGGGGCTTATCCCATTGATGGTGGACCTGATTAACTTCCTCTACAGCACTATAAATACATGCATTGGACCAGAGGGAGGGGAGGTTGAAAGTTGAAAATTCCTAAGGGTAGATGCTGCTGAGATTAGGACTTCCTTGTAGAAGCTTGTCAGGAGAGATTGTCATCCTTTCTTGTTTCATTTGGAAGTGGGTGAGCTGATCAAAGTAAAGGAAAACTCTTGCTGGACACTGGGAGGAACTTGCACAACACCAAGGCTCAGGTTGTAATGGTTTCTTTTGTTTCCTATTAATACAAATAAGTCCATTCTTCTCAACAATTTGTTATTTATGAGTTGTTTCATATACTCCTTGGTCTGTATGTTAAATATGCTTTGTTTTATGAGATATTCAGGTGCTATTTAATCGTTTGATTGTTAGTGAATGCAGGTTTCGAAGAGAAGGAGGAGCTCATCCGGATCGACGAGGCTGGACTACTACAACAGCGTTGGACTACAGGTAGGATCTAAACACTTGGTTTCTTATATGGTAAATGCATATTTAGAGAAGGATTGCTCTTATTTGTCTTGTTTGTCACTAGAAAGTCTTAGGCTTCTAGGGAGGTTGGTTGTGTCCGCACTATCGACTCTTTCCGCATGACAAAATGGCGACTCCGCTGGGGAACTCCATTGATGTGAATGTGTTTTCCTTTGTCTGAAACTTTGATCTGAGAAAAGTCTTTTTCTTTCTGGTTTTTGGTTGTCTGACTGTGTGTTTGGGTGGGCTAGCTTAGGGTTAAATTAGTTTTTAGTTTTTCTTAATTTTGCTAGAAGTACGTAGCCTCTGAGTTCAGCACAGTGCGTACTTGTACGCACTGCGACTGTGTGCACAGAGCGTACCCGCACCTGTGTAAACAGGTTGCCTGCGTACCCTGTCAAAATTGAGAAAATTTCAATTTTCTCCTTTTTGCCTATTAGATTTTGCTTTTAATTTGTTTTTTCCACCCAGATCCACTGGTTACCTACCAGAGATCTTCATCTGAACTTGTTTCGTCAGCGTCGAGTGTTTTAGTGGAATTCATAGAGATTTTGCCTTAGGGTTTGATTTTTAACTGGTCCTGTAGTGACTTTGGCGTTAGAGGTTGTCAAACTTTGGATCTCCCTGGTTTTGTTCAACCCTCTTAGAAGTCGGGCCTGTCACAGACTTCACCCTTGTGAGAGACCTACCTTTGTGTCTTCTCTTTGCGAATCTTGAAAAGTTGTTGATTGAACGGTGAATTTCATTTTACAAAAAAGAACAAAAGATTTTGATTTTTGTTTTTGACTAGTTTTTGGTTCTGCATTAACTAGTCCTTAGTTGCATTTCGACTAAGTAAAACATCCAGGAATCATCTTTAGTAGACTTTTGCCTTGTTTGATTTAGTTTTTAGGTGCATTTCTCTAGATTTGCTTATTAGGTGAATTTTCGTTTGATTTGCTTTTCAGTAGCTTTGGTTTGATAGATTTGTAAAAGGTTTGCTTTTGATTTTTAAATGCTTTGTTAAGTAAAGAAAAATCCAAAAACTCTCCTTTGAAAGAAAGTTTGCTTAGTGGCATTTGAGTCTTTGAATGAAAAGGGCATTTTCGCAAAATAATTAGTGGTCATGAGTTGCATGCTTGGAAAAGATAAAAAGATTGTTTCTTTGATTGTCTGTTAAGAAAGTTGCTTTTATCAATTTTGCATTTTCCAACTCTCTTAGCTAGGGAATTCATTGAAAAAGAAAAGTAGCATAAATCATCCTAAGTGCATCTTTGTAGTGGTTTGAGTCGAGTCTACACACCATCAGTTTCATCTCCGCTACCTTTTGTCTTAAAGAAAAGCCATAAAAATTAACGCTTAAAGTAAAATCAACTTAGTAACTTTTTATTTACTAGGGCTCTGAAACACCAATATAGATCAGGCTAGTGTCTTGGAGTAGGAGAGTAATTAACTCTCCAAGATAGCAAAACCAAACAAGTAGCTGATCTTGTGGTAGGATAAATCCAACTGTTTCATTTATACTCTGGGAAAGCTCCTCTTAAAGGAGAAGCACGAGCTCGTGTCCGAACCAGTGAGGGGATCAATCCTCCCTCGTTGGGAACGACGCCAGACACGCACGTATTACAAACGGTAAACCTCGGATTAACCATTTTCGAGGAGCCAGGGGTCACTTGTTGGTAAACCTTGGATTATTGTCAAGGAGCCGGCAAGGGGATTGAGCTTGATACTCTGCCCTTGCGTGCTGTCGGAGTGTAGACTGTTCCCCCAGGTGTATTTGTTGCTGTTGGTAACCTTAGTGACCATTATCTTTAGGATTCTACTCGAGGTGACGGTAGAGGGAAGATCCCACTGTACCTGGAGCAGACGTCGGCTAGACTCACTTGGATTTTCCAGGGGGTTCACTTCACTCGAGACGGTTAAAGTGGAGGAACTTGTGCCGGTCTATTCATTAAGCAGGTTGCCGGGGTAACTGTTCCACCCACCACTTCTGTACTAGATTCGGCGATGATGGGCTTCATCACCAACTAGTGTTTTCGGTCTGGAAGGCTACTGTGTGTGCATGGTTTGACGCCCTAGATTCTTTAGGCGTGTGATTCAAATTTGTTTGGTTCTTTAAGAGACTTTAGGTGGTTTGTTTTGAGATTTTACTTTGTTTGCGTGTGCAGTAGTTAAAAGTTTTTAACTGTGGCGGAATTACCGAGACAGTCCCGTAGACTTCGGGGCCAATCTCTTGAGGTTGTTTCTGTGGCCGAATTGTTGAGGAGATCCCGTAGACTTCGGGGTGAACCTCCTCGAGACGACCCGAGTAATCTGGAAGGTTTGAAAGTCCTTGTAACTCCTCCTAGTGGCAGTAAAGTAGGTTCACCTAAAGAAGGAGAATCTTCGTTGGTAGTCCATCCAGATTACCAAAGTCTAGAAACAGGTTATAATCCTGAAGCTGTTGCAGTTTCTGAGCTTGTTGGTAGTTTTTCATCTACTAGTGATATAGGCGAAGAACCTGAAATATCTGAACCTGTTACTCCAACTTCTAGTGTTCCTGATTCACCTAGGGTAGAAAGAGTCATAACCGAAAATCTTCCTTCTGGTTTGATAGCTATTGAAGAACTTACTCCAGAAGAAGAAGTAGGCCCTATTCTTGAAGATCAACCTACTCTTGATCTAAGAGAGCGTGAATCTATCTTTTACAGTCCACCTAGAAGTACTACTTGGTACCTTTCGTTAACTAATTATTTAGACAACTCAGGGATAGGTTTTTCTCCACCTCGTACTCCTTATCCACCCGAAGGTATTTATACTCCTGTAAATATGTCTAGTCAGTCGTCCGTGTTTACTCAACCCCCTGAATCTTTCTTGTATGGTGGTCCTTCTGTTCCTACGGGGTATCAATCACTTTCTGGTATCTTTGCAGGAGCATCTCCTCAACCCATTGGACATGGGTCATTAGCTGGAAACAATGGTAATAAACCGTTGGGTGCAGGAGACATTTTTATGATGTCAGGTTCAATTCCCGGTTCTCAACCTCAAAGTGGTCAATTACTGCCTGGGGGGCAGCCTCAATTAACGCCTGGGGGGCAACCTCAAGGTACACAAGTTGCGGCTGGGGGGCAGCCTCAAGGACAGTATGTACCTATGGTGCAATACGTTCCTCAAGGTCAACCCAAACCTCAATATGTACCTCAAGGTCAACCTCAATATCAATTTATGCATCAAGGTCAACCCCAGTATCAGTACTTACCTCAAGGGTACCTACCCCAAGGTCAGTACTCGAGTCAAGGTTATCAACCACTTCAAGGTCAATCTTACGTTCAAGGTACGGGAAATGTACCTATCAATTATCAATCCTACCCTCAACCTGGTTACGGATCTCAGTATCCTCAACCTGTTACGGGTCAATACCCTGGGATGGTAGTGTGGGATCCATCACAAGGTCAACAGGTGTTGCAGCCAAGTGTACAGTTGTTACCTCAAACTGGACAACCTGTAGTTTCTGGTCCACCCCAGCAACCACAACCTGTCCAGTCAAACGTTCAAACTTCCGTAACTTCGGTAGTTACTCAGCCGCCAATCGCACCTAGTACTCCATCTCAAACGGCTGCTGCAACTACCGCAACATCTACCGCACTTACTTCTGGAGTATCGACAGCTCCGGTTTCTACTATCTCTGCGACCACTCCTCAGACATCTTTACCGTTGTCTGGATCTACGATTCAAACCACGGTCCAGATGCCTGTAGGGTAGCCTGGTTTAAGTACTGTTGTAACAAGTCAACCACAATTCACTTATCAACAGTACCAATACGGGCCTGCTGTCCAACAACCGGTTTACTAGTATCAACCGTATCCTGGGTACACTTATCAACAACCTCAACAACCCCAGTACGGTCCGGTTAATCCTGGTTTTCCAGGAGGATACAATATCCCGAATGCGATTCCTGTTCCAAGTTATCCTGGGTATCCTCCTCCTGGGACTGGTCTTGTGACCCAGAGTTTTAGAGATCCTAACCGGCAATTGCTGTTTATCGCAACTTTGGATTTACCCGACTTGACGCACCTAACGAACGATCCAATAAATTATCTTCCGTTCTGGCCGCCAATGCCAAATAAGTTGCCCAGTGACATACCCAAGTTCGAAGGTAAGTCTGGAGAGGATCCATCAAATCACGTGATGACTTACCACCTCTGGTGTGCTTCAAATTCTATCTCGGATGATTCGATCCGTTTACGTCTTTTTCAGCGTACGCTCATTGGTCTCGCAGCCAAGTGGTACATTGAGTTACCACGGGCCTCTTTTTATAACTTTAGTCAGTTAGCTACCTTGTTCTTAACACATTTTCAGTTGTCGGTCAGATATGATAATGGCACCGAGTTATTAACTTCATTAAAACAATCGACGTCCACTTATATTTCCGACCATATTCATGAATGGCGACGTCGAAGGCGTTTAGTGAAAGTTTTTATCCCGGACCAAATCTTAGCTGAATGGTTTGTTAAATCATTATTACCGAAGATTACTGAAGATGTAGCTAAGGCCGGAGTAGCTACTGAGGAGCAAGTCATTGCTCAAGCACAGTACCTTGACTTAGTTTATACTCAGTCAGGTACGTTACACGAAAAGATCCCAGATCTTCCAAAGTCGAATCAAATCGCTGCTGCTCCTTCGGGATCTCATGCTGCTGATGGCATGATTGGTACGGTGAATACTAAAAGTAAGAAGAAGTCTTCAAAGAATTCTTCGCCCATTATCACCTTACCCGATTCCCCGACAGGAGAATCTTCTCCCCAAATTTCCGCCGATATTCACGCTGTAGAGTCATCTACGGCCAAATCCAAAAACGGTGGGAAAAAGAAAGGTAAGAAGAAGGATAAAGCAGACAAGGCTCCGAAGGAGAAAAAAGAAAAGTCGGAAACCAATGACGAAAAGCACAAACCTCGATATCCTTGTCTTATTTGTGAAGAAGATCATTTTACAAGAGATTGCCCTCATCGGGCCGAGGTTGTGAAAATCGTCAAGGGTTCCCCAACTCCTGCTGTTTTGAAAGATCCATTTCCAAAGCAGGAGAGTAAGATGATAGGTTCTTCCTCGAGTACCAGTGAAGAACCCATATTGATGATGTCTCATGTACGGATTACGACTTGATCACGCGATTATGGTAGTAAAAGTCCTGTTGATGGATCGAAAGAAGCAGAATCTTCTCAGTCAAATCCATCAACCTCAGCTCCCGGTTCCGATCCACTACAGATCGAGAAACCTAACCCTGACTTAGTAATCAAACTGCCCACTAAGGGTGTACTTCGAAGGTCTGCTTTCAATCCACATGCGAGAGCGGCCCAGAATTACAACATTGTTGAGGATTTAGCTGTTTCACCCTCAGCGATGTCGGCTTTAGAAGTGCTACAATCATGCCTGGCACAACGAAAATTACTTTTGTCGGCTATAGGAGCTGTTGACGTTCAGGACCCGAACCTGATAATCTTTGATCTAGAAAATAGTACACCACGTCTCCCTCATCAGATGGCTTTCCAGATTCCAGTGATAGTCAAAAACAGGCCTATTCATCGGACTGTAATTGATGAAGGAGCTTCCACGTGTATTATGTCGATTCAGTGTTGGAGATCCCTTGGTTCTCCCTCACTGAACCAATCCCCGACAATCCTTAAGGCCTTTGATGGCCGTGGGTTCCATCCGTTTGGCATTCTACAGGATTTGCCTATAGGGGTTGAAGGAAAAACCGTTAGTCTGGATGTGGAGGTGGTTGATGCCCCTCTAGACTACAACCTTCTCTTGGGTCGAAGTTGGTCTTACGCTATGACAGCAGTCGTCTCATCGGTCTTCAGAGTTATAAAGTTTCCACATAATGGCAAGATCGTGACAATAGACCAGCTGGCTTTCTTTTCATCCGACCCAGCCTCTTCAGAGAGTATCCAGCATGTCGGTAAAACGACTATCCCTTATAGGGATGTTGGCATAGGATTAGTTAAAGATTCCAGTTTACTGGGAACTTTTCTTTTTCCTCCAATCAACGCAGACCCTTCATTCGCTTCCATTCATATGATTACGTCAGATACTATTATTTACGATGATCCATGGATTGTCCCATCTGAATCTGAGATAGACTCATTCGGTAATGCTATGCCTTTGAGTCCATATGAAATTGCTTATGAAGCTGTGCAGTCTTTTACCGACTCGCGTTCAACCCAAGTCGACCAAATGAATGTGGTCCGTGAGGAATCACTTTTCACATCAACCTCAGAACGGATAGCGTTTCCCGAAGTTGTGTCATCTGACGAGCAACTTCGCGAAATCCTAAGTGTAGACGATCTACCATGGGAAGATCTCCATCATAGATCTTCATTTTTACCTGAGGCTGATGGCTTTGAAAATGATTTTTCATCAATTTTTACGGCTGAATATGTTAAGGATGCTCAGAATCCCACGAAACATTTTGATTCAGAGTTGAATTTGGGAAACATTTCCCAAACTATTGCCATTGACATTTCGGTCAAAACTGGAATTATTGAGAACATTCATATAGGTGCCTCGTGTACGGATGACGAAATTCAAACATACAAGGCCTTATTTCAAGAATTTCGTGACGTGTTTGCCTGGTCCTATGAGGAAATGCCAGGAATTGATCCCTCCATTGTTGTTCATGAGATCAAGACTTACCCGGACGCTAAACCCGTTCGGCAACGTCTGCGTCAGATACACCCTAGGAAAGCGGCTGCAATTAAAGCAGAAGTTGAGAAGCTATTGAAAGCAGGTTTCATTTATCCGATCCCGTTAACGGATTGGTTATCGAATATTGTTCCGGTTAACAAGAAACAGGGAACAATAAGAATATGTATCGACTATAGGGATATTAATCGTGCTTGTCCAAAAGACAACTATCCCACGCCCTATATCGATCAAATCATTGATGATTGTGCCGGCAGCGAAATATTTTCCTTTATGGACGGTTTTTCCGGTTACAACCAAATCAATATTCTACCTGCCGATCAACCAAAAACGGCTTTCATTTGTCCTTGGGGGACATTTGCTTATTGCAAATTACCTTTTGGACTTAAGAATGCCGGAGCCACTTTCCAACGGGCAATGTCTTATGCGTTTCACGACATCAAACACATTGTGCAACCGTACCTCGATGATTTGCCTGCTCATTCTTTACATCGAGCTGATCACCTTGTCCATTTACGAGCAATTTTCATGAGGTGTAGGCATTATCGTATACGTTTGAACCCACACAAATGTGTCTTCTGTATAGAAGTGGGACGATTGCTGGGATTTGTCGTTTCAAAAGCCGGCATTCGCGTCGATCCCTCGAAGGTCGAAGCTATCATCAAATTGCCTCCCCCTTCGAGTCTTCGCCAACTCCAAAGTTTGCAAGGGAAAGCAAATTTTCTACGCCGATTCATTCCTAACTACGCCAAGGTTACAAAAGGTTTTACGCGGTTGTTGAAACAGAACGCTCAATTCGCTTGGGATGAGATAGCTCAGCAATCTTTTGATGCACTTAAACACGCGTTGACCCATGCACCATTGTTGCATCCTCCCAACTACAACCAAGACTACTTTTTGTACCTCGCCGCCTCTCATTCCACAATTGGGATGGTATTAGTTCAGGAAGACGAATTCGCAGCAGAACATGTGATATATTATCTTAGTAGAACGTTAAATCCCACTGAGCTAAAATATTCGCATGTGGAGAAATTGGAACGGCTGCCCAACGTTTTCGTCATTACATTTTTCTCCGTAAAACTACAGTCATTTCGGATTGCAACCCTATGATCTACATTTTGACTAAACAATTGCTAGGGGGCAAGTACTCTAAATGGATCGTTATCCTGCAAGAGTTCGACTTAGAGTTTGAAAAATCTAAGTCTAAGAAATCTTTAGTCTTTGCAGAGTTGATGTGTGACTTCCCGCGTGCTGACACGGAAACTGTGGCAGAGGAACCCATTGCGGATGAATCTTTGTTTCTCATCAGCACTTTAGATCCGTGGTATGGGGATATAATTATCTATCTCCAAACCCAATCCTTTCGGCCCGAAGCTTCTAAGACAGAACGTCGGAAAATTCGATTCCAGTCCCAACAATACAAAATAATTGGAGATACTCTTTATCACCGTGGGGCGGACTTGGTTTTCTGACGTTGCTTAACTCACGAAGAGGTAGAAAGGGTTTTGAATGACTGTCACTCTGGAGCATGTGGCGGTCATATGTCTGGGTATGCCACAGCTCAGAAGGTGTTGCGTGCTGGCTATTTCTGGCCATCCATGTTTAAAGATTGTATCATTGCGGTCCGAAAATGCCACAACTGTCAAGTGTTTGATCGCAAGATGCGCGCACCACCAGCTCCTCTCCACCCTATAATTGTCATTGGTCCTTTTGCTAAATGGGGTATCGACTTTATTACTTGTAACCCTCACTCGGCCGGGGGGCATGCGTATATCATCCTTGCGGTTGATTATTTTACTAAGTGGGCCGAGGCGATGCCTACATTCGAGGCAGACGGCAAGACTGCTGCAGTTTTCGTATTCAATCATATTATTGCTAGGTTTGGTGTTCCACAAGCAATAATCACTGACCATGGGCACCATTTTCGAAACATTATGATGACAGAACTTACGGGCCAGCTTGGTTTGCGCCACGATAGCTCAACACCTTATTATCCACAAGCCAACGGTCTGGTTGAGTCCATCAACGAAGTTTTAGTCATCATGATCCGACGAATCATTGGAATTCATCGGTCGAATTGGCACAACATGTTATTTTCCGCGCTTTGGGCATATCGAACTTCGGTGAAAACATCAACAGGGTTCACTCCTTTCCAACTAGTCTATGGTTTGGAAGCCGTGCTGCCCATTGAATGCGAAATCCCATCACTTCAAATGGTTGTCGAATTACTTCCAGCTACTTCCGAAGAGGAGAAGCGTTTATTGTATTTAGCTCAATTAGATGAGACTCGACGCGATGCTGCACTAGCAATCGAGACTCATGCAAAACAAATGAAAGATCAGTACGATCGAAATGTGACCCCTCGAAATTTTTCGGAAGGAGACCTAGTGCTATTGTATGATCAAGCTAACGATAAATTAGGTGCTGGAAAATTCGTTCCTATGTGGCATGGACCCTACATTGTTAAGCGAAAGCTAGCAAAAGGGGCCTATGAGCTGGTTGACTTTGATGGGGACTCTTTGGGTAAACCCAAAAATGGACTTTACCTAAAGAGATACTATGCTTAAATGGTGGGTGTGAAGATTTTTGTTAGGATAGTTAGGTTAATTTTCTCTTTCTAGCTGGTATGTGTGCTTAGTTTAGACAAGTGTGCTTAGTTTAGAGAGCGTGTTTTTTCGTCGTTATTCTGGCTTATCTTGGTTTTACTCTTGATATTGCAGATGTCAATGCCTCTCCAAACGTACATTGGATTTGCTGATGGTGCTTGTCGTAGTACACGGAATATCTCTTCCGCAGCCTGGGTTATCTATTCGCCCTCTGACGAGTTAGTTTCTATGCATGGGGTGAGCCTCGGTCAAACAACAAACAACATTGCAGAATACAGTGCAGTGATTGAATTATTATCTGAATCGATTTCATTTGGGATTCGAAGTTTGATAGTGAGGTTAGATTCTGAACTCGTTGTATTACAACTTAATAGAGTTTATGCCATTAGAAATCCAGTGTTATTAAGGTTATTTTTGAGAGTGCGTCTTTTGGAACGTGAATTTGATTACATTGAATATCAACATATTCCAAGGTCTTTTAATACATTAGCAGATGCAATTGCTTCTCGAATGTTAGACAGACATTTGCGATAATCATACATGTAAATTTAAAAACATTAACATTTAATCACACATGTGTAACAAGATAAGCCGGTAATAATGATATATATATAGATAGGAGTGTGTCAAAAAATATACATCGTCTTCGATCATAGGTTGAAAAGCACCTTATGATCGGCAAAAATGATAAGTACAAAAAACCAAAAATGTCATATGTGTCTACAAAAAGTGACTAGCCAATCACTGGTGGTGCTCTCTATACGAGACCACTGCCCGCGCTACCCTACACAGGAACCTCCTGATAGGTCCTGGGACTGCAACCACATAGCGCTGAAGTCGAATGGGAATATCATCTATAGTCGTCTCTGGTATGTCCGCCGTGAGACGCTCTAGGTCCTGTCCCAGCTCGGCTAAGGCCTCTGCGGCCGCATCCTGTGGGGCCGGTGCTGGTGAAATTGGTACTCTCCTCTCGAATGGCCGGAGATTGGCCAGACGCTGTGGGCCTACATCTGCATTTTGAAAATTGTCACTATCAGTTTTGAGACGATATAAAAACAAATAAAAAGTAAATAATTTAAAAACTTGTGAAAAATGAAATACCTCTGTCATCCCATTGTTCTCCCTGTGGAAGAACCATGTCCGGATCACCGCGAAAATCTACTCCGGCATAAGGAAAGTCCTGAATCGCAAAGACCTGGTTCTCCAACTAGTGAAAGTAACCAGTAGGAAATCGAACAACTCCCGCTCCCTCATCAGGATGCCGGGCCATCACCGTAACCCATCGTATCAACTTTGGCTCCCGAGGTGGCCCAACCGGAACAGTGAGATGCTGAGGGATAAGCATCGGAACTCTCTCTAGGGCAAAGCTCACAACCAAAGGCCCATACCCAAAGGTCTTTAGTTGCCCGTTCTTTACCCTAGTCAGTTGGCCCTTCATGTTGGCCAACACAGCATCGCACCAATTGAAAATGGTGCCTCGGTAGCAATCTATCGCCATCCGCATTTGGGACCCGGTGGCATTGTGTAAGGCGGCTGCGCCGCAGAGTCTGGTAACTGTAAAGGCAATTACCATAAGTTCAGGCAGGGATATATATTTGATTTCTATCCCTTTCTCCTGGTTCTGATTGTTGCACCACTCTAGCCGGAGGCTAGCAAGGGATTGGCCACCCGGCCTAGTCCCGGAGAGAGTCAGTTGCTCGCCCCTATTAGGCAAACCAGTGAGAAAATATATGTCAGAGGGCTCTATCTCGAGCTGGTGCCCTCCGATGTAAAAGCATTGTTCCTAGATGTTCCACCTTTCAACCAACCACTCTAAGAATGGCACCTGGGCCCTCATGCCAGGTATGGCCCAGTATTTGTATAGTCTGCATGCCTTCAAAGCATCAATGGAGGGTTGATGATCTATTGCGGCCAAATCGACGTCCTCGTGTTCTCTTTCACGCCAATCAAGCATGGTGTGCACCCTGCACATCATAAAACATCTATTAGAGTCCATAAAATTTTAAAATTTTGGTCCATTTTGGAGAAATGAGGGTTTCAAAACGCGTTTTGCGGGGTACGCACCCTGGCTTTTAGGAACAGAGCGTATGTACGCAGCTACCCTTAAGGCCGGGTGCATATGCCCAGTATTTTCCCCATTGAGAAAATATCGGGGTACGCAGGTCAACAGTGCATGACCTGCGTACCCCAAAGGGCGCATCTTGAAACCCCAAGACCTCCAAAAAATCAAATAAAAACCTAAAAATGAATTCTAAACAGATGGAAATTAAGAGAAGGATGTTGTAGAATACCTGATGAGACGACATTCGATTCTGACGGTCGGATTCTCCGCAAAGTCCACGGGAAGTTTCTTGTCAAAAGCCCTTTTCTCTCCCTCAACAGTAAAATGGTAAAAATGACATGCTAAAAAGTATTTTTATAGGTTTTTTGGATAAATGAATGCTAGGTTTGTTTATTTTTCACCATAAAGAGATATTTTTTCAATGTATTTTTGTCTATCTTAAACAGGTATGAGTAATGTGTTGTTTTTGTGCAGGACAAAGGGACTTTAGGGTAAACTATCATTTTTCACGAACCAAGAAATCAGAGTCATCTTTTAAGCCCTTTTCTGACTCCTAAAACATGAAAAGATTGCCGAGCGTTTCTTTTACACTCATTAAAATGGAATTAAAAGACGGTCCCCTTATAGCCTTTTTTCTGACCGTAAAAACAGGAAAAGATTGCCGGGTTTTTGTCGTTTCAAACTCGATACTGGAAATAAAACGACGTGTCCTTGATCGCTTTTTACTTTTTAGGTCAAAGGCACTAATCATGAAAGTACTCCTTGGTTGCAAGATCAAGCGGTTCTCTCAAGTATTATTTTATACTTTTTCGGGCTTGAGGGACACAAATTTACGAAAAAGTTCAACCCTGGAGTCTTCTTTAGTTTTTCAGACTCTCTAAAATTGAAAAACGCCGAGTTTCTCCTATACTGGACTCGTTAAAATTTCACAGTAGAGGACCTGTTCGATTACAAACAGGAACGAACCACTCCTTCTTAGGGTTCGAATCTAAACTAAGTTGGACTCATCCGAAGGATGAGCTTATAATCAAGCATATGTTATCCTCCTCAAGCTTGTAAAAAATAAAGAGGTACTTGCCAGAAATGGTGGGGGAAAAGAGAGAAGAATGAACCTATTTGCTATCCTTTATCACAGAAGAACCTTATTACCACTCTTGAACACGACACTTTTCATTCACCTGGGTTGGGAAATACTTTGTCTTAAAGTTGATTAAACCACTTTGAAAGTCTTCAACCGTTTCTGGGTATTAACTTTGGGTCAATCGTCGCCAAGCCATCTGTCGTGTCGTTATGTGTTCAAGAGGTCTCTGCAAATAAACCATTCATATGCAAAATACTTGTCATCCATTTTGACCATCCCTGAGTCAGTCCTTACAGCAATATTTCTTCAACTTGAACTATGATTTCGTGTTGTGGGCTTGCCTACAACGGGTCGCTTTCTATCGACATCAGCACATTATCTAGAGAGATGACTCAGAAATCGTCAGTACCTTGAAGTCTGCATGCATCAATGGTAGGTTTCTCGCCTTTGATGACAGTTTACATCATTGACTTTCGATCGAAGGATTCCATGACCTGTTCGACATCGACTCATTCATTCACATTTCATGGATTGTACTGGGTACTTTGAGAACCATTGACATCACTGGTGGTCTCTCTCACGCTTGTTAACAGTTTACATCATTGACTGATAATCAAGTGGTTTCTACCATGTTCGACATCAACTCATTTATTCACATGGATAGAATCGTACCAATTCGGGAAGTAGAAATGAAGACCCTAGATCTAGTTTCCACCATCCAGGCTGCGAGGAGTTTTGTATTCATTATATAAGTAGACTAATCATAAACAGATGGCTGCGTCCATACTGTGTCTACATGAGTCTATGATTATGATGTACTGCGAAATCGTTCCTGTATCAGAGCAGTAGTTAGATTGTTAGTTAAAGTTTTCAATCTGAGTGTGGGAATGCCTACCTCAGCGATGATATCATCTTATATATGTATTTTGTGTTGAATATTTGTAGGTTCTGACTAGGCTCTCCACAAGATAATCCTTGAAATGATAAAGTACTTCACCCTTCCTAGATGATTTGAAACCCTAAATCTACTTCAGGCTTGGCACTTTAGGGGGCAATCTGTTACACTAAAAAATGTCACCATGACTATTTGCAGTTTGTATGGCTCCATCACCTGTCATACTATCCTCCTTGGCAAGTCTCATGCCTCTGCTTTCCATGTCAAACTCAAAGAAAGAGAGAAAAATCATTTAAAGTCAAGTTATCTCTGGTACGCAGTTTCTCTCAGCCTTACCTGCGGGTACGCAATCCAAGTTCACAATACCTGCGTACTTGTACGCTCTGTCTGTAAAGCAATGGGTGCGTACTCCTGTAAAGGTCAATAAGCGCAAGTTTCACTCCAAAAAAGTTACTTGTGGTTATTTCTAGAGCATTCTAGAAGCTTGTTTGACGTGTATGAAGCGCCTCCAGATGGTTCATGTATCCCTATGGAAAAGGAACTTATCCCATCAAGAGGGGAGCTAACCCACCCAAAGAGGGGCTTATCCCATTGATGGTGGACCTGATTAACTTCCTCTACAGCACTATAAATACATGCATTGGACCAGAGGGAGGGGAGGTTGAAAGTTGAAAATTCCTAAGGGTAGATGCTGCTGAGATTAGGACTTCCTTGTAGAAGCTTGTGAGGAGAGATTGTCATCCTTTCTTGTTTCATTTGGAAGTGGGTGAGCTAATCAAAGTAAAGGAAAACTCTTGCTGGACCCTGGGAGGAACTTGCACAACACCAAGGCTCAGGTTGTAATGGTTTCTTTTGTTTCCTATTAATACAAATAAGTCCATTCTTCTCAACAATTTGTTATTTATGAGTTGTTTCATATACTCCTTGGTCTGTATGTTAAATATGCTTTGTTTTATGAGATATTCAGGTGCTATTTAATCGTTTGATTGTTAGTGAACGCAGGTTTCGAAGAGAAGGAGGAGCTCATCTGGATCGACGAGGCTGGACTACTACAACAGCGTTGGACTACAGGTAGGATCTAAACACTTGGTTTCTTATATGGTAAATGCATATTTAGAGAAGGATTGCTCTTATTTGTCTTGTTTGTCACTAGAAAGTCTTAGGCTTCTAGGGAGGTTGGTTGTGTCCGCACTATCGACTCTTTCCGCATGACAGTATCCTTTCACTTCACTCCCCATAGAGAGTGGTTCTGCGAGTATGAGAAATATGATGGTGGTGATGTCTTCTTGGGGGATGACAGAAAGGCTAGAATCATTGGTCGCGGAAAATTCAAGTTGAAGTTGCAAGGTGGAAGGATTAGAACACTTCCGGGTGTTCTCCATATTCCTGCATTAGCCAGAAATCTGATTTCTGTAAGCAAGCTGGATGATGCAGGTGTAAAAACAGTGTTCGAGAAGGATACCTACAAGATGGTTTGGGGAGCACTGGTATTGATGCGGGGAGTCTGGATTGGAACTATGTACAAGCCGCAAGGTAGCACTGTTGTTGATGGGTGCAACAGTTCTATGGTTCCTAAAAGTGGAGCAGAAAATCTAGTGGTCTCTGGAGAAAAGACCATGCTATGGCATCAAAGGCTTGGACATATTTGAAAGAAGGGCCTTCGAATACTTCATGGTAAAAGGCATGGTAGAAGGTATGACTAATATCTATCTGGATTTTGATTTATGTGAAAATTGTGTATATGGGAAGCAAAATTGGGTGAGTTTCCCCTCTGTTGGTAAGAGGGCGAAATAGATGTTAGAGCTTGTGCACAGTGATGTGTTTGGACCTGTGAAGGTTCCATCACTAGGTAAGTCTGTGTACTATGTATAATTTATAGATGACATCTCAAGGAATACATGGATATATTTCCTTAAGAAGAAATCTTAATTCTTTGACAGGTTTAAATAATTTAAGGCTCTGGTGGAAAACCAGACAGAGAAGAAGATAAAGGTGTTGAGGACAGATAATGGTGGAGAGTTTTGCAAGAAGGAATTTGAAGAATTCTATAAGAAGTGTGGTATAGCACGGCAGAAGACTACTCCATACACACCTGATAAAAATGGAGTTACAGAAAGAATGAACAAGACGTTGATGGAAAGGGCAAGAAGCATGCCCAGTGGTGTCGGGTTAGGACAAGAATTCTAGGCAGAGGTGATGGTGACAACATATTACTTGGTCAACAGATCACCTTCATCAACGTTGGAGGATAAGACTCCACAAGAGGTATGGACTGGTAAAAAACCATCTCTTTCACATCTGAGGGTATTTGGATGTGATGCATATGTACATGTTCCAAAGGATAAAAGAACAAAGTTGGATAGTAAATCTGAAAAGTGCATCTTTATTGGGTATAAGGATGGTTTAAAGGGTTATAATATTTGGAACCTAGTAACAAGGAAGGTTGTGTACAGCCGAGATGTGGTGTTCACAGAGGTGAAATATGTTATTAAACATGAATTCCAACCAAAGGAACCTAAGAATATAGAATTTGAGCTTAAGGAGGAAGAATCAGACTCTACAACAAAAGAGTGTTGAAAATAGCAACAAGAAATGCTAAAAATAGCACTGCTATAAATAGTAGTTTGGGTACCAGTGCTGGATTGAGCAATAGGGAATGAAAAATGGAAGTGCTAAAAATAACATTGCTATTTTTAGCATTTCGGGATGGATTCCTATTTTTAGTCAGTCCCTGGACTAAAATAGGAAGTAAAATTCGAATTTGATATTAATAGCAGTTTGAAAATTAATTAATTAATTCATCTTGAGTTAATTAGTTAAGGAAAATCAAACTTGAAGTCTATGTGAGGACATGCAACAATTTATCTATTAATCAAGGAATTTATCCATCAGTTAAAGAGATAAGGATGAGTTCTATATTGAGTAGTAACTAGTCGGCTCAATTAACTGAGTCAAGTCCAGTTATATTTGATTTAAACAGTTTGTTTAAATTAAGTAAGTTCAATTAGTTAATGAATGCTAGCATATAGCTATTGCACTTCAGATAATTGAAGATTCTCTCATGAATAACTCACGCATGTCAGTTCAGACAGAGACCCAGTTGAGATCAGAGAAGGGACAGTGTATTATCAGTTGGATGAATATTTTTCCTATAAAGGAAGCTCATCCATGAGAAGGATTTATCTCCTTCAGGACTGCACAGTTAGATCAGAGGTTAGTGAGTGTGTGAAGAGGCCAATTCACACATGTGGCTTCACTGAACCCCAAGAAAAATTGTGAAAAGAAATAGGAGGCTTGGAGGGCAGAGGAAAAGGGTTGAGAGAGGCCTTTGACTGTCTATGAGCAGTAGAGGGATTGCAGAGAGAGCAGGATAGCTTATGAGTTGATTCTTTTTGTATTCCAGACTATATTTCCACTTGTATGATAATACAGAGTTGGGATTTTAGGCTAAGGCTTTCCCCGGGTTATTTCTTCTGTGTTATGTGTGATTGATTTCTCATTCTCAGTTATATGTGTTCTCTTGATCTTGCTCAATTCGATTAAGCTTCCGCAAAAGTGTTGTAGAAGTAGATCTTGTATTGTGTTTTAGTATATTACATAATCTGTTGATCTACAGTGGGAATTTCTACATGGTATCAGAGTGAGGTTTTGTAGAAAAAGTTCTACATGGTATCAGAGCAAAGGTGATCAAAGCAGAGAACAATATACTAGAGGAGATTTCGAAGTTTTGAGTTTTGGGCCGCGAGTTTTTAGAGAAGATATGAAAATTTTTGTGCAAAATTTTCAAAAACAAATAGCAGATTTGGATTCCTTGCAAAAAAATACCCAAATTCAAAAAAAAAAAAATCGGCTGAATCGGAGTTTGGATGAGGGAGATATCGCTGATTTAAAATCAGCTCTTTTTCCAGGAAATTTCGTGATGACGGGAAAGATGAAACAGATTGGTGTGCTAGCCAAGAACCTGTATGCACTTGAGGTACAAGATGCATGTAAAGCCTTGAGGAGCAAGGAAAAGGTTATATACTTGGTGGTTGAGAGGGAGATTAAATTACCTCTCAACATGCAACGCCAGAAGAAATTTCAGACGATTGTGGAGGAGCCATGATTGGTGAAGCAGCTTCAAGAGGTTGTGGAGCAGCCACAACTAGAGAAGCTGAAAGGAGATCGAGTAGAGATATCTACTCATGCAGAGACCTCCAGTAGGGGAGAATTTTGAGCCAAGTGAGCAGAGGGATCACATGCATCCATACCTCTAGGTAAGAGGTGGGGTGATGTGGAGTGATCGTCCCAAGAAGCATGGAATAGGGGTAGGATCCTTGAGGTACCCAAACTCTTTGATTCGACTTTGCTACAGGAGCCCCAACGAGGAGTAGGAGGACTGGCTGAGTGGGTAGAGATACATGCGGATCGAGCAGCAGAGAGAGCTATAATGCAGGAATCCCAAGACAGTGTAGAGCTAGCAGGCTGCAACAATGCGAGAGGCACAGGAGTGTTGCACCAGTGCAGGATGGCACTAAGAGGTATGCAATGGTGCGAGATTCATGGAGATGTTGTAGTAGCTCAGGGGTCAGAGAGGGAGCACTTGTCAGTGGCAAATAGAGCTTCAGCGTCAGAGTATGTTTCTAGCCCAACAGAGAGGTCAGTGGGGAGTTTTTTTGTTTCTAGAGTTGTTGGAGGAACCACACTTGACAGATGTGTTGCATGCAGAACATTCCAAAGGTACAGGATCGGGTTCGAGTTGAATGCCTTTCTTGTTGAGAGGGAGTGTTGAAAATAGCAACAAGAAATGATAAAAATAGAAGTGCTAAAAATAGCACTGTTATAAATAGTAGTTTGGGTACTACTGGTGGATTGAGCAACACGGAATGAAAAGTGGAAGTGCTAAAAATATCATTGCTCTTTTTAGCAGTTTGGGATGGATACCTATTTTTAGTCAGTCCCTGGACTAAAATAGGAAGTAAAATTCGAATTTGATATTAATAGCGGTTTGAAAGTTAATTAATTAATTCATCTTGAGTTAATTAATTAAGGAAAATCAAACTTGAAGTCTATGTGAGGACATGCAACAATTTATCTATTAATTGAGGAATTTATCCATCAGTTAAAGAGATAACGATGAGTTCTATATTGAGTAGTAATTAGTTGGCTCAGTTAACTGAGTCAAGTCCAGTTTATTTTATTTAAACAGTTTGTTTAAATTAAGTAAGTTCAGTTAGTTAATGCATGCTAGCATATAACTGCTGCACTTTAGATAACTGAAGATTCTCTCATGAATAACTCATGCATGTCAGTTCAGACAAAGACCCAGTTGAGATCAAAGAAGGGACAGTGTACTATCAGTTGGATGAATATTTTTCCTATAAAGGAAGCTCATCAATGAGAAGGATTTATCTCCTTCAGGACTACGCAGTTAGATCAGAGGTTAGTGAGTGTGTGAAGAGGCCAATTCACACATGTGGCTTCACTGAAACCCAAGAAAAATTACGCAAAGAAATAGGAGGCTTGAAGGGCAAAGGAGAAGGTTTGAGAGAGGCCTTTGACTGTCTATGAGCAGCAGAGGGATTGCAGAGAGAGCAGGATAGCTTGTGAGCTTATTCTTTTTGTATTCCAGACTATATTTCCACTTGTATGATAATACAGAGTTGGGGGTTTTAGGCTGAGGATTTCCCCGGGCTATTTCTTCTGTGTTATGTGTGATTGATTTCTCATTCTCAGTTATATGTGTTCTCTTGATCTTGCTCAATTCAATTAAGCTTCCGCAAAAGTGTTGTAGAAGTAGATCTTGTATTGTGTTTTAGTATATTGCATAATATGTTGATCTACAGTGGGAATTTCTACAAAGAGGAACCAGAAGATGAAGAGCCACAAACTTTGGCTGTGAGAAGGTCAGTTTGAGAAAGAAGTCAGTCAGAAAGGTATAGTCCATCTTCTTTCTATTCAAATTTTTCTTTATCTATTATTGATGATGATCCCAGAATGGTAAAGGAAGCAGTAGATTTAGAGGATGGAAAACTCTAGAAGGAGGTCATGGTTGATGAAATGGCATCTTTGCACAAAAATGAGGCTTGGGATCTAGTGGAGTTTTCGGCTAGAAGGAAACCCATTGGTAGAAAATGGGTGTTCAATAAGAAGACAAATGCAGAAGGAAAGGTGGAGAAATACAAAGATCGGTTGGTAGAAAAAGGTTATTCCCAAGTGTCGGGAATTGATTTTGGTGATATTTTTTCTCCTGTTGCCAAGGTATCTTCTATTAGATTACTTTTATCTGTTGCTATTGCTTTTGATTTTAAGGTAGAACAGATGGATGTGAAGACAACATTTCTTCACGGGGATCTGGAAGAGGAGATCTACATGAAACAACCTGAAGGCTTTGCGGTGAAGGGTAAGAAATAATTGGTATGCAAGTTAAATAAGTTTTTGTATGGATTAAAACAATCACCAAGGATGTGGTATCAGAAATTTGATACATTTATACGGGGACTTGGCTTCACCAAAAGCAAAGCAGATCACTGTGTGTATTTTAAATTAATTGGTGACCGTGTTATTTATCTGGTCTTGTATGTGGATGATATGTTGCTGATTGGAAATGACGAATAAATTATCGAGGATTTGAATACCTAATTGTCCTCCAAATTCGACATGAAAGATCTTGGTGTTGCAAACTATATTTTGGGCATGGAAATTAAAAGAGATTGGGCAAAGAGGAAGCTCTGGTTAAACCAGAGGAAGTATGTCGAGACAATACTGTAGAGGTTTAATATGCAGGATAATAAACTGGTGAAGGTTCCTATTCCTATAGGTGTGAAGTTATCTGCTAAACAGTGTCCCAGGACACAAGAAGAGGAAGAGGACATGTCTCGTGTTCCATATGCAAGTGCATTCAGTAGCCTTACTTATGTGATGGTTTGTACTAGACTAGACATTGCACATGCAGTGGGATTATTGAGCGGGTTTATGTAAAAACCAGGGAAGGAGCATTGGACAGCAGTGAAGCGGGTTTTCAGGTATTTGCGTGGCACTAGTGATTATGGTTTGTGCTACCAAGGAAGACCAGGATTGGACAGAGTGTTGGATATTCGTGGCTTTGTTGATGCAGACTGAGCTGGAGATTTGGATCAAAGAAGATATACAAGTGGGTATGTGTTTAACATATTTAGAGGTGCAGTCAGTTGGATGAGTAAGAAACAATCTGTAGTGGCACTATCAACTACAGAGGTTGAATACATGGAAGCCACTCATGCAAGCAAGGAAGCAATTTGGTTGCAGAGATTGTGTTCAAATATGGGGTTAGTACAGGGAGCTATAAGGATAGAATGTGACACCCAAAGTGCAATTTTCTTGGCAAAGAACCCTTCTTACCATTCAAAGACAAAGAACATTGGTGTTCAGTATTACTTTGTGAGGGATATGATAGAAGACAAAAAGGTGTTGCTGGTAAAGGTAGACACTTTGAAGAATACTACAGATGCATTGACAAAATCTGTGAGCTCTGAGAAGTTCTCTTGGTGTAGAGAAACAATGGGCATTGCAAGGTTGGATAAATGACTAAGCTCTCTTGTGGCCCCCTGTGGAAAGAAAACAACAAGTGGGAGAATGTTGGGTTGTGTTATATTCTTTCCACGACTAGCCTACCTAGTTAACCGGGGGGTTATAGGGGGCACAGAGCCCCCCCTTTGTTGCGCCGATTGCACAGCAGGGGGGTCACAGGGGGTTTGAGGGGGGTGGTTTTCCCCCCTCTACGGGGTCTGGGGCCGCGGCCCAGGGAAATTATTTTTGGGACCTTATATTAGGCGGGCGAACCTACCTATGGCTTTGTGCATGGTCTTCGCACATGGTTTTGGGAGCGATGGTTTTCGGTCCATGGTATTAAATGCTTCGGCATGTATATATATGTATTGTAACATTGAAAGGAACATAATAAAAAATCAAGCTGGTAGTCTCAATTTTGGGATCCAAGGGAAAATCTATGTGTATATGTGTTTTATGTGTTATGCTCTCACATTGTTTATTCTCTGTGTTTTAGAATTCGTATGCAGGTAATTTTTGTATGGGATTAAAACCTACACAAAGAAGAAAGTAACCAAGAAAAAGGATGAAGGACTCTTCTCAACACTCACTAACACATTTCAAGATGAGAACATTTGTGTAATTGATAGTAGAGCATAAAGGCACATCACCAAGCATCACAAGAAACTAAAAACATTGTCAAAAGGAAATTCCTCTTACTCCGTAGAGATTGGAGATAATAAGATCTCTCCTGTGAGAGGAATTGGATCAACCTAAATAGAGCTAGAGAATGGAGGCAATATTCATCTCAACAACATCCTATTTGTTCCAGGTTTGAATAAGAAATTACTCTCCATTTCAAGTCTAGAAAATAAAGGTGATAGAGTGGCTTTCATTAATGGAAACGTTGTAGTATGGGGTAAAAACCCAAGCATAGAAAATTATAGAGTAATTGGGATTTGTCAAGGAATACTTTACAGGTTGTTATCCCCTCTTGCTCAAGCTTTAGTTCACATTGAAATCAACCCATGTGAACTTTGGCATAGAAGATTTGGTAATCTCCATTTCAAATATCTTCCAACTCCAATTTCTATAGTAGATGGAATCCCCAAACTAAAAGAAAATCACAAAGGAGTATGCAAGGGATGTGCATTGGCTAAGAACACCAAGAGACCATTTGGAAGCAATGATTCATGGTCAAAAGAAATATTGGATCTTATTCATTCCAATGTTTGTGGTCCTATGACTCCTAAATCACTTGGAGGTCATCTATATTATGTCATATTTATAGATGATCATTCAAGGAAGACTCGAGTTTACTTAATAAAATCCAAGGATGAAGTGTTTACTAAATTTCAAGAATTCAAAGTTGAAGTAGAGAACCTTACAGAAAGAAGAATCAAGACATTAAGAACTGATAATGGAGGAGAATATACATCCAATGAAATCATAGCTTTCTGTAAGGAGTCTAGGATTAATAGGGAGCTGAGAGTCCCATATATTCCTGAACAAAATAGAGTTGCAGAATGAAAGAATCAATCCATTGTAGAAAGTGTAAAAGCAACTGTACATGATCAAGATTTACTGAAATTTATGGGGGGTGAAGGTACAAAGCAAGTTGTATACATACAAAATCATGTTGAAGTTTCTAAGTCTAATAGTTAGAAACCCTCCATGTACTTTCTGATTTATTCCTTCCTACTTATTATGATTAATTAACAAGGTATTTACCATGTAAATACTAAAAATAAACACAAGTACATGCTCAACACATTACAGATCATCAACTGAAGGAAACAGAAACAAGCACACAAATGAAACCATTATTTTTGGACTAATGTCCCCAGAAAAACCCAATGCGGGAAAACCGGTGCAGCTATCTGAGGGTTTGATTTATTAAGAAGTTTTAGAATACAATCTAGGTGCCAAATTTGGCTCACCCAACAAAGAAAAATATCGGCAGTAGTACCTCTCCTTCGGAGACAGATGCTCCGGCTGAAACCCTGGATAAACACTCTGGCAACTCCTCAGCTCCAATCTACCCCACGAAAAAATCCCAACGTCAACCTCTAGGGACTGTGTTAGCCTCTTCGGCCATCTGCGTTAGCTTTCCCGGTAGTTTCGGTTGTTCCCAACAATTCCAACTTCTTCCCTCTGCGTCATATTTCCAGGCAGTTCCGGCTTCTGCCCTCTGCATCAGCTTTCTCGGCTGTTCCAGATGTTCCCGACAGTTCCGAATGTTCTTGAAAGTTTCGACTTCTACCCTTTGTGTCATCTTTCCTGAATGTTTTGGTGGTTCCTACCAGTTCCAGCTATTCTTGGGAGTTTCGGCTTCAGCCCTCTGCGTCAGCTTTCCCCGCTGTTCCGGCAGTTCCTGGCAGTTCTGGCTATTCCCGGCAATTTCGGCTTCTGCCCTCTGTGTCAACTTTCTCGGTTGCTGCGCTGATCCTCCTGACACTATCTCTGCCTCTCTACTTCTATATTCACTACCCCTCAGTTGCAAATCCAAATCACTCTCTCAACTTTCTCAGCAAACCCAGCCCCAAAAAGTTGAAATCTTGATCTCTTGGTGTGTTCTCCAAGTGACCCTCAAGCCTCCTCTTATACTTTTCTCGTTGACAAATCAATGGCCAAGATTAAGTCCCTAATCAATGGCTAAGATTAGTTCTGGCTTGATCCATGACTTTTGGACCATTCTAACACAATTTTATATTAATTCACATTAATATTTTATTTTCCCTAAGTTTAGACTTAGGGACTCCATTAAAAATATTAATTATTTTAATATCTCACAAATTGTTTAGAATCTGACCAAACCCTTTCTGGGTATTGTAGATCTCGTGTGCCTTAGCCTCTCCACCAATTTTCATGGCTATAGAAAATCCGATGCTACCCAAAATCAACACTCCCTCTTAGTGAGGACTATGCTCTAGCAATACTCCTCACTGAGTATCACCCTGATCATCCAGCATCGGTCCCTATGTTGATGTTAGGCTTGCTTCCCATCATCTGCATTGTTTCATCCTGTACTACTACCCATGGCCCTTCCACTCCCATTGTTGCATCCGTACTGCAACTCCCTCTCATACTATTGCATCATGCTGCCCATAACACTGTCACTGCTAACTGTTGCACTGCGACCCAGTTACTGAAAAGTAAGTAACTGATCTCCCAACTCTGACATCTCTGTCAGGCTAGAGACACCCTCGATGCTGAAACTCCCTCTGCTACTGACAAGTTCTCCCTCTCTAACCTCTGCACTACTGCAACAACTCCATGAATCTTGCACCGTTGCACACCTCTCTATGCCATCTTACACTGGTGCAACACTCCCGTGCTTCTCCCACTGCTGCCTCACGCTATCCAGGGAATCCTTCACTGTAGCTCCCTCTGTTATTCCATCCACATCCATCTCTACTGACATCTGCTAGTACTGCTACTCCTCTTCGGGGCTCCCGTAGCAAGGTCTAATCCAAGAGGCTAGATACCTTGAGGATCCCACCCCTCATTACCTATAGTTCGTCTGACTACAGCTCGATGTATCCCCACTTCTGCTCAAGTGGTGTGTGTGCACTCATGGCACAATCGTCATCTGTCTCCACTTCCTTCTCTTCCCTTGCTGGCGCTACCTTGGTCTCGAAAGCCTCTCCCTTGCTCTTCTTCCTCAGACACTGGGTCACATAATGACCCAACTCCCCACAGTGAGAGCATTTGAACTTGGAGAGGTCCTTCTTCTTCCGCTTTTCTTGCTTACCCTCAGATGCTAGGGCAACATCCACCTCCTCCTCCTTCTTGATTCTGATCCCCTTGTTGTTGCTTCCTGTCTTGGTCACCCTCCTAATCTCTTCTTGGAGAAGAGCCGCCCACATTTCCTACCAATCTGGAAGGGTCTCCCTACCCAGTATGCTCTAGACAAACACCTCCTAGTCTTCTAAGATTGCATTCAAGGTTGTTCTCACCATCAACTCTAGATCTGGTGTGGCCCCTATGGAAGTCAGTTGATCTCAAGTCTCCTTCAATCGACTGAGGAAGGTGTCGATCTATTCTCCCTTTTGCCTCTGGTATGACCGTAGCTAATTTTCTAGGAGCATCTTCCTTTGCACGGAAGTATGCTGATACAACTTGGTCAGGGCCTCCCTCTCCTCCCATGCTGTATTCTTCTCAGAAATATGTGGTACTATATGATCCTTGACCCCGTCAAGAATGTTGCTCTTTGCCCTCGCCATTGCTTCCTCATACGTGTCATTGTTAGTTGGGTCAACTGGGACCACTATCGTCTTCAAGACGAAGTGCTTGACATGATTTCTGTCAAGTACGGATAAGATTCTGGCCTTCCAGACTATGAAGTTTGAGGCTCCATCCAGTCTGTCATGGTCTCTTACTCCGTGTAGTGCCATTCCTCTTCTCTTCTACTTCCCTCCTAGAATTTCTCGATGTGACTCCCTCTGAGCCTCGATTTCCCTCCTAGAAATCCTTCTAATGATGTCGATATGCCCCCTACTCTAATCATTTGTGCAACCGCACCACTGATCCAGATTTCTCGACTACAAACCCTCGGTAGCAACTCCCTCCTCCTTGGCCTTGCCATGTTAGGTACTGTTTTGACAAAAGTACCCCACCAGCTCCACTCTGCAACTTATCCACAACCTCCTAAACCCCAGCAGCCTAAAGGTGAGATCTCCTAGGCTCTGCGCAGTCCCAACAATGACAAACTAGCTCCCTAAGCCAACTGTGTCATCCCTCCTAGCCTCTGTGTGGCTCTGCGTGAGCCTATCTTTGCCTCCCTCAGCCTCTGCGCAGCCTCTTTTTGGCCTGAACTTGATGAAGCAGGCACTGCATCACCCCTTCCTTACTGTTTTGCTGCTAGGAATAGCTTCTATCACTCAGGAAATTTGTTTTCTGCTCGGCTGATGTCCTCAGTTCTCCCATGATCTGCAACCACGCTCTAATACCATGTTGAAGTTTCTAAGTCTAACAGTTAGAAACCCTCCATGTACTTTCTGATTTATTCATTACTACTTGTTATGATTAATTAACAAGTTATTTACCATGTAAATACTGAAAATAAACACAAGTACATGCTCAACACATTATAAACCATCAACTAAAGGAAATAGAAACAAGCACACAAATGACACCATTATTTTTAGACTAATGTCCCCGAAAAAACCCTATGCGAGAAAACTGGTGTAACTATCTGAGGGTTTGATTTATTAAGCAGTTTCAGAATACAATCTAGGTCCCAAATCTGGCTCACCCAACAGAGAAAAATCTCTGCAATAGTACCTCTCCTTCGGAGACAAATGCTCTGGCTGAAACCCCGGATAAACACTCCGGCAACTCCTCAGCTCCAATCTGCCCCACGAAAAAACCCTAGTGTCAGCCTCTAGGGACTGCGTCAGCCTCTTCTATAATCTGCATCAGCTTTCCTAGCAGTTCCCGACAGTTCCGGATTCTGCCCTCTGTGTCAGCTTTCCAGGCAATTCTGGTTATTCACGACAGTTCTGGCTTCTACCCTCTGTGTTAGCTTTCTCGGTTGTTCCAGCTATTCCCGGCAGTTCTGACTTCTACCCTCTGCATCATCTTTCTCGTATGTTCTAGCGGTTCCCGATAGTTCCAGCTATTCTCGGTAGTTCTAGCTTCTGCCCTCTGCGTCAACTTTCCTAGTAGTTCTAGCAGTTCTGGCAATTCTGGCTTCTGCCCTCTGCGTCAGCTTTATTGGCTGTTGCGCTGATCCTCCCGACACTATTTCTATATCTCTTCTTCTGTATTCACTACCCCTCAGCTGCAAATTCAGATCACTCTCTCAACTTTCTCAGCAAACCCAGCCCCAGAAAGTCGAAATCTTGATCTCTTGGTGTGTTGAACCGAATTGAATCCTTAAACATTTCCATGATTGTTTCAAATTATGTCAGGCTTCAAAATCTTATGAATAACGAGCTTATCATAAATGACCTCTGGACAATGGCAATTTGTGGCCAGCACGGAACAACGAGGACCCTCGGTCAAAGTGCGCTGACTGTTGGCCCATGGAGACCGCGCATGAACGCAAATTGGCAATCGGAAGCCCAGATCCAAAAACATAGTTTCTGATACGCGATTAGTGAAAATCACATATCGCAGGGCAAAACTCTCAGTGAAGGAAAGCCTCGAGCGCTCGGTCACAAGGAAAATAGGAAACCGTGTGGAAACCATCAGAAGGCGGGTCCCGTGCCCAAAACCGGTAGGATATCGCATGCACTTCGAGCAGTAAGCGGGTTTGGCCAAGTTCAGCGTGATTCCACACACTGGGTGACACGCGTATAGTGGAGGAGAGAGAAAACCGTTTACATCACGTGACTAACGGTCGAGCAACTTTCCCGTGCAATATAGAGGGAGACCGTAGGATCTGGAGGCTCCAGATCAACGGTAGAGAATCAACCCGATGGAAGACCAGATTTGACGGGGAAATAGACTGAGGTACATGAGATTTGGGGTCCGACATGACTGATGAGTTGGCAGAGGAATCAGTTTCGTGGGCAATCTTGGAGCAACGGAAATAATGACTGTTCAAAGAGAACTTGCACCCAGTTCGTGAGGAAACAAGTGGCCACCTCCCTGTGAGGTGTTACACAGCAATGATGAAGCAGAGCAGGGGAATTCCAGCGGAGGGAGGCAGGCGATCCAGAGAGCCGAGAAGCAGAAATGAATAGTCAGGGAGCAGATTGGCTTTAAGCCACAAACATATAAAGAGCAGAGGAGATAGAAGTAGAGAAAGAAGTGAATTGTAGAGAATAGAGAAGCCGAGCTGACCTACATAGCAAAGGCAGCATCAAGCAGATAGAGACAGAGAGAGAGTCCGAGAGCCTGTGAACTCCAGAGAAGGCTTGAGAGGTTCAAGCAACTCCTCTGTGTATTCCTGTCGGGTATTGAGTACCAAATTGGACTCATACCACTGAGACCAGTTGAGGTCGAGATTCAGTAAGGGGAGTCTGTGTACTCTAGAGACTTGGGGGATCCAAGTACAATCCTACTGATCATTCTTTGTTAAGTGAGACTCAAATTGAGCTCCTTATTGTAAAATCTCTACTTTAAGACACAATAGAAAGGCCACCACTAAAGGCTGGACCAAGAGATGTAACCCGGGAGGATTGGGTGAACTCCTCATCAAATTTGTTGTGTTTTTGTATTTGCTTACTGCGTTTCTCTTACTATTTCAAGTGCCTGTGTATTTCACAATCTTATCGATCCATTTCTTAAAATAACATAGGCACACCCCAACACATGGGTCTGTAATACCTTCATTAATTAACTGAGATCATTCACGAGTGATTTCAAATCAAGTGGTATTAGAGCTTCTAGGTTGTTTAAGGTTAGACAAGATTGTGTTGGATTTTGTTGTTGAATGCTAACTAGATCAAAGCTTAAATTAGGAGAAGGAGAGTTGGTTGAAACTAATCCAGAAATTGGAAGAGTCTATTCCAAGAAGAAAATGTCAGAAGAAAATCCCTTGGAATCAGATCCCCAGTTCATGGATAGTTTTATGACCTTGAAGTCAATGGTGGAAGAAATGTATAGGGACTTTAGGAAACATAAAGATGAAGATTCATCAGGCTCCAACCAAGACAAAGGAGTAGAAGAGTCTCTCCTCCATGACCACTCTAAAGGCAAAGGGAAAGAAGAAAAATTTCTCACACCTCCTAATAGCCCTGAAAGTAAAAAGAAGACATCTCTGATTAAATTAGATGTTAAATTTGATTTACCAATATATGATGGAGAGTTGAATGCAGAGAAGCTGGATAATTGGATCAGACAAATTGATGTTTATTACAGAGTGCAGAGTATCGACTCAGACAAGAGTAAGATTCAGTTGGCCAGCCTACGCCTCGGAGGCATTGCCTTGGTATGGTGGGAAGGCAGGACACAAGCTGACATGAAGAGACTTGGTAAGATTCTTTCTGTCTGGAGTGAATTTGTTTCTGCGATCAAAAAGCAGTTCTATCCACTAGCTTACATGCAGCAAGCCATGATGAGCTGGCAAACTCTTCGCCAATTGAAAGGGAAAAGTGTACAAGGTTACACCCAAGAATTTAGGAAAAGAGATTTGATTCTAGGAATTTCATTAGACTCACCTGAGACTCTGTTGAAGTACATAGGTGGTCTACACAGTTACATGAGGCACACCATCCTCATGTTTAATCCCACTAGTATAGATGAGGTATCTGTTCAAGCTACACATCTAGAAGCTAGAGGAAAGAATGGGAACCCAGAAGTTGGGGGATCATCCAAGCCCACTGCAAGCAAGAATAAGGAGAAAATAAAACAGAAATGGAAAGAGAGGAAGGCCAACACTGCGTAGAAAAGCAAGTCTTCATGCACTCACTGTAAGAAGGATGGGCATAATGATGAGCACTATTGGATTCTGCATCTGGAGCTTAGACCTAAGAAGTTCGAGGGCAAGAAGAAGAAGATTGCTTCAGCTATTTAGAAAGATTTGGGGTCGAACTCAGGAGATGAAACAACCATTGCAGCCACAGGTATAAAAGGTAAAAATTCGGAAGCATCTACTAGTAATTCTGCACAATCTATTAATGATGAATAAAATGAGAGAAAAAGACATGAGCTTTTCCATATTCGGGTTATTTCCAAGCATCAAAAGGTTGATACTTTGTTTGATAGTGGCTCACAAGTAAATTTAATTTCTGAAGAAATTGTAAAGAAGTTGGGATTACTGACTACACCTCACAAGAAACCATACCCATTAGGTTGGTTAAGTGATAAAGCACAACTACAAGTGACTAGAAAATGTAAACTTAAGTTTTCTTTTGGGTCAACATTTGTAGATGAGGTTGAGTTAGATATAGTTCCTTTGGATATATGTGGAATTGTTTTGGGAAGTCCCTACTTGTATGATAGAAAAGCTATTTTCTATAGAGTTGAGAACAAGTATCTACTCGTTAAAGATGGAATCGAATACTTTGTAAGGGCTCATAAGCTCAAGAATAATTATACTCTCATAAACTCAGGGCAGATGAAACGAATTGTAAATTCATGCAAACAATTTTTACTGATGGTTGTAAAGGAAAAGAAACCTAATAAAACCAATGTATTTGATGGATGTGATGCTAAACAGCAAGCTGATTTAGAAAAAGTTGTTTCAGAATATGATATCTTGTTTCAAGAACCTAAAGGTCTGCCACCCAAAAAGGAAATAGTGCATGATATTAATTTGCAGCAAGATGCTCCATTGCCTAACATCGGAATGTACAGGTTGTCCGCTTTAGAGAATGCAGAAATCAAGAAGCAGGTGCAGGAGTTGCTCGAGAAGGGGTTCATGAGACCTAGCACATCACCATGTGGGTCTCCAATCGTTTTGGTAAGAAAGAAAGATGGCTCATGGAGAATGTGCATTGATTACCGAGCACTGAATAAGATAACAATAAAAAATTGTTATCCCCTTCCTCGCATCTATTAGATCAATTGAAAGAAGCTATTTATTTTTCCAAGTTAGACTTGCATAGTGGGTATCATCAGGTTAGAGTTGCAGAACAAGATGCATGGAAGACTACTTTCAAAACAAAGCAGGGATTGTATGAGTGATTGGTTATGCCTTTTGGCTTAACTAATCCTCCCGCTATTTTCACGAGAATAATGAATGATGTACTTAGACCTTTTCTTGATGATTTTGTTATTGTATATTTGGATGACATTCTTATATTTAGCAAAACGTGGGAAGAACATTTAAAGCATGTTAAGCAGACACTAGATGTTTTAAAAAGAGAAAAACTTTATGTTAAACTCTCAAAATGTGAATTCGGAAAAACATCTTTGAATTATTTGGGTCATATAGTAGGGGGTGGTGAATTGAAGATAGATCTGTCTAAAGTTGCAGTCATTGTAAACTGGCCTAAACCCAAATCTGCTACAGAAGTGAGAAGCTTCTTAGGAGCAGTGCAATATTGGAGAAAGTTCATTTCTAAATTTTCCTTGATTGCAGCTCCCTTACATGCTTTGACAGGATTGAACAAGGTGCTTCAGTGGGGAAGAAAACAACAGAAAGCCTTTGACACCTTGAAAGAAAAGATTAGTACAGCACCAGTACTAGCACTACCTGGTCTTCAAAGACCATTTGAGATCCAAACAGATGCCAATGACTATGCCATGGGAGCAGTGTTGATACAACATGGTAAATCCATATGTTATCATTCTGAGACATTTAATTCTGCAGTAGTTAACTATCCCACATATGATAAAGAATTGTATGCATTAGTACAGAGTGTGAAAAAGTGGAAACAATACTTAATGGGCAAAGAGACAATTATACATACTAATCATCAACCACTTCAATATCTACACTCCCAAACTAAGTTGCAGCAATCAAGACACTATAGATGGATGGGTTTTCTACAACAGTTTCATTTAGTCATCAGATATAAAAAGGGCATACACAATAAAGTTGCAGACATGTTATCTAGACCAATTATAAATGCATCTACTATACTTAAGCATAACTCAGTATTGCATGAGAGCTACATTGAACAATATGCTCAAGATATAGATTTCAAAGATGTATATGCAACTTTAAGTCAAGGCAAACGAGTAGAAGAATTAGATTATCATGTTAACGACCGACTCTTGTATCATTGTGGGAAGCTATGCATTCCACAAACTGAAAGAGTAAAGATAATTCGAGAAGCACACAATTCTCTAATATCAGGTCACTTTGGGGTAGGTAAAATAGTTGCTCAGCTACAAAGGTTTTGTTATTGGCCAAAAATGAATGAGACAGTTTCTACATATGTAAGAGGGTGTACCATGTGTGCTAAAAGCAAGCCCAGCAATAGAAAACTAGGCTTGTACACTCCACTGCCAATTCCTTCTCATCCTTGGGAAAGTGTTTCCATGGAGTTTTTTGGAGGACTACCTAAATTTAGGAAAATTCATGACTATTTATATGTTGTTGTGGATAGGTTCAGCAAAATGTGTATTTTGATACCTTGTAATAAATAGATTACGGTTGAACAAACTACAAAGTTGTTCTTTCAGCATGTATGGGTTCATTTTGGATTACCCACTTCCATTGTATCTGATCGAGACACCCGATTTGTTGGGAAGTTTTGGTCGAGTCTGTGGGAACTGATGGACACCAAACTGAAGAAAAGCATAGCCTTTCATCCATAGATAGATGGCCAGACAGAAGTGGTCAATAGGATAGTGATCCAGTTGCTCAGAGGCTATTGCAGTAAGCATCCCAAACTTTGGGATGAACATTTGTGTTATGTGCAGCATGCTTACAACCGAGAAAAACATTCTTCTACACAGAGATCTCCTTTTGAGACCTATTTCGGTTTCAAACAAAGGTATCCCTTGGAATTTGTCTTTGGTAAAGACATAGATGTTGATGGACACAGTGATGTGGACAAGGCAACCAAATTCTTTGAACAAATCCAAGAGATTCACCAGGCAGTACAGGAAAAGCTGGAAAAGAGCCAAGCCAAATACAAGGCAAGGCATGACAAGCATCGGATGGAGCATAGTTTCCAAGTTGGTGATCAAGTCTGGTTGTCTATCAACAAAGACAAATTGCAAGGTGAAGGTAAAAAGCTAAAGCAAATAAGGTATGGACCTTTCAAGATACTTGAGAAAATTGGTGAGAATGCTTTTCGCCTTGATTTACCAGCTTACATGCACATCTACTCAGTCGTTAATGCAGAAAGCTTGAGACTATTTGAACCTTCATTAATTGAAGATCCCGAAGAGCAGAGTCAATTGCCTTCTATTGATGATTTGTTGCCTGAATATCTCAATGAATTGCAGGAAGACATAGTTTTGGACAGGAAGGTGAGGACGACGCGTAGGGGAGATGTTGAGTACCTCAGGATTGGACTCAAGGGTTCCAAGCCAAGCAGTGCAAAATGGATAGAGATTGGACAAGTGAGACAGTTATACCCTCACTTAGTCGATGCTTGAAAACCAACTTTTGGTGGTCCAAAAGCTTTTTCAGTGGGAAGGTCGTGATCCGAATTGGATCCTTAAACATTTCCATGACTATTTCAAATTATGTCAGGCTTCAAAATCTTATGAATAACGAGCTTATCAGAAATGACCTCTAGACAATGGCAATTTGTGGCCAGCATGGAACAACGAGGACCCTCGGTCAAAGCGCGCTGATCGTTGGCCCATGGAGACCGCACATGAATGCAAATTGGCAATCAAAAGCCCAGATCCAAAAACAGAGGCAGTTTCTGATACGCGATTCAGGGCAAAACTCTCAGTGAAGGAAAGCCCCAAGCGCTCGGTCATGAGGAAAACAGGAAACCATGTGGAAACCATCAGAAGGCGAGTCTCGCACCAAAAACCAGCAGGATGTTGCGTGCACTTCAAGCAGTAAGCAGGTTTGGCCGAGTTCAGCGCAATGCCACACACCGGGTGACACGCGTCCAGTGGAAGAGAGAGAAAACCACTTACATTGCGTGAGTAATGGTCGAGCAACTTACCCGTGCGATATAGATGGAGACTGTAGGATCTGGAGGCTCCAGATCAACGGTGGAGAATCAACCCGATGGAAGACTGGATTTGACGGGGAAATAGACTGAGGTACATGAGATTTGGGGTCCGACATGACTGATGAGTTGGCAGAGGAATCAATTTCGCGGGCAATCTTGGAGCAACGGAAATAACGATCGTTCAAAGAGAACTGACACTCAGTTCGTGAGGAAATAGGTGGCCACCTCTTTGTGAGGCGTTACACAGCGATGATGACGCAGAGCAGGGGAATTCCAGTGGACAGAGGCAGGCGATCCAGAGAGTCGAGAAGTGGAAACGAATAGTCAGGGAGCAGATTGGCTTTAAGCCATGAATAGACAAAGAGCGGAGGACACAGAAGTAGAGAAAGAAGTGAATTGCAAAGAACAGAGAAGCCTTGCTTACCTGCAGAGCAAAGGCAGCATCGAGCAGACAGAGATAGAGAGAGAGTCTGAGAGTCTGTGAACTCCAGAGAAGGCTTGAGAGGTTCAAGCAACTCCTCTGTGTATTCCTGTCGGTTATTGAGTACCAAATTGGACTAATACCACTGAGACCAGTTGAGGTCGAGATTTAGTAAGGGGAGTCTATGTACTCTAGAGACTTGGGGGATCTAAGTACAATCCTACTGATCATTCTCTGTTAAGTGAGACTCAAATTGAGCTCCTTATTGTAAAATCTCTACTTTAAGACACAATAGAAAGGCCACCACTGAAGGCTGGACCAAGAGACGTAGCCCAAGAGGATTGGGTGAACTCCTCATTAAATTTGTTGTGTTTTTGTATTTGCTTACTGTGTTTCTCTTACTGTTTCAAGTGCCTGTGTATTTCGCAATCTTATCGATCCGTTGCTTAAAATAACATAGGCACACCCCAACACATGGGTCTGTAATACCTTCATTAATTAACTGAGATCATTCACGAGTGATTTCAGATCATGTGCTCTCCAAGTGACCCTCAAGCCTCCTCTTATACTTTTCTTGTTGACAAATCAACAACTGAGATTAAGTCCCTAATCAATGACTAAGATTAGATCTGGCTTGATCCATGACTTTTGGACCATTCTAACACAGTTTTATATTAATTCACATTAATATTTTATTTTCCCTAAGTTTAGACTTAGGGACTCCATTAAAAATATTAATTATTTTAATATCTCCTAAACTATTTAGAATCTGTCCAAACCCTTTCTGGGTATTGGATATCTCATGCGTCTTAGCCTCTCCACCAATTTTCATGGCTATAGCACATCCTATGCTACCCCAAATCAATAAATAGAAGTCCCCACCGATCTCTAGATAACAAGACTCTCGAAGAGGTGTTCACTAGGAAGAAACCAATTGTAGATCATCTCCTAATTTTTGGTTGTCCTATCTATACACATATAACTAAGGAAAAAATAAAGAAGTTGGATCCATATGTCATGTAGGGAACATTTTGGGCTACTATAACTCTTCTAACGCCGATAGGCTCTACATAAAGGAAGGACACTCAATAGAAGTCAGTCAAGATGTGATATTTGATGAAAGTATTGCATTAAGGAAGTCAAAGGATTTCCCTATGGACTCTCATGATGAATAAATTTTGGTATTCAAAGAAGAAGTTAATAGGGAAGAAGAAGAATCAAAGCATGAAGATGAAGTTCCTTGTGAACCAATAAAATTTGTGGTAATTCTCGAAACTAGAAAAAGACCTAACTAGTCGAAGTCTACACTTTTAGATGCATAAGGTCATGGATCATATCAAGGTACATTCAGGGAAATCAAGAATCCCAAATGATATTTTGGGTATGCAACCTACATGAAAAAACTAATTGAAGTATATTCATCAACTTTTGAAGAAGCTACCAATCACCAAGAATGGAAGGATGCCATAAAATGAAGAATATCAATCTATAGTGAAGAATGGAGTTTGGAAGATCGTACCTAGGCTTGAAGACAAATATGTGGTAACTTCCAAGTGGCTCTACAAGATCATACATGAAACAGATGGAAGTATTGATAAATAAAAGACAAGATTTGTGTCTAGGGACTTCTCTCAATAAGAAGACATCGATTAAGAAGAGACATTTTCTCCAATAACAAGGTATACAACTATTTGTTCATTTGTCTCTTTGGCAGTATCAATGGGATAGAAAATCCATTAAATGGATGTCAAGGCTGCATTCCTAAATGGAATAATTGATGAGTAAATATATATAGAGAAACCATTGGGATTTGAAGTTAAATACCGAAAAGCATATGTTTGCAGATTGAAGAAGGCATTATATGACCTCAAGCAAGCAACAAGGGCATAGTATGCTAGGATGGATGCATATCTACAAATATTAGGCTTCTCAAAGAGTTTTGTTGATCCAAACCTTTATATTAAGGTTGTGAAGGGAGAGCTGATAATCATTATTTTTAATGTAGATGATCTTCTCTTCACATGTGTGGAAGGTCGAATTAAAGAATGTAAGAAGCAACTAGTAACAAAAATTGACATGAAGGATCTAGGGTTGATGAGATCTATTTGGGACTGGAATTCTAGCAAGGACATGATGAGATCTATATAGGTCAAGGAAAGTATGTGATTAAGAGGTTGAAGAGGTTTGACATGATGGATTGCAAACCAATGACAACCTTGGTGATCACAAACTTGAAAATACTGAGTTCCAAATCAAGCCCTGTGGATCCTTCCAGGTATAGGCAATTAATTGGCTCACTGATGTACTTGGTGAATATTCAGCCAAACATATTTTTTGAAGTAAATATTCTTATTAAATTCCAAGTGGATATGAGGCATGATCATTGGATAACAAAAAAACATATACAAATATATCTGCAAGGAACAATCCACTACTACCTAAAATATGATAGGAGGAATGATGTCTACTTTTTGGATATACATATTCCGATTTGGAAGGAAATGAGCAGGATGGAAGGAGCACTATAGGAGGATATTTTAGTTTCAGATCCTCCATGATCTCATGGATGAGCATAAAGCAAGATACCATTGCTTTGAGTAGTGTTCAGGCTGAGTACATTGCAGCATGTGAAGTAAGCAGGGAAGTTGTTTGGTTAATGAAGTTGTTATCAGACCTATTTGAAGGAATTATGGACCCTAAAGTGATAAATTGTGATAACAGCAGTTGTATATGATTTCCTGAAGACCTAATATTTCTTGGAAAGACAAATCATATCAACAACAAGTATCAGTACATTCAGAAGCTAGTACAAGATGATTTGCTACAACTACAATATATCTCCACTAATGATAAGGTAGCTAACATATTGACAAAATATCTTCCTAATAAGAAGCTTGTATATATGAGAGATAAGATTGGTTTGGTTGATGTATCCTCCTTGATTACGAGGGAGAGATAGACACATCATTCTTGTCTTCACTTGGGAAGACATAATGGAGGATTGGGTAACCATCTAGAATCTGATATTCTTTGAGTATGTGGTAGGGCATCCAAGATAAGAGTAGTCATGGACCGATATTATTAAAGGACCATCTATCCAAGATAAGGATAGTCCAAAGAAGGTCATACTCTATGAACACCAGGGTGGGGTATGTACCTTGAGAGACAAAGATGACGGTGTCTATAAATCATTGGTCTCACCAACATTGTACTTTGATCTTGTGGAGAGATAGAGTTGTTAGTCAAGGCTTTTCTATATGACAATGTTGGTTGATATGATACTAAAAACATGGGTTACTAATATGATTCTTCTTATAAGATCTCTTCAGATTGAGAATTTCCATGTACCATATATGAATACCTCCCTATTAAGAGGTAGTGTTGAAAAATGTGTAACTAGGTTTGGTCTTCATAAAAATTAAATGTAATTTTGATTCTGGTAAATTGTAAAATGAAAGAAAAATATTATTATTATTTTTGGAGCATGGGTTTCATGCTCAAGGTCTCTTATTTTATAGGTCAAGCACCCATTGAGTGCTTCTAGGGTTGGTCCTAAGTCAAGAAGTCAAAAGATTCATTGTCATAAGTTGAAGACCCCATTAGGCACATTGTAACTTGTAAAGAAAAAAAACTATGTCCTTAAAAGTGTCAAACACCCTTCAAGACCAAGCCAGCCTGGAAGTTGGTAAGTCGGTCTAATTTGAGGAGAAACATCCACCTTGAGAAGCCTATATAAAGGAGGACAATAAACCACCTTAGATCACATTCATCCCTCACTCATTCAAGAGAAAGAGGAAGAAGAAGAAGGAATCCAACAAGGAAGAGGACTAAGGAGACTTGTCTTTGGGCTATTTCTCTCTTACACGTGCGAAGGAAGGCCACATTTTCTGCAACTGATCTAGTTTTTTCTTCTACATGTTCAATCTTGAAGAAGAAAAGGAAAGAAGGTTATAAGAAGCCATCCTCAAGCTCCAAAAGGACGAGAAATCCAAGTGAAGGTCTGTGGAAGACTTGGGAGGATAAAAGAAGCTCACACATGTGGCAGAATCAACTGCGGGAGGGCTGAACACTTTAGGTCTGCAGTGAAGGCCACAATTTTGCAATTGGGGGTCAAAGTTGTGCTAATGGAAGATATTTGACTTCGTTTGACTTGAACAAGGAAAGAACATCATCCAGAAGGGTTGGACTTGGTATTGGAGGGTGTTGGTATTGGTCTAAAGATCTTAGAATTCATCAATTGAAGAATATATAAGAGAAGAGATTTGTAGGTTTTCCTATCAAGTGGAGAGGTTTTAGCCCTCGCTTACAACTTATATTATGTGTTCTTGTTCTTCTTGTTTTTGGTCACTATTTGATGATATAAAAACACAATAATAAGTAAATAATCTAATAACTAAGAAAAAGTAAAAATACATCACAAGTAGTTATCAAGAAAAGAGAAATCACTCTAATCATTGCCCTATAGATTTCTCAACAGAAGATATAATAATGTTTTTCTAAATTTCATGTTGATTATTATGTGGAAAATTTAAAATGAACACCATCCATATAACATGAGATGTCAGTCATGATTTCCTGTCAAATTTACTTTTACAAAATATGGGGCCCATTGTTGGGGCTTGTTTTTTCCCAATTTTGACACCCTTTCCAGACTTTACCTCTCCCATTTTGAACTATCCTTGACCCCTATTATGCCTATTTCAGTTATAATATCTAGGTTTTGGCCAAAAGGGTGCCATATGCTGAAGGTATGCAAATTAACATGAAAAAGCGTCTTTTACCTTAATCTTAAGCATTCCTTAAAGCTAGCTATTATTTATTGAATTATCATGCCAACTAATCTAGAGTTCTTGTGCAGATTTATTTTGATTCGAAACAAGCCCGCATTTCCTGCAGACAGCATGTGCAATCCTATTTCCTGCCGTGGCCGTGTTCTGTTCGAAATGCAGGAAGAAGCATGCCTTGAGGGAATGTCTTGCAGATAGTATAGAGGTATGCCGAATCTGTGAAGCTGAGCATTCCACTGATCAATGTCCTTCACTTCCTGAAATTAAAGCAGCATATATAGCAGATCAAGGGGTTGTCAATGCACTTTATGCAATGGAACCTCAAAGACCATGGCAACCATGTGCTACAGGTATGTCTCAATCGCATTATCAAGTTCCTTATACTCAAAATCAGATGTGGAATATTCCAATGCCCTGGCAACCTTGGCCTCCACAACAGCCTTGGTAGGGGAACTTCTCTTACCCTACTGCAAAAAATTTTCCCTCTCAAAACTTTTATCCACTGCAGCCCACACAACAACAAATGATTCAACCTCAACAGCAGCAACTTCAGTTTTCTGCCCCACCAAATCAACCTCGTCCTACGCAACTTCCTACCCAGCTAGTGTCTAACCCCAATAATAAAACCATCCAATCTACTCCCAACATTGGATTTCTCACTTTTCCCACTTTTCCTACCTTTTGTATTGCACCAAAGTCGCTGCAAGAAATTTATGTTCCTATGTTACAGGAATATCCTATGTTGCTGCAGGAAATTCAGCTTAAATCTGGAAAAGTGGTGAGTCAGCTTGGAAGAATTGAAGAGATTGTGGAGGAAGATGATCTATAAATGCCTGAAGTTGAAACCAAACCTGAACCAGCAACAACCTACTTCAAGGCCATAAGAATCTTCCTCATCCCATATGATCCAGCCTCCTTTTCCAGAGAGGTTGGAAATGAAACTAAAACAGCCCGAGTTTGATCTTGTGTCTGAACTGAGAAATGTGTGCATTAAGATCCCGTTGCTGCAAGCAATTAAGGATATCCCAATTTATGCAAAAATAGTAAGGGAGCTATGTACCAAGGGGCCAAGAAGACAAAATAAATAACTCTCTACAATTCAAGTAGGTGGAAAGCTTGCAAGTTTAATGCCTATCAGATTTATTACTAAAAAATATGCAGACCTTGGAATTCCTGTGGTTACCACCTTTATCAATGGAAATCCTATAAATAACACTTTAATTGATTTGGTTGCAGCCATTATTGTGATGACTATGGAGACATTATATCGAATAGGAACCTTTGACTTGTTGCCTACTCTTACCATGTTAGAGCTAGCAAACAGGTCTAAGGTAAAGCTAGAGGGGGTATTAGAAGACATTGTCATCTCATTAGATTCTTGGAAGTACCCTGTAGAATTTTACGTTCTTCAAACCAAAACCAACTTAGGAGGGAATCCCTTGATCTTGGGGAGACTGTGGTTAGCCATGGCAGATGCTTATATAAGGTGTAGGTCTGGAGACATGACCATCACTCATGGATCTGAAACAAAGCACATTAAATTGTATCCCCCTTCTCAACCTCTCTTAAGATCATAAAATACAAATTAAGAAGAGCATGATTCAGAATGTATCCGACCAATTTTGACAATAGCCCAAGATATGAGCCTTAAAGAAAATTTAGAATAGAATTTAAAAAATTGTTGTATTTATAATCCTGATTTTTCGCAGCAAGAAGAAGGGAAGTCTAGTCATAATTTAGATATCATTACTAATCTGTAGGATTTTCATGAACATAGTATAGAATCCGAACTACATTCAACCCTATTATCTGCATTTCCTGCATATTCTATGACTAAATGGGGAAGGTAGTTCAGATCTTTCTTGAAAAACCTTTGAATATTAATTATTCCTTAACCCCTGAATAGCAAAAGCAGTTAATTCAAGCATTGAATAACTTTTCAGACACTTTTACTTGGGAATACACAGATATGAAGGGCATTCACCGAGACACGTGCATTCATCATATTTATATAGAAGAGAAATCTAGGCTTGTGAGACAGCCACAAAGGAGGATGAACCCCGCTTTAAGCAAAATTGTGAAAGATGAATTACAAAAATTGTTAAATGTAGGGTTCATCTATCCTATCTCGAATAGACAGTGGGTATCTCCATTGGTTATTGTCCCCAAAAAGAATGGTAAATGGCGAGTGTGTGTAGATTATAGGGAACTAAATAAGGCTACTTTGAAAGATCACTTTCCCTTGCCTTTTATAGACCAAGTGTTGGACACTTTAGTAGGAAAAAAATATTTTCCTTCCTAGATGGGTTCAACGGGTACAATCAGATTAGGATAGCTCCAGAAGACCAGGAGAAGACTACATTCACATGTCCCTAGGGTACCTATGCATATAGGGTATTACCATTTGGTCTATGCAATGCACCAGCCACATTCCAGCGGGCGGTCCTTGGTATTTTCTCTGATCTTTTGCATGATTGCGTAGAGGTTTATATGGATGACTTTACAGTTATGGGTGATACTTTTGAAGAGGCTTTACATAATCTTGAGAAATTTTTATAGAGATGTAGAGAAACTAATCTTTCATTAAGTAATGAAAAATGTTTTATGATTATGAATGAAGGTATTGTTTTGGGTCATCATGTTTCTGCTACAGGAATTAAAGTTGATCTGGCAAAGATTGAAGTTATTGCAAAGCTGCCCCCACCAACCAATCAAAAGGGAGTCTGAAGTTTCCTTGGACATGCAGGCTACTATAGAAGGTTTGTTGAAAATTTTATGAAGGTAGTCTCTCCATTATTTAAATTGTTCACTAAAGAATCTGAATTTCATTGAAATGATGAATGTCAAGCTGCATTTGATACACTCAAGGAAAAACTTTCTTCAGCACCAGTCTTGAGAGGCCCAGATTGGAAATTTCCCTTTCATATTTCCACTGATGCCTCTAATTCAGCCATAGGAGTAGTACTGGGTCAAAAGGAGGATCCTGTAACCCATGCTATTTATTATGTTAGTAAAAATTTAACTCCTACATAACTGAATTACACGGTAACTGAAAAATAATTCCTTGTTGTAATTTATGTTATTAATAAGTTTAGACATTACATCATGGGCTATGAAGTTTTTGTACATATTGATCACTCTTCCATTCGATATCTCATGAAAAAACTAGTTACTAATGGCAGGATTACTAGGTGGCTTTTGTTGCTACAGGAATTTGACATCACAGTATTGGATAGGCCAGGAAAGGAAAATCAGGTAGTTGATTTCTTATCTAGACTCAACCATGCAGGTGAGGATGTTCATGTTAATGATAGCTTTCCTAATGAATTTTTTTTTCTATTTCTGTTAAAACACCTTGGTTTGCGAACATGGCCAATTACCTTGCTACAGGAAATTTGCTCCCTTACTTTTCATCTAATCAGAAAAAGAGAATTATTAGGAAAAGTGTTGATTAATCTTGGGTTAGGGGAGATCTTTTTTTCACTAAACCTAGTTTGATTATCCACGAGTGTGTAAGGGAAGATGAGATCTATGACATTTTGAGAGCCTGTCACGATGAACCGTGTGGAGGAAACTTTGCATATAAGTGGACAACTTATAATATCCTTCGCTCAAGTTACTATTGGCTAAGTCCTTTTTAAGATGCAAGAGAGTATGTATAAAAGTGTGACAACTGCCAGAGAATGGGGTGGCCTGTACAATCAGATGAGATGCCTTTGTAGCCATAGGTTCTCATAGAACCTTTTGAGAGGTGGGATCTTGATTTTGTAGGTCCCATCAACCCTATGTCCAAAGGTAAGAAGTATATTTTAGTTTGTACTGATTATGTTACAAAGTGGGTGGAGGCAAGAGCACTACCTAGAGCAACAGAGAAAGCAGTGGTAGATTTTCTTTTCTCTGATATTTTTGTAAGATTTGGGGTACCTAGGGAGATAGTCACTGATCAAGGTACTCAGTTTGTGTCAAAGCTTATGCAGGGAATTGTGCAGAAATATCAGATTACTCATCGGAATTCCACCCCTTATCATCCATGGGCAAATGTGCGGGTGGAATCAATGAATAAGGTATTGGAGACAATCCTTACCAAGACAGTGCAATTACATAAGAAGGATTGGTCTAACCGACTTCCTGAGGCATTGTGGGCTTACAAGATCACATGGAGAAATACCACTGGCTTTTCTCCGTATGAATTGGTGTATGGAAAGCAAGTTTTATTACCCATTGAATTTCATATCAGGACTTTCAAGATGGCAATAGATTTGGGTATAGACCTTGATGAAGCTCAGCAGCAGAGAATCTTGCAGCTCAATGAGTTGGATGAGATTAGGCAAGATGCTTTTCAGCATACTGACTTGATTCAACAACAACAAGCTAAATGACACGACAGATACCTTAAAATGAATCAGTTCAAAGAGGGAGACTGGGCATACTGACTTGATTCAACAACAACGAACTAAATGACATGATAGATACATTAAAATGAATCAGTTCAAAGAGGGAGACTGGGCATTGTTGTATGATTCAAAATTTAAGAACTTTAAAGGGAAATTTAACACACATTGGTTGGGCCCCTATGAAATTGAGAAATTTTTTGATAATGGATATGTTCGGGTTAAAACCATTGATGATGGGAATGTTACCTTCTTGGAGGAGGAATTTGTGGAAGAAATTGTGAAGAAAAGAAAGCTGGAGATGGTGAGAGAAGGAGTCATTCCTTCCACTATCTCTTCCTAATTTCTTGCTGACACAATGAGCTCACTCTGTTCCTCCTCGTGCTTGGTAAACCATGAGAGGAATGTCTATTGGGTACAGGTTTATTCCTTTTTCCGGGCCCAATGGACTAGTTACGGAAAAGGATCCCCTTGGAGTCTTCTTTTCCAGGTATTTCATACTCTCTAAAATTGAAATCTATCAAGCATTGACTACCCTGGGCTCGTTAAAATTACAAGTCAGTAGGTCCTTTGGGATCCTCTCAATAAATTTTGTTTTCAATTAATCTTGGATTGCTCGTGTTGTACTGATGTGGGATTTCCTAAGACCCTCCTTCCAACAATATTGACCCATCGAAATCGGCAAGTTATCTGGGTGCAATATCAGAGTCTTATGATGCCTTGAAGCTTGTATGCCCTAATGACATACTATCTCGCTAGCAAGAATGGGGAATCACTATGGCCCCTTGACTGCTAGATCTTATAGGGGGGTTCGACAACAACTCATTAATTCACACCCAATAGGATGCATCAAGGTACCTTGGTCCTCGCTCTCATTAAAGGTGATGGGACTCATATTGGTTAACAATTGACCTCAATGGCTGGTAATCTAATGAGGTCATTGCACATTAGACATCAAAACCTTTATTCATGTGCAATTAACTGTACAAAAATGAGGGAGAAGCGTTGTATGGTGGTTCGATTTCCTGTAGAAGCTTTGCAAGTCATGGTCTGGTTTCCTGCATAAGCTCAGTAAGTCATGGTTTGATTTCTTGCAAAATGTTCAACAGTCATGATTCCATTTCCTTCAGAAGGCTTGCAAGTTATGGCTCCATTTCCCGCAACAACACCCTAGTTTTCTGAAAAACAAAAGCCATAGACAGAACATTAGTTTAAATTATATAAAGTACGGACAAATTTTAATTATGGGTTGAGGTCAGGAATTATGAGGTCATACATTTGATTTAAATATTAAGTGGGTTATCATTTCAAGGACAAGCACATGTCATCCAAGGACTAGACCGTTGGAAGGTAAGCTTGGTAAGGTACAGCTGGTGACAGGACACTTGAGGTAAGAGGTAATTGACGCTTTAATTTTAAAACATTTGTATGGTTTCTAGCTATGGTTACCCTTGCGGAAAAACGCGGCCATAAACCATTGCATCATAACTCTAGCTCCATGCCCGATTGCCATGATTTTGACATGACCAGTGGACATACTCTCCATATCTTTCTGTAGGTCAGATCATGATGATAATCATGATCACGACCTGTCTCTCGAAATCTCTGTGCTTTTTGATATTTTCCATATTAAGCCCTCCCTTGTTGCGCGATCCTTTGCAAAATCTTAGCACGATATTTTCAAAGAGTGCATGCGTCTTGTCTTCCTGTTTTTCACCATGTCAAAGCTGTGTGCCCCCGTCCACTTCAAGCCGCAAGGCCCTGAACTACTGGAAGCTGACCCTTGCAGTAAGGCAAGACTGGAAAAAGTGGGGTGGCTGCCATTTTTCCAAAAATTTAGCAGCCACAATTTGGAGGTAATGAAGTCTTTTGCCCTGAATCTAAATGGCGACAAAGCTCAAGTTGGGGATGTCCAGTTCAGGTTAACCGAGGGTTTGGTGGCGTGGGCATGCGGAATTCCACAGCAGGGAGAGCGCTAGTTTAAAAACCAACATTTCAACAAGGGTTTGTGTGCGTCCTTTCTCCGGAAAGAGAATTCAGACCTTAACTGGAGCAAAGGGATTTCACGGGACTTTTTGAAAAGTAAGTACTGGCACCTATTATTTTTCCTGCGGAAATATATAACGTGTGAAGGTTGTTTTAGGCTCGCATTCTTGTTTCACATTCGGCTCCTCACCCATTTTCATGACAAGCCGTTAAATTTTCCGTATTATTTGATAATGTCTCTGATGAAGATGTCGATGATCGCCAAGGAGAGGGGGGGCAATTTAGAGGAAAAATTATATCACCATGGGCTAGTGAAAATCATCCTGGTAGAGGTTTTGAAGGACAAGAAGTGGACATGGGAGGAGTTTCTGGCCGAAAATTACTTTGCAGATAATGAAGAATCTAATTCTTCGAAGTCCACGGAAGAAACGCCAGCAGAAAAACCCAAGAAAAATCCGTAGACCCTTGGGCTACAAATAAAGGAAAAAGAGGAAGATAAAGACTCTGACCCTTCAGAGTCTACAAAGGAAAAACCAACAGAAATCGAAGAAGAATCCAAGGACTCGTGGGGCACTGGTAAAGAAGGAAAATATGACCCTGACTCTTCAGAGCCCACAAAGAAGAAGCCTGTAGAAAAACCAATGAAGAAGAAGCCTCAGACCCTTGGGCTATAGACGAAGGAATAAGAAAAGTACAAAGAAGTGGTGGTGACTAGGGAGACTGTGGGCAAAAATCCTAAGTCGAAGAATGGAACTTCCACCTCTGCTAAGAGATTTACTAGGAGTCAGATTGTTCAGCTGGCTATAAAGGATACTGTGGAAGTAGAAGTATTGCCTGAGACACCTGACAAAAAGAAGGAGAAACATCACGGCCCACCCAAAGGAAAGGAGAAGATAGAGTCAACTAAATTCATTGGTGAAGAAGCAATGTCCTTCCAGGATTCCCCACTACATGGAAGCAGGAATGATACAACAGGAGAACAACAAGAAAAGGAGGACCGTGGTTCGCCTCAATCCCTCCAAGGACATCATGAAGGAGAAGTAACTCCCCAGAAAAAGTGGTCTCTATAGGAATTAGAGGAAATCATCACTGAGCTCACCATTTCAGAATGAGATTTGAGAAAGGAAAACGAGACCCTGAAAGAGAACAACTTGTGCATACAGAAAGAACATGAGGAGTGGGTTTAGAAAGCGGCCCGAATCATGAAGAAAAAGTAGGCTCGGATTGATCATCTGAAAAAGAAGAATGAATTATACAAGGTTCAAATTCCTGTAGAATCCAGTGGTAACCAGTTGGACCAGTTGGCAGAGGTAGAAAATCAGTTGGTTGTAGTAGCTGCAGCTTAGGACAAGGAATGATTTCCTTTTTCTTTTTCTTTTTGCGGAAGGTGCAACATTTTTGCTTGCATAAGGGGCATGCAAGAAGCTAGGTGTGGGGGAGATGTTGGGGCTTGGTTTTTCCCAATTTTGACACCCTTTCCAGAATTTACCTCTCCCATTTTGAACTATCCTTGACCCCTATTATGCCTATTTCGGTTATAATATCTAGGTTTTGGCCAAAAGGGTGCCATATGCTGAAGGTATGCAAATTAACATGAAAAAGCATCTTTTACCTTAATCTTAAGCATTCCTTAAAGCTAGTTGTTCTTTATTGAATTATCATGCCAACTAATCTAGAGTTCTTGTGCAGATTTGTTTTGATTCGAAACAGGCCTGCATTTCCTACAAACATGCATGTGTGATCCTATTTCTTGCAGACGCTCTGGAATTCCTGCAGACGCGGATTTCCTGCAACTGCCTAGATTTCCTGCAGCAAAATTGGTGGTTAGCTATGTTCCACTAATTTCTAAATCAAACAAGAACATGGGTTTTGTGGGGAATCTATCATATATGGATGCTGTCCTATTGGCCGTTTCAGATCCGCCAACGAAACCACCTAGATTTGCAGACCTCCTCTCGTTGGCCGTGTGAAGGAAAGCTACAGCTATGTAACGAATTTCGTCTAATCCATGCTTTCAATCATGGATTAGACTCAGTATAGCTAAATTTGATACTTTGTAATAGGACTGTTAGCCAATGGCTCAGATTAGTAGTTTTCCTTACTTCGAGCCACATATGGGCTTTTGTATTTGTATAAATTCGGCTCTAGTTTATATTGTAGGGGGTTGTTGGGTTGGCTTCAGCTGATACTGTATATCAGATTGTACTCGACTGTGACATTTTTAGATTAATACAATATTATATGTTCTATCTATTTCACTGAGCAAGATCTTCTAATTTTGAAGGGGTTGTGAGTGAGGGAGGGCCCCCTTTTCTCACAACTCCCTTAGTTTAGTGTGTGTATATTTTATTTATGTTATGCAGTAGTAATCTATTCCTACAACTAATGTACTCTTTCTGATATATCAACAGCAAATGATTGAATGAATAAGTTTCATGTTAATGTGTGGATTTCATTTAATCAAGACTTGATTTACATTGTTGAGTGAATTTCTTAAATTGTTGTAAGTTTGATTTTTTATCTTTTCTAATCAACATCAACAATACTAAGAGTTGTAGAGGGATGTTTCAATCCACTCCATAGCCTTTGCTGCTAAATGTTGATGTAGAAAAGAGGCATTAGTTTTGTATGGATGACTGGTTAGATTAATAAGCACTCACAGTATTAAGCCTGCATATATTTTGCACAACATCTCATAAGCTTACCTGCCCTGGGTTGATGATTTATGTTAATCAAATTATAAGTCTATAATTTAAGTCAACACCCATGCTAAGGGTGAAATATGAACGCATGATGTATATAGATGTTATCCCTTCTTTAATATTAGTGTGGTTATGGCAAGCCATGTAAATTATGGCGAGAAAATGTGCTAAATAGAATTTCACATCCGAGACATTTATAGGATAGTTGGAAAAGGCCCATGGAAGGATATGGGTAGAGGTAGTTTCTTGCCCACATTTCCTCTACCTAGAGATGGATTATCTCAGTAAGGGAAAAGGGTTGGCCAAGAAGGTGAGATGGGAAATACCTAAGGCAACCATGTTGGTTTTGGATCCTAGTTGGAGGAGGCCCAAATTCCTCAAGACATGACACTGTTGGAGGAAAAGGTAGTATGCTTCCAAGAGGAATATTTTGTTTGACCAAGCGTGGTCATTGTCAACAAACTTTCCTTCATGTGAAATTGGCTCAATCTAGTTAGTGGAAACTAATGCTAATTGGTTGGGAGCAACATTCATTTTCTCACTATAGTTTTCATGTTAGACCAACTTAACTAACCAGATAAGTGACATGTTAGAATAAATTTTCTATATGTTTCTATAATAAATTTTTGTACATCCTAACAAGAAAAGAGCCTAGCGCTCGGGAAGAAACTACTAGAAGTGTAGTTCCTCTATTATATTATTAGTCTTTTGGATTTCTTTAGCGAGAGGCTAAGAGAGTATGCACTTGGCATAGTTATGCCTACTTTAATCATTTTTATGATTAGAGAGTTATGTGCTCTTTGAGTACTTGTTGAGGTACTATGATTAAAAATATCACTTGACATTGCATAAATAATTGATAGTTGAAAATGTTGTGATTAAACGTAATGTGATTATGATTGGGAGATATTAATTGGATTTGTTGGCCATATGCTATTGGGAATCAAGATTGTTGTAAGACCAAAACCCACAGGTGTTAGCCAATGATCACATCGCCGGAGATAAGGATCGATGAGAGGTAGTTAGTCCATGTCACGAAACACACGGGGAGTGTTGGTTTATCCAATGTCCAACAATATCCCCCCCAATGCAAGTCGAGTGTGTATCGAACTTGTGACCTACACTCTAATACCACTTGTTGGGAATCACGATTACCATTAGACCAGAACCTGCAGGTGTTAGCCAATGATCTCATCGCCAAAGATAAGGATATATGAGAGGCAGTTAGTACATGTCTTGAAACACACGAGGAGTGTTGGTTTATCCAATGTCCAACATATGCTATGGGGTGTTTCCATGGAGGTTGATAAACCACCCTAGGTGCTTGTTATTGGGTTGATAAACCACTCTTGGAATACTTGCCACAGATGATAAACCACCTATAATTAAATTATCGCGTGAAGTGGCCATGGTTTCCAAAAGTGTTGACAAATAACAATAAGTTTTATAAAGACTTTGTTTTTGTTTTCTATGAAATTGAACAATGGATAAAAGATTGAAAGTAAAATTGAATATTTTTGTAGCTATAAATGTTTTTGACTATTAATAGAAACATCACTACTCTTACTTATTAATATTCTTGAAAATAAAATCCTTCATTTTGAAGGGGAAAGACCCACTTTTTGGTTTTTCTCATTGTAGAACTATCATGACTGGAGATAGATGTCATGATTGGTAGATGATTTAGAAAGAAGATTGTGAAGATAAAATAAATATGAATGAAAAGAAAATTTCAGTGGGAAATAAAGATGAACATTGAGGATGATGTTACGTTTAAGGGGGGGAGTATGTAATATCCCTATCCGTTAAAACTCATGTATTTACATATTATGGAAATGTTACTAACTTAGTATGTATAGTGAATGGTGGCCATCAAGAACTGTTGCAAACAATTTGCAACTAATTCGATGAGCTTTCTTGCCTTATCAATTCTCTATTGTTAATATTGTGGTGGCCAAGCATTGAAGGGACTGGGCACATAACTAGGAGAAGTTGCTAATGAGACGTTTCCTTGATTGCAAGAAGGATGATTACAAAAGTAAAGTTTTTATTCCCTTGACAATCATATTGAAGGAGGAATCGATGATTGTGATTGAAGGCATGGATCTTGTTTGCATGGACAACCTACCGAGGTAGAAATTCATCACTATATCCCATGGAAAGGCTCTCGGTAATGTTCAATAAGATGGTCATGTGGCTGATTTTCTTAACTACTATGGCCTCGACTAGGATACACAATCACACCTTCGGCTACATCTTCTTACCTTCACTATCATGTTTCTTTATCTCTCATGCTTTTACATGTGCTACGGTCTTATATATTTATACAGATAAATGGATTTCTGAGAAGAGCAAAGTTCTTTCAACCTCGGAAGAGATGCTTTATCCTTTGTTTCTCACTTGGGTATTTTAGTAAATGGGATTAAATATGCAAAATTTTATATATGCAAATCTCATGCGTAGAGATTAAGTTGGGATTTCCTTTTGAAAGGAGCTATATAGTTATTTGTAAAAATAATAATTTATGGGATTTCTTTTTGAAAAATTAACTAATGAGATTTCTTTTTGAGAAATAATATGTAGATGTCATGTGCAGAGATACTATAAGTTATAGGACTTTATTTTGAAAAGATAAGTAATGTTCTTATGCTCAAAGATAATAAATATTATGATAGTTTTCACAAGAGAAAAATATGTGCTTATATTCACATAGATAGTAGTTATTATATTAGTTACCTTGAAAAAGAATGTGTCTATATGTACTAAAATAATAGCTATTGTGTTAGATTTCTTGAAAGAAGATGATGTGTTTACTTTCACAAAGATAATAGTTGTTGAGCTAGTTACTGTTGGGAAAAATAATATGCAATTGCATGCACAAATATAATAGCTATTGGGCTAGTTTTATTTTTAAAAATGTGGGTAGTTGTGGTGGTTTTTCTTTTGGAAAAAAATGTTTTCTTGTGTGAAGAAAATAATAGTAGTTGTGGTGTTTATCTCTTGGAAATATTACCCTCTTCTTGTTCGAAGAGATAATGATAACCATGGCAATTATTTTAAGTATTACTGTCAAAACCATGGTGATTCTTTTAAATATTACCATATTCTTGTAGGAAGAGGTAAAATATATCTATTTCCTTTCTTATAATGCATGGGAGGTATGGATAGATGGACATGCCTTGGAAATATTTATGCTTTTTACTTTATGCATGTGAAATTTGGATGGATAGACATGTGTCATAGCCATACACATGCTGAGATAAATAAGCATGTTTCTATAATTATGTACTTTTAATTAACTTTTAATTAATGCATGTGTGGTGTTAATAAATAAACACTCTTCAATACTCTATATGCATTTTACTCATGCAAATGAAAATATTTTTGAAGCATAACTAGTAGAGATATATTATTTGAGTTTTATAAGTATTTTATAATCATGATGGCAAAGTTGTTAATGGTAGTAATTGCAGGAAAGAAATGTGACTTATGCAAAGGATGAATTAATTCTGTATAAACCATCCCTTACACAACCACTGAAAATGGACTATAGTTAACACTACGATAGACAATGCATTAGTTGTTCATGCATAGCGAAGGATCGTTAAATGTAGGATAATCCACTACCGGAAACAACTAGGCCACAAAGACAATGCTCGAGGAATTGTGGGTTAAAGTGTTTTTATAGCATGATTAATGTAATAAATTATAGATAACTATTAAAGATGATATTTCCTTGTAATATTTTAATAATGGATAAGGAATGGACTCCCTTGCTATCATTGAGTGAGGGGTGAACACTCTCACGAAATTTTTAATAAAATAGACTTTTTTTTCCCCTTCGGGGTTTCCAGGGTATATTAGTGTCCATTTATGTGTCTGCCTAGTTTGTCATTTTTATGTTATTGCTACCTTGCATAATGTTGACACTTACATCATCAAATATGTGATTAACTAGCCTAATTAAATGAACAATGATAATATTGCAAGGCTACAATAGGAAGCTTTATATAACATGTTGCAACATTGGTTGCTACGTTATGTGAATTTTTATTCCAATTCTGATGTTACTTTATGTAATGACGGTGATTTTATGTAATGGCCAGTTAAAGAATATGGAAGTTGTTGGGAATATTACATGCTAGTAAATCTAGTAAAAATTTTCTAATCTTATATATTTTTACATGATGTTTACCAAGAAGACGTTACAAGATTTTATCCCTCTCAATATTTAGTAGATCCAAAATTAAAATAAATCTAAGTTAATCTAACTCTAAAACAAAATTTATATAACCTATAACTCAAAAATATGAAAATACTCCCTACACTTCGACATGTGCTATCAATGAAATCCGCGTCTTTAATTTTATCAATATTTAACAAAAATCTATTTGGCCATTGTTGCTTTGCCAACTTCCCACTAACCCAATATTTTTATAAGTAAAGTGGATCTTAAAGACCATTCAAAAACACTAAAATTTCTAAACAACCAAAAAGACTAGCATTTATTATTCACCCAAAACCACCTTTACAAATTATTTCTTATTTTAATGTTTACCAGTGAAATATATTTACATACATCTTACCAAAAATGCTTTACCGAATATTTCAAACTTTCTTAACAAAAGAACACTTAAACAAAATAGGATTTTTTTACTCTTATATAAATGACATATACTTGGCTTGTGCCAAAACTCCTTTGTAATACATTTCATGTTATATTAACGCTTTGTTATATAGATTCTTGTTAAGCTCTTAATATGATGTATTTTTTTGAAATTATAAAAAAAATATTTTAATGAGGTTATTTTTTATATAAATATTGGTTATATATATTTTTTTATTTTTCATAATTTCTAGAAATATGATTTTATATTTTAAACAATTTTTTTTTTTTTAATTGAATGTTCTTTTCTCGAAGAAAAAAAAAATGTAATTTTCATTAAAAAGGTTGAAAATTACATTCATTAAAAAGGTTGAAAATTACATTTTATATATACATTGTAGTGGATTAAAAAATAGGTCGTTATGAAGATAAAAAATATTTATAAAAAAATTACAAAAACTTCAAGCTTAAAGCCTATCTTAGACATCATCAAAGTGTATTATCAGCAAAAATACATATATATCATAAACATCGCTAAAGGAGCCTCCAGAGCAGAGAGAGGATCTCATGATAAACATAAAAACATGCCATAAGAATCATATAGAAGCTAAAATATGAACTCAGTCCTACATATGTTCATCTCCATGGTTTTTATAAAGGACTTGTGGTAGAACTCATAAAATACATTGTCATTATGTTCTGAAATCTTCCATGTACCAAGTGCTCATGATAAACATAAAAACATGCCATAAGAATCATATAGAAGCTAAAATATGAACTCAATCCTACATGTGTTCATCTCCAGGGTTTTTATAAAGGACCTGTGGTAGAACTCATAAAATACATTGTCATTATGTTCTGAAATCTTCCATGTACCAAGTGCTTGTTGCATGCTTACGTTGGAAAGGTAATCCGCCATGGAGTTCCTTTTCCTATAAATACGAGAACATGAAACATGAAATTTGATCAAAACTTATTTTTTATTGCAAGACCTCTTCCAACATGGGAATAAGTGTGTGCACGTGACATATTTCAACTTCATTAAACCAATTAATAATAAGTAAGGAATCACCAAAAATCTATAGCTACATGCATCATTTTTTTATAACAAATTGTCATGTGGAAAGAGTCAATTTTGCGGACAAAACCGACCTCCCTAGAAATTAAGGCTTTTCTAGTGACAAACAAAACAATCAAGCACTATCTTTCCCTAAATATGCATTTAAAATAAAAGAAACCAGGTGTTTAAGGCTTACCTTTAGTCCAACGCTGTTTGTAGCGGCCAAGCCTCTTCGATCCAGATGAGCTCCTCTCCTTGAAGCCTGCATACACAAACAAGCAAACGATTACATAGCACCTGAATAACTCATATAATAAAACATATTCATCATAAAGACCAAGGAGTTTATGAAACAAATTATATATAACAACTTGTTGAGAAAAATGAACTTAATTGTATTAATTGGAAACAAAAGAAACCTTACAACCAACGCCTTGGTGTTGTGCAGGTCCCTCCCAGGGTCCAGCAAGAGTTCTCCTCTACTTTGATCAGCTCACCCACTTCCAAATGAAGCTAAGAAAGGAATGTGATCTCTCCTCTCAAGCTCTATAAGGGAGTCCTAATTTCAGCAGCATCTACCCTTAGGAATGTTCAGCTTTCAACCTCCCTTGCCTCTGGCCCAATGCCTATATTTATAATGCTTTGGAGGAAGTTAAACAGGTCCACCATCAATGGGATAAGCCCCTCTTTCAAAGGGATAGCTCCCCTCTTCATGGGATAAGTTCCTCTTTCATTGGGATGCATGAACCATCTGGAGGCGCTCAATCCACGTCAAACCATCTTCTAGAATGCTCTAGAATCGACCGCAAGTAAGTTTTTTGAAGTAAAACTTGCACCTTTTGACTTTTACAGGGGTATGCACCCACCCCTTTACAGGCAGAGCATACAAGTACGCAGGTATTATGTACTTGAGGTGCGGGCCCGCAGGTAAGAGTAAGAGAAAGTGCGGAACTAGAGTTATATTGATTTTTTAAAGGCTTTCTCTCTTTTTTGGAGTTTGACATGAGGAGCAGAGGTATAAGACTTGCCAAGGAGGACAATATGGTTATTGATGGAGCCATACTGACTGCAAATAGTCATGGTGACAAATTTTAGTGTAACACAAATAATAACAAGAAATTTAGGCTATAAAATTTCACATAATTATTTGAACCCCAACCCAAACTGCTTTGAAGTTTAAAAGAGTTTTTTTTTTGTGTAAGTATAATGCAGCTCCTCCCCCACACTCACCACCAGCCTAGGAGGCACCATCAAAATAGATCCAAGGACGAGTATGATCCACTTCTTCTAGAGATATATGTTGTGTTTTATGACTAAAGTTTAACTTTTAAATCAACTCATATATAACCAATTTTAATTGAATGTTATTTCTCACATAATTATTTATTATTAAATATTTTCATCTTCTAAATCCTATAAAAACATGCTTTTAAATTTATTATCAATTTAATAAAAATAACATTTTAAATTTAAAATAATATATCAGCCCCACGGGGGTAGGCGAGTTGGTAATCACAATGCGGTGAAGTTCGTTAGAAAGGCGGGCTCCATACTGAAGGTCACGAGTTCAAATCCCCCGAACTAGCCCGGAGCTGTGGAGAGGGGCGGGCGCAGTTCCCAGGGGTTATAGTGGTAGCGGTCAGAATCGACCCCGTGTTACGCGAGTTGCAAGGCTGCTCCAATTGCCAATTCCTCTGTAATATATATATATATATATATATATATATATATATATATATATATATATATATATATATATATCTATCATTATTTATTCAGTACCTCGGAAGTTTAGTTGGCGATGGATGTGAAAATGAAATGTTATGTGTGTGAAGATTTGAGGTTCAAATCACTTTGATTCCCCTGTGCATGTGGAAGAGACATACATAGACACATAGAGGTTATAATGATAGTTATTGAATCAAATCCATATCACGCAAGTACGAGACCAACCTAGTTACAAATTCATATTCATATATATATATATATATTATTAATTTATAATATAAAAATAAATTCTATATCAAAACTTCATATCTAACCACCCTTTAACATATGATCCATTTTCTACCCTTCATGTCGCATGTATTAAAAAATAATCTTCAAAAACAATGAAAAAAAATCCTACCAAAGCAAATTTTTTATGTAAGAGTAATGGTTCCAAATGGATTGGAGTACATCTATGCAATTCAAATAAATGTATCTATATTATGTGAAAGCAATGGTTCTAAATGGATTGGAGTAAATTTATACATCCCAAATAACTATTTTAATTGTATTTTAAAGAATTTAATTTTATTTTATTTTAGTTAGAGAAGGAAAATTATATAAATATATAAGAATGGAAAAGGTATATATTTTAAATATTATTTTTTATTTTTCATTAAAAATATATAATATATTAGATATCATTTTTGGGATTCAACTGCGTTAAGTAAGTCATTCACGTATGACCATTTCCATGAGAGGTAGTCGTAACTGACTAGTTTCTCATGATTTTTGAATAGTTTACTTAGCACTCATTGCATCGGGTGATGCTCACAGGGGTGAAGAAGTGGGATTGAAACTAGTGAAATGAATCACATAGCGTCAATCATCACTTCCGGGGCTTGCACCCAGTAACCAGGACTTCCCGGGAGGTCACCCATCCCAGATCTCCTCTGGCTCAAGCGTGCTTAACTGTGGAGTTTTCCCCACAATCAAGCCCACTTAGCTTGCTACCCCATTTGCAAAACCTTAGCAAGTATTGTGCCTCATGAACCATTCAAGAAGAGATCCCTTCACTCTTTTTTGAATTTAAGTTAGGGGGTTTACGCAGTGCATTATATTAGATATCATTTTGGGGATTCAACTGCGTTAAGTAAGTCATTCACGTATGACCATTTCCATGAGAGGTAGTCGTAACTGACTAGTTTCTCATGATTTTTGAATAGTTCACTTAGCACTCATTGCATCGGGTGATGCTCACAGGGGTGAAGAAGTGGGATTGAAACTAGTGAAATGAATCACGTAGCGTCAATCATCACTTCTGGGGCTTGCACCCGGTAACCAGGACTTCCCGGGAGGTCACCCATCCCAGATCTCCTAAGTGGGCTTGATTGTGGGGAAAACTCCAGAGTTAAGCGCGCTTGAGCCAGAGGCGATCTGGGATGGGTGACCTCCCGGGAAGTCCTGGTTACCGGGTGCAAGCCCCGGAAGTGATGATTGACGCTATGTGATTCATTTCACTAGTTTCAATCCCACTTCTTCACCCCTGTGAGCATCACCCAATGCAATGAGTGCTAAGTGAACTATTCAAAAATCATGAGAAACTAGTCAGTTACGACTACCTCTCATGGAAATGGTCATACGTGAATGACTTACTTAACGCAGTTGAATCCCAAAAATGATATCTAATATAATGCACTGCGTAAACCCCCTAACTTAAATTCAAAAAAGAGTGAAGGGATCTCTTCTTGAATGGTTCATGAGGCACAATACTTGCTAAGGTTTTGCAAATGGGGTAGCAAGCTAAGTGGGCTTGATTGTGGGGGAAACTCCACAGTTAAGCGCGCTTGAGCCAGAGGAGATCTGGGATGGGTGACCTCCCGGGAAGTCCTGGTTACCGGGTGCAAGCCCCGGAAGTGATGATTGACGCTATGTGATTCATTTCACTAGTTTCAATCCCACTTCTTCACCCTTGTGAGCATCACCCGATGCAATGAGTGCTAAGTGAACTATTCAAAAATCATGAGGTCAGTTACGACTACCTCTCATGGAAATGGTCATACGTGAATGACTTACTTAACGCAGTTGAATCCCAAAAATGATATCTAATATAATGCACTGCGTAAACCCCCTAATACTTAAATTCAAAAAAGAGTGAAGGGATCTCTTCTTGAATGGTTCATGAGGCACAATACTTGCTAAGGTTTTGCAAATGGGGTAGCAAGCTAAGTGGGCTTGATTGTGGGGAAAACTCCACAGTTAAGCACGCTTGAGCCAGAGGAGATCTGGGATGGGTGACCTCCCGGGAAGTCCTGGTTACCGGGTGCAAGCCCCGGAAGTGATGATTGACGCTATGTGATTCATTTCACTAGTTTCAATCCCACTTCTTCACCCCTGTGAGCATCACCCGATGCAATGAGTGCTAAGTGAACTATTCAAAAATCATGAGAAACTAGTCAGTTACGACTACCTCTCATGGAAATGGTCATACGTGAATGACTTACTTAACGCAGTTGAATCCCAAAAATGATATCTAATATAATGCACTGCGTAAACCCCCTAACTTAAATTCAAAAAAGAGTGAAGGGATCTCTTCTTGAATGGTTCATGAGGCACAATACTTGCTAAGGTTTTGCAAATGGGGTAGCAAGCTAAGTGGGCTTGATTGTGGGGAAAACTCCACAGTTAAGCGCGCTTGAGCGAGAGGAGATCTGAGATGGGTGACCTCCCGGGAAGTCCTGGTTACCGGGTGCAAGCCCCGGAAGTGATGATTGACGCTATGTGATTCATTTCACTAGTTTCAATCCCACTTCTTCACCCCTGTGAGCATCACTCGATGCAATGAGTGCTAAGTGAACTATTCAAAAATCATGAGAAACTAGTCAGTTATGACTACCTCTCATGGAAATGGTCATACGTGAATGACTTACTTAACACAGTTGAATCCCAAAAATGATATCTAATATAATGCACTGCGTAAACCCCCTAACATATATAATATAGTTATGAAAATTAGAAAACTGTTAATTAGCTTTTAATATAGGCCCAACTTAATTTCTAATATGATTTTGTTAGGGCTATTGCACCAAAAAGTGTTCTATAATTACTATGGGAAAATGTTATCATGTAATGTTACATAATATTGTGTCAAAAAACTATTGTGCTTTTATGAAATTTATTAGTGCCTTTGAAACATTGGAGCTATCTTACATTTTTGGAAGGCCTTTGGCCTCTTCCTTCAATGTTGTCCAGACCCTGTCATATCAACTCCATTTTGATTGGAAGTGGGGACTTCACTTTTGATTTCTCATTGGGTGATATCACCTCCATATTGAGACTATCAACCCCTCCCCCACTACCCTTGACATTCTAGAGTTTAATGCCCTTGTGGCCAACAACCAATTCGGCCTAAGGCCTTGTCCTAGAAAATTTGTCAAGAAGTTGGATGAAAATCCCAAGATTACTATGAATTTCAACCCATCCTGAGAAATGGCCTTGCATTTGGTAGATTAGAGGTTGGTTAGATAATTCTTGGGGCTTTGGCCCTCCCCCCGTTTAATGAACTCCTAGGTGGAAAAAATTTGGCACCCTCTTATCCAAGGAAATGTATCCTCCTCATTATGTGTTAAGTGGTTCTTTTCTTTCCTATTTCAAGAGAAGGAAGATTGGAATAGAACCTCTCGTAGTGGTCTATATTTCATGGGAATGCAAGGGCTATTTGAATAGATGGAGCCTTGATTTCAAAATTGAGAATGACATCCCTTCAACTATTTAACTGTGAGTGAAGTTGCCATACTTCACTCTCCATTGCTGGGTTGAGGACACCTTTTAGAGTATTGGAAACACACTTGGGAAATATATTGATAATTCCAAGCCACATGAAGGAATGCAAGCTTGGGCAAATATCTATGTGGAGGTTGACTTAAAAGAAGGCCTCTCAGAGGCTATGTAATTAAACTTAGATAATTGGTCCTTTCTACAAAAAATGGACTATGACGAACTTCCATTTAAGCACAAACCATGCCATGGATATGGCCATTTTGATAGAACCTTCCCTCAAGCTAAGAACCAAAGAAAGAAAGGGGGAGAATTTGAATAACGAAATAAATCGAAGTGCCTCTGAGGAATCAACATGTGGAAAGTCACCAAAAAAACACCTACAGGACAAGATGTTATGTAAAATGCTCTTGCATCCCCAAAGGCTCCATCTAAAGCTTAGACATCTTCTTCCAATAAATCCAAAGAGGTTAGCTGCCAAAAAAATAATTCCATAGCATTTGAAAATCTAGAAGAAGGATGTGAAAACTAAATCAAGGTAACTTAGGAGATGCATAACCATTCTAAATGTTGGATAAAGTTGTCATTGATGTCAATATGATTGTTTAAGCATGATGCATGAACCCTAGGTACATACAATATTCCCTAGTTGAATCCCTAGTCCTAATATGCTCTCTATGAAACCCTAACCCTAATCTATGAAACCTTAACCCTAGTCTATGAAACCCTTACTGTAAAATGCATATATATATGAACCTTTCTCTAAAATCCTAGCATGGACAATAAAGCCCTAAGTATAATGGATGAAATTATAAATAACAAAATATATGAATTACTAAAACCCTTAATGCAACACTATACCCTAATAACATATATGTCTTAAAATTCTAAAAGTTATTTATTAAAAATGAGCCTCAAAATACTTTTTCCATTCCTTGAATACATTAATAAAACATTTATAAAGTTACCTACACAACATGCATAATTTTTGCAAAGATAACATATTAAAAATAAAGGCTACATAAACAAAATATTCTCAGTTTTGACCCTCCCCCCGTTCAGTGAACTCCTAGGTGGAGAAAAGTTGGCACCCTCTTATCCAAGCAAACATATCCTCCTCATTCTGTGGTAAGTAGTTCTTTTCTTTCCTATTTCAAGAGAAAGAAGATTGGAATATAACCTTTCGTAGTGGTCTATATTTCATGGGAACTTAGGGGCTCTATTTGAATAGATGGAACCTTGATTTCAACATTGAGAATGGTATCCCTTCAACTATTTCACTGTGAGTGAAGTTGCCATACTTCACTCTCCATTGTTGGGTTGAGGACACCTTCTAGAGTATTGGAAACATATTTGGGAAATATATTGATAATGTCAATCCACATGAAGGAATACAAGCTTGTGCAAATATCTATGTGGAGTTTGACTTAAAAAAAGGACTCTAAGAGGTTGTGTAATTAAACTTAGATAATTGGTCCTTTCTACAAAAAAATGGACTATTATGAACTTCCATTTAAGAACAAATCATGCCATGAATATGACAATTTTGAGATAACTTTCCCTCAAGCTAAGAACCAATGAAAGAAAGGGGAATAATGTGAATAATGAAAGCAATCGAAGTGCCTCTAAGGACCCAACACATAGGTAGTCACCAAAAAAGCTCTTGCAGGACTAGATGTTATGGAAAATGCTCCTGCATCCCCAAAGGATCCATCTAAAGGTTAGACATCTTCTTCCAATAAATCCAAAGAGGTTAGTTGCCAAAAAAATAGTCTCATAGTATTATAAAATCTAGAAGAAGGATGTGAAAACTAAATCAAGGTAACTTAGGAAATGCATAACCATTCTAAATGTTGAATAAAGTTGTCATTAATGTCAATATGATTGTTGAAGCATGATGCATGAACCCTAGGCACATAAAATATACCCTAGTTTAAGCCCTAGTCCTAATATACTCTCTCTGAAACCCTAACCCTAAAATGCATATATGAACCTTGCTCTAAAATCCTAGCATGGACAATAAAACCCCAAGCATAACGGACGAAATTCTAAATAACAAAATATATGCATTACTAAAACCCTTTATGCAACACTATACCCTAATTCCATATGTGTCTTAAAATTCTAAAAGCTATTCATTAAAAAGATAATAAATTATTATTAAAAAGGAGCCTCAAAACACTTTTTCCATTTCTTAAATACATTAATAAAACATTTATAAAGTTACCTCCACGGCATGAAATTTTTTTGCAAAGATAATATATTCAAAAGAAATGCTACATAACACAATATTCTCATCTCCACGCACTATACGGCTCCACTAGTTCGTGGTCGGCCCCACCAAAAAAAGTTTGCTTCCTCTTAAAAAGTCATGACATTTCATGAACTTACAAAATGTATAAATATACAACTATAGTCATACGCTTGAGGAGATTTCATGGAGAAGATAGGGGAGAGAACAAAGGTAAAACAAAGATATAAAGGGAGGATGCAAAGCAAGAAAAAGGAAGGACGTAGAGCGAAAAAAACCGAGGACACAAGTTGAAAAACGATTTGAAATGAAATGAAATGATATTTTAAGGTCTACGAGATTAATTCGGTCAAGAAGATGTGATTTCCGCAAAGAAAATATAGAGATAAAAATAGGCAAGTTCTTTAAAAAAGGATCCTACATAAGTTTAAAAGCAAGGAGCCAAATATTTTGAAAGTTCTTGAGTAGTTGAGCCTCAGAACTGAGGTAGATAGTAAATACAACTCGTACCTATGTTGCTTGATGCTAAACTCAGACCTATGATACTTAAGTGCATCTCAGACCTCTAGCACATGTGGTAGAACTGCAATAAGTCTGGCCTATGGATTGAATTGTGTGCTTGAACTTGTAAATAGACCTGTGATACTTGGACCTGTTCTATGCAGAGAATTTCAAATCTTGAAAAGCTCGGAACTGTGGATAAATTAAATTCAGACCTGTGAAACTTTGACAAACTTCTCTCTTTTGATATAACCCTTTAATTTGTAACAATTCTAGAGCAATTCTGACTTTGAAACTGTGACATAGAAAAGAAAGTACTGAAGTATATGTGAGAAATTTTTTGTAGTATATGTCTGAGCAAGGTCCTATGTGAAATAGAAGAATTGAAGCAAGAATTTAAGGAGAAATTCTCTTGGGTTTTGGTTATATTTTTTGTGCATGTTTTGGAACCTTTTTGGACAAACTTTTGGCCTCTTTTGTAGCACATAGTTCCATCCAAATTGACCATTTCACCATCAACATAGACCCTCTTGAGAATTGTTGAAGAAGACACCTTTCAAGTCTTATAGAAGACCTATTGAGGAGAGTGGTTGGCAGTTTCAAAGCAGGCTTTGGGAATCATTTGAAGCAGCTTAGTGACAAACTTGAAGGCATTGTTTGATGAGTTACTTTAAAGGACTCTAGAAGACACTTGTAGAATTTAAAGTTATTCTTGAAAGACACTAATGCATGATTGAAGCCCTCATGGAGTAACCTTGAAGAAGATTGATTGGATATCATAAAGATTTGTGAAGACATGTTTTTTGGTTGATAAAGTTGTCATTGATGAGCTAAGTGAGGGCATTGTTGAAGGAACTTGAAGAAACTACCAGGGCTTGTTGAAAAATACATTGTGTTATCGGGAAATCTAGTGTCTATGCAGAGCTGCTAGTCCCACTAAGACTAGTAGCTATCTTAGAAACAAACAAACTAAAACTACTTTCATTTTCCTTTATGAGAAGTAGATAAGAGGGGAACAAAGGAGACCAACCTATGTCTTGCGCTTGGTTCCTTGTTTCATTCCTCTCCCTTCTGATAGATCTTTGCCACTCGCTTCCTCGTCTACCCAGCTTCAAAGAGCACTTGTGGAATCAAAGTAGCATAACACTATCCAAGAACAGAGATCTACTATCATAAACAATATAGGACCAGAAATATATTGACCACACAAATGCATATATCATCAATCATACAAGAATGTGGAGGGAAACTTGAATAGATTTATTAATATCAAGAGAAGCAAAGAGGATTACAACCAATTGTTTTTACCCAGCGCCATCCTCTCAGCAAGAAAGCCCTTCTTCACCTCATGAAAAGCTTAGATCACCCAACACTATGATGTTACACCAAGAAACCAGCAGCACTTCCTTACAAGATACAAAATTCCAGCCTCTGGATCTCTGGGATGAGGGATCCATATATAGATGTTTGAAAGGGGGGTGAGTCAGCTTTTGGGTTTTGATTAGAGTCCTCTCTCTGATAGTTCTTGATTCCACTTGGAGATTGATGATCTCTTACTCATCCCTGGGCGAATGCAGAGAGGCAAGTGTCACAGGAGAAGTTTCTAGAAGATTCCATGATCCTCCACCTCGCAAATTGACTCTGCCATTTGTCCACTCTCGCCCATCGCACCCCATAGAAGGATTTTCAGTATGCATCACACCTCCCGTGTGCATTTAGGTGGGATGCAGTGCACTTTGACCATGGAGCAGGTGAGATGGTCCAGTTTTGACCAGTTCTTAGTAGTTTTTCATGGAGAACTTCTGGGAGATGATGTAATCAACTGACCTTGTTCTTTTAGGGGTTGGAACAACACTTTTAGGGACTTAGGAGCCCTTGGTTTATGGACATTTATGGTTGGGGTTGCAGTGCCCAAAAATGTCTATAAGAGTTGCCCCCTAAAGCATGAGGTCGTTAATCTTTTGATGTCGGGTGAAATGCTTTATCATGAGGATCCGAAGTTTTTTCGAACTGGAAGGCGACCTATAATAAGATACAATACAATACATTATCTTCATAATATTTTCATGATCTGGCTGAGGCAGGCATTTCCCATGCTCAGCTTTATAAATTCATTTTCATGTACATAAGACAGAGAATCGTCTATGTGCAGACTGATGATTCTGGTAGAGCCATCATCCCTTAGATTGGATGATTATCTGTGCTGCAATGATGTACATTTGATGTCTTTATTTTCCTGAATATATATCGCAGCCCGGATGGATGAAACTAGATCCTGGGTCTTCAATCTCGTTCGATCTTTACTCAAAGTACAAGTCGATCCATGTGAGAGATGTTCTGGAGTAGAACATGGAAAGACATCGCCTGATTACCAGCCAATGATGTAAGCTGTTAATAGGCGCGAGATGAATCACCGATAATGATGATGACCCTCAAGGTACTACAGTACAATTCACGTGGTGTGAATAAGGGACTTGGCGTCGAACACCACGCAAAATCTTTCAGTCGAGGCCATTGATGTAAACATGTCGCCGGAAGTGAGAAACTTGCCATTGAGGCATGCAAGCTTCAAAGTACTGAAAGGGTTGTCCCTAAGTAGACTTCTTGGATAATGAGCTGATGTCGACAAGAAGCAACCCGCCGTGGGAGGGCCTTATTGAATCCCACATCTACGGCACGGAACGGAGCAAATTATTTTAACGGAGGTGAAAACGATCTAATGATATAAGGTTCAAGGTGGCGGTCATGAAAGAATAGAGCGTAAATGTATTGCAGTGGATGAGACACAGGTGAATTCTCTGAGTGACTTCTCTTGAACATATCGGTGACACTGACATGATGGATTGGTAGCGTTAACCCCAAATATGGATGGTGTGATGGACCAATGGTGATATTACCAGTGAATGGAACAACCCAACCTGACTCGGATGCGGAGCGAAAGTGTCATGTTCAAGAGCGACTTGCTACCAATAAAGTTTCTTCAAGTTTTCTTCCCAATTTTTCCCTAGTCATTGCTGACCAATACCTCTTTATTTTTGTCAAGCTTGAGGAGGATAACATATGCTTGTTCTATAATTTTCCCTTCGGGCAAACCCATCTCTATGTTGTAACGAGCCTAGCAATAGTGAAACTCGTTCTTGTCTGTATGGACAAGTTTGTCGCTATTAGGTTTTAACGAGTTTAACGACAAAGATAACTCGGTCCTTTTCAATTTTAGAGAGCCTGAAAGGGACGTAAAGAAAACTCCAACAATCCTTTTTCATCATATAATCCCTTAAGTCCAAAAAAGTATAAAATAATACAAAAGGGATGAATTCTCGGTAATTTTAACGAGCCGAACAAAACAAGCGCTCTATCTTTTTGTGTAATAATCCCTCAGGTCCAAAAAGATTAAAATCTAAAGGAGGGATAGTACTTCTGGTCACTTTAACGAGCTGGAGAGGCCAATTACTCGGTAATCATTTCATATTTTACGAGTTAGATGAAAAGAGCTTAAAGGAGACTCGTTTTCGAGGAACGAGTGATAAATTCGAGTAGCAGCTAATTCCAGGTAAGGTTTGGAATTTTCCAATCACGGCAGTGTCACAAGGATGGCTAACAGGATCACTCTTCGCAGCTATTCCTCAAAAAGGATAAACAATCAAATGGAGGTGAATGATCGGCCAATACAGAGTGGAGGTGATGATGAGAACACGACCAAGGCTTCAAAGGCTGATGATAATGCATTCACGATGGTTATTTACCGGAAATTGGTTCATCTTTTAGTGAATGAGCTTAAACTCTGGGGGAAACATTTGCTCACTATTTATGCTTAATTTTTAACGAGCTTTAACTCCACATAAAAACTGCTCGATCCAGTTGCATAATAAGGATGTCTCATCTAAGATGCCATTGTTTATGGAGCTTGCACCTTACAAAGCTTTGCCCCGCATCCTTTCTTATGCAAGTTAGGAAACGACCAATCCTACGAGTTTAAAGGGTTAGAGGACGTACAAATTTAAAAAATAAATGGTCGCTCTTCGCTTGCATGCCAAAAGGTTTGCATGCCCCTAGGTATAGCGAAAAATTTCCAGGCTACCAAAGATTGTTCCATCTGTACTACAGACAAAACACTTCCTCGGTGATGTCTACCGAAATAGACAAAGGTGAGTGGCACAACTTGCCTCCACTCACATAACTTTGACGAAGGAATCTTATTCCAGTCTACTCTCATAAACCAGTCATATATCCTTCGCGGAAACCTACCCTATGCCCAAAATTTTCCTGCCAAAACAGACCAGGGTGCATGCCCCCTGGGTTTCAGTCATGTCCTCCCGAATCATTCGCGATCATCAAGTGGACGGACCGGGGATTGATGAGACATTCCTTGCGTGAAAAGACCATTCAGAGATGGTATTTGACTATTTTCTATGTGTGAGCCGAGAAATGAAAGCTGGTCTACGAGCTTGACCACTCTTCCTTCATGCATAAAACACATTACTCTAAAGAGCGAGGAGACAATGGCTCCCATGTAATAAATATAGTCGCGTCCAAGGAGTAGATTATAATTTAGGGCTCCTTGGACTACCATTACATTCATGTGAACGGTTTTCCTTCTCAATGTTATCGGCACATTGGGAAGGATCCCTAACGGTCGACTGGTTCCTTTATCAAAGCTCGTTAGATTTCTCATTTCAGGCAAAAGCGATGGCGAACCAAGTGCTTTCCAAGCAGTTGAGGAAAGGATACTCACAGAAGCCCCTTCATCTATGATGGTACCACCCATGACCATTCTGTATATTTGGGCAATGATTCGAAATGGTACACTAGCCGATAAACGGGGTCTGCCTAGTAGATTCCAATCGAAGGAAACAAGTAGGTTGCTTGGAGGTGGGACCGAATAGACGGTCGGGTATGACTCTAACGAACTTCCTTCCTGTGGTAAAGGAACGGGTAGACTGCCCCCATGTTCATCAGAGTCTGTGTTTACGAAGAGAATTTGAACAGTGTCGTTCTTGTTCTCTTCGGTGACTGTATCATCTGAAGATGGATCCTCTGAAGGCAAGACCGGGTCAACTGCCACCTCGACCTTTTGACTTTCGTCTGGTGTGGATTCAGATGGTTTATCTTCAATGATAGACACTTCGACCGACCACAATGGCATGTCAGTCGGATTTTCAACTAGTGATGGACTTGGCAAGAGTTTCTTATATCCAGGAGGAAGTCGTAACGGTGAAACCGGACAGTCATCCAAAACTCTTTTAGCCTCATCTAGGAAGGGACAACGGTGGACGGCGTGATCACCTTCACACAATTTACAAGGGAATTTATTTTTCCTTTTCTGTCTCGACATTTTGCTTTCACTAGTTGACGGTGTACTTTCAACATGATCATCAGAGGTTGTTAACACTGGATTGTGCAAATGAAGAGACCAGTCTCTTAAGATCCGAGGGATGTAAGGACAATCTCGATGATAGTGATCTCCTTTGCAAATGACACATGGAGATTTAGGCTTTGACAATGCAGTGTGTGGATTTTCACTAGATGATCCCTGGTTGCCCCCTGTCATCTTTGGCTCCTTCTTCTTCTTCTATTTCTTCTTCTTCTCCTTCTTCTTCTTAGTTACTTGACTTTGGGCTTTACCAGACCCATCAAGCGAAGAGGAAGGAGGAGAGGGAGAATCGGATGAAGTAGAAGGTTGGGGGGGTAGCTTTGGTATCGTCTAGTTGCTTACTTGATTTCTCAGGAATCACGGTATTCTGAACAACATAGGTCGAGAAGAGCCATACGGGCAGGCCGATTGTCAATCCTGGAAGCGACAATGTGGCCATATGAGGTGCACCAACATCTCTTCAAGAGGAGAAAGGACTAGGATTTCCCCCAAGGGGAACTCCTTGGTTGGTGGACTCCATTTTTCTCAACCTAAGACCAACGTAGGAAAGGTGATGTTTATTCTGATTAAAAAAAAAATTTAGACGCTTTGACACAACTTGTTTTTTCAATTTTTAAGAGTCAAGAAAAAACAAAAGATGACTCTAGTCGCCTTCGATTTTTAATGAGCTTGAAGTGACAAGTGCTCAGATGGACCTTTTCCTTTAAGGAATTTGAAAAGGAATGAAAGAGACTAATTTGTAAGTCTAGACAGAGGGATTATCAAACCAATCACAAAACTGCAGAATACTTTTTACGGTACGGTAGTCAATCTTCCCGAATGTTGTGTTCAGTGCATTGCGATCGATAGGGTGGCAGACACGGCTTCCTATGGATAAAGGATATAGCCTATTGTGGTCTCCCAATATATACTCGACGGTACGTGGGAGCACAAGTCCGTACTGGCACTTGTCGTCTCAAAGTGGAGGAATCACCCAACCAGCAATGAAAACAACAGTTACCAGGCTTTACGACACCGGAATACGTCTCTAGCCTAGACTTCTAAATGTTGTGCGTTAGGTTCCAAAGCGTTTTTAGATTCATTAAATTTATTTTATAGTTGATCTTGTTTAAGAAATTTGCCTTTCAGGTTCACCGCGTGATGTAGATATACAATTCCTAAAATGCAATCTAAGATGATAAACAATCGTTTAATCTTCTTTTTGCAATGAAAATCCTAGCTACTAAAGAAAGAGAGATGATATTCTTTCAACATAGAGTAGAGAGCACACACTATATGCACTGTCCTAAATCAAACCAACAAATAGTCTAAATGCAAATGCACATGCATGTATTTGTTTTTAGCCTTCTTAATGTGTGAATGATAAACAGAAAGCTAAGCGCAAATCTGAATTATTTTTTCAAAGCGACATTACTAACAAGCTTCTTTTCAAGACAAAATGAAGACAATGACGACACTTTGCGATTTGGAATTGAAAACTTGCTTTCAACACTTGAAAAAATACTAATTCAAATAAAATACAAGAGTAACAGTGTAATCAACTATCAAGAACAATCAGATTCTCTTCTATGACTGAAAACGACACTTGCGACACTTCCAAATCAAGAAACGACAGTTCAATTACGCTACTTCTTTGTAAAATAGAACTGAAAATGGCTCGCAATACATAAAAACATTTACAGTTCTTTGCACAATGGAGGCGGAATAATGGCAAGGAAGGGGGTTTCCAATAGAGGTATACTGACTACAGACAACAAAACTCCTGAATAGAGCTGAAAAGAGTGAATAAAAACCAAAGTCTAGAGGAAAAATTAGCCTTTTCTGATCAGCGCACCTTTTACACAGGGATTCCAGTATGCATCCCACCTACAGCACACAGGAAGTGTGATGCATACTGATATCCTTGAAGAGAGGGTGCGATGGTATAGTGTGAGACCTTTGATCCTGTTAGCACCTAAATCTGCCCTAGGCAGAAGGAAGGCAAAATTCAGGGTAACCACAAACCACGCTCAGTATGGTAGCTAGCCCTACCAGAACAGGAGAGGGCTCTCTCCGAGTCATGCTCAGTGAATAGATAAACAAGAGCAATCTGAGATGACTTACAGTGAAATATGTATCTTAGGCTAGTAAGTGAAAATGGATACAAGAAACAATTTTCATGAATGATTGAGCTTCTGGGATGGTATGGGACCAACGGTCAGCAAAGAACAGAGAATTTAATACAAAGGCACAGATTACTTCGTGAGGCAAGGCAGGCGGAAAATGTAGCAATTTAGTTGGAAGTAACGCAGAATGAGTAGATTGATGAACAGAGGGAAAAAGGCATAGTTACATGAATCCTTTTCAACAGAAGAAAAACACTGAACATGAAATTTTCCCACAGGCAAAGCAATAAAATTGAATTCTACCTAATCTCACTCAGAAAATTTCACTGGAAATGAACATGAAATGAATTATGAGACATAACGAAATACATAAGAAAACATAAGAGACACATTTGCTACACTCACAACCACAAGAATCTCATGAAACAGAGCCGCTGCCTTTCATTAATTCTCTGTCAAAATATACAATGCAGAAACAAAGTTTCTTTCCCACAGTCTCCCAGAAGTTACAAGCCAACCAACCTTTTGCAAATAGTTTGCATACAATATATAGAATGTGTAAGGAAGAGATAGAATGCCCAAGGGTTGGGGAGTTACTCGAATCATTGCAAAATGGAGATGGAGAGCCAACCATCAGCTACAGGTGCAGCGCCACAAACATGACATTTGGCTTGGGTGACCGTTTGCCTTCCTTCGCCACTTGGATAGAAGCTAATCTGGAGAAAAAATACTTTAAATTCTGCCTTTGGTGCCAAAAAACTGAAGTGTAGATGAGCAGGCCCACTTGGAGAAGTCGCGAACCGAAATTTCACGAAACAGAAGCAAATTGGGCAATTTTTCCTCTGTGCGCCGCGCCATTTTCTCTGTATGCTACGCTACTTTGGGGCCTGTTTTGGGGCACTTTTAGGTGTCCAAAATGTGTGCAAGTGGGCTTGTTGGAAATCTTGACCTGTCTACTTCTAACCCCACTGGAATTTTTGAATTTGGTGCTCATTTGCCCCTCCAAATCTTCATTCTCCCAAGACTGCTTCCTGTGTGTCAAAAAAGTGGCAGAGAGGCCATTTTTGGGTGTTTTTTTACCTTTTGGAGACTCATCTCTTGCCAAAATTTCTTGTCCGGGCACTAGTAGTCGTGATTTTCCATGCTAAATCAAAAAATGCAAACCATTCCTCATTTGGAGCTCTAGAATTTTAGCGCCGCGCCAAGGGAGAAAAACCCTATTTTTTTTTTTGCCCAAAAATTTGTGAAATGACCAAAAATTCCCCAAATTTCTTGAAATTTGGGTTGGAGGTTCCCTATGGGGTGTTATGATGGGCCAAGGAAGCCTCAGCCAAGATTCGAAGTCAATCTTTCTCTTTTGCTTCTTTTGCCTTTCTTGTTGCTTTCTTCAATTTCGCCTTCAAGTTCCTTATCCGAGCCCTAACACTCATATTTTGTGTCCTGTAATGATAAGCCATGTGTCTCAGCAAGGCAAGGTCCTGATTGGCCTTGTCCAACAGCCTCTCCAAGTGCATGTTCCTGATCTCGAGATGGGCCTCCCGATCCTCATTGATCTCCTGCTCCAATGATGTGGGTTGAACTCTTCTCCTTGGAGCAGCTTGGCGACGCTCACGAATGTTTTGTAGCTCCATGATCGTTCGCTGATCCTCCAGATACTTGTTCCTCTGCTCCAGATATTTCATATTCCATTTGGCTCTTTCTAAATCAATGGAAAAGTCTTCAATCTCTAATTGCTGCTCCTGGAAGATCTCTCTAAGCTCTGCATTTGTCGATTCTGTATCTGTCTCATCATCATGAAGGAGAACAAATTCGGTCTCCCGTTCACCTGATGGCCCTTCCTCCTGCACTGGCTCCTTACCTCTGCCCTGCTCATGTGATGCTGATGTCAGAAGCGAGGCCCCTTCCACCCCGGGTGGAGATAACACTCGCTTTGCTGCTGCAAACAAAGGTCTACTGCCTTTCTGATAGGTGATGTATACTAGCATAGTAGCAGTCTCATGTCACTCATACTGATGAGATGGGCCACCTATCTCATGCTCTGCCTCTGATACTATCTGTGGAGCGCTGAAGAAGTCATGGGAGATGAAGTCCTCCCAAGCAATACCATGCAATCTCAACTGATGGTCCACCAAAATCTGGATAAGAGCAAAGTGATAAACACTGTTGAGCTGCTATTGAGGGATCTTGTGCTGCATGAAATTTTTCCTCCTCTCTATGTTCCCGCAAATGAAAAATGGGAGGTTCATCATTCGCACCCTGGTAAAGTGCATGAGCAACCTGATGTGATAGGCATAAAGGCGAGAAAACCTCCCCTCACAACTGAAGTATTTCATGATTAGTTTCATGAGCGGAGCATACTCATCTCTCAAAAATCTGAACGGGAAAACTCTCTTGAGCTGACTCAAACAACTGGCCTTAATGTAAGGCTCATAATGATGCCTCTCCACCTTCTTCTTCTTATGCCACTGCTCTCCAATGTTTGGTATGCCTGTTGCCACTGATATGGTTTCGGGTGTCAATGTGAAATTGACCCTAGCCAAGATAGACTGTCCTCCATGTAGGTGAAGTGCAAAAAGACGGGCCAACTCATGATGAACTCTGACACTTGCCACCCTCTGACAAAATTCAAAACATGCTAAGTGCTGGAAACATGACATAGCAAGAGGGCATGCCTGCAACCCGGTGAGGGTGTTTGGCTCATCTCTAACATGCTTGCCACTCCGGTGATGTCTCCTGGGGGCCTGTTCTCCTGAAGTTGTATCACTATGTGTCTCCACCTCATACTCTGATGAAACCTCGGATGCCATGACTGTTGTTTTATAAACTGAATTTAGGTTGCCCCTTTGATGATGATGAAAGCTAGGTTGCTTTAATAATCTGCCACTAAGGGGGCAATTAAACAAGGGAGTATTAGGAGGGGAATGATGCAATGGGAACAGGGGTTATAAGGAGAATTTTTTAGGGACTTGGGAGGAGTTTAGGTATTGTGTTGATGGGGTAGGGTTTGGGATTTTGTGTTGACCGAATAGTGGAGGGATAGGGGAGAGGGTTTGGTAGTAATTTAGGGCAGGGGCTTTAGGAAAAATGATAAAGGGAAGATGGAAAAAATGATAGGTGAGGGAAAAAAGGTGAGTGGAGTGAAACCTTAGCATTAACAACACATTTTAACAACCCTAGCCATCATTTTCTTGGTGATTTCTTATGGTTGACTTTATGCATTTTGGTGACATTCAAACATCTCTATAAACACCATATCATTGATAAAATTTGATGAACAAGTGATGTCATAAGGCCTACCTCTTGATATGATAGCATTCACCAAAATTTGGAAGTGTTTGGGCACTGTTTTTGGTCCTTGTCTGTGTGCGCTGCGCGTAAAGCCCAGTGCGTCGCGCCCTTAGAAAAATTGAACTGTGGGCAGGCTGCGTGTGCGCCGCGCCCTCTGCGTGTGCCGCGCTCCTGGGTATATGTGTCGCACCCTCTAAAACCACCTCCAACTCACTCAAATGCTCACAATTTCACACTCACCACCTTTGCAACGTCTCTCCAAGGCTTATTGATCTGAATTTGAAACTACTTGAAATTTGTTTGCAAGGTATTCAATTCAGAATTAAACATGTGTAAAAGATTTCCATGTCTTGCAGAAAGAAAACACATGAAATTTTCAGCTGTTCATCACCCATTTAGCATAGCAGAGTTATTTCCTTTTACTATTTAACACATTAAAACGAATTTGTTCTGCAAAATAAATCAACCACAAATTCAAAAGAAGTTGATAAAGCAGTTCACCCCCTCCAGGGCTACGTCTGTTGGGTCCAAAGCTCCCAACCAGGCTTGTCCTTGTTTTTATTAAATGCTCAAATTGAAAATACAGCTAAATAGAAGCATCTACAGGAGAAATATATGGTAAAAATGGATTCAGAACACTTGAATCCTTCAGGATTGACTATTGGATCACCTCCAATGGATACCTGCAACCCTATACAGTCTTCACAAAACTGGGCCCTGATGTCTCCTAGAACTTTCACGGCTCAAAAACCTCTGCAAAATGACCTCAGATGGATGCAAGGCCTACACCAATGGCTTCAGAAGGCTGAAAATACCCAAAATCAAAAAAAAAATTGTCCAAAACCGACTTTCCTAGCCAAAGTTATGGCCATTTAAAGTTTCTCCAGTTTGCCCCTAGAAAAACTCCAGCTAACTTTAGTTAACTCCAGTTAGCTCCGCCAATTATGGCGGGTCCGCCAAATTTGGCGCTCCTGCCAAAATTCCGCCAACTTAACTGCAGTTACATTTAATGTTTGGTGGTTGCCTCGGATTTCATGCCCAGCGGAATATTCCTTTTTTAATTTTTCTTTGAAAAATTAAAATTTCTAATGTTATGGACAATTTCTTCTTTTTGCCATAACTTCCTCATACGACGACCATTTTTTGAACCGTTTGCAGCGCCGGAATTGGGAAGACGAGCACTTTCTAGTCATTTAACTTTGAACTAGTTCTAAGTACTTTAAATTTTGAGCATTTTACGACACTTAGGACATGAGCACCTGATCACGCCTCCCCATTGGGAAGCTTTTGGACCCCAAAAGCCTTCAACTACCTGTTAAAGAGGTGAGGGTACAGCTCCCTCACTCTGTCCACCTCCATCCACTTTGCCTTGTTCGGTTTGCTGCCTTTGAAACCAACCCGAACATAATCTACACTGCCCCTCCTTGAAGTGCATGTCCTTCTGTCAAGGATTGTATCTTCTTTCAGCTCATCTAAGAATTCTGGCGAGAAATATTCTATAGATGGCAGCTAAACAACATTTTCATGATCAACAATCAAAGGAGGTTCATACAAACGTAAGTTCTCCACAGTGACAACAGAATACATTTGCATGTAGGAAGGCAAATCTAATTGAAAAGCGTTATTTCCAACCTTCTTGAGGATTTTGAATGGACCATAACGAATAGGCTTCAACTTTTTACCTTCTCCTTGCATCCTTTCCTTACTAATGTACAGCCATACCTCATCCCCTTCTTGAAACTTGTGATCGACTCTATGCTTGTCGTGTCTTTCCTTGTACTTGCCTTGACTCTTGTCAAGTTGTTCTTGAATTTGTTGATGTATTTGCTGAATTTTTTCAATGAATGAACGAGCTTTGTCAATATCACTATGTCCCTCAATGGCAACATCTTTCTTAAGAATGAAATCAAGAGGTGATTTTGGCAAGTAACCAAAACAAGCTTCAAATGGTGAGGTGTTTGTGGAAGAGTGCTTGGCACGATTGTAAGCATGCTGTATGTAGTGCAAATGTTCATCCCAAAGCTTGGGATGCTTGCTGCAATAACCTCTCAAGAGGTGCACAATGGTTCTGTTCACAACTTCAGTTTGTCCATCTGTTTGCGGATGGAAAGCAGTACTTTTCTTCAACTTTGTGTCCATCATCTCCCATAGGTTGGACCAAAAATTCCCCACAAATCTAGAATCCCTGTCACTAATAATGGAAGTAGGAAAACCAAAGTGAATCCATGCATGATGAAAAAATAATTCAGCAGTTATAGTTTTCTTACAAGGCATAAGTATACACATTTTGCTGAAACGATCAACTACTACATATAAATAATCACGCTGCTTTCTAGATTTTGGCAAACCTCCTACAAAATCCATAGAGATGCTCTCCCATGGTCTAGAAGGTACTGGCAAAGGAGTATACAAACCAAGCTTCCTGTTGCTAGGCTTGCTTGTAGCACATAATGAACAACCTCTTATGAACCTTGAAACAGAATCTACCATGCGAGGCCAATAGCAATACCTCTGTAGATGTGCAACTGTTTTGCTCACACCAAAATGGCCAGCAATAAGAGAAGAATGAGCTTCTCTTATGACATTTATCCTCTCCCCCTGTGGTATACATAACTTGCCCAAATGAAACAGCAAATTGTTATGCATGTGATAGTCATTTTCCTCTACATGATTTCCTTTACTCAAGTTAGCATACACATCTTTAAAGTCTTCATCAGATGCATATTGTTCTATGTAACTATCATGTACAATGGAATCATTCTTAAGTAAAGTAACAGCACCAATAATAGGCCTTGAAAGCATATCAACAACTTTATTCAAAGTACCTTTTTTATACCTTATTACCAAATGGAATTATTGCAAGAAGCCCATCCATCTGAAGTGTCGTGACTGTTGTAACTTGCTTTGTGATTGCAAGTACTGTAAGGGCTGATGGTCGGTATGTATAACAGTTTCTTTGCCCATCAAGTAGTGTTTCCACTTTTTGACGCTTTGTACCAACGCATACAACTCCTTATCATATGTAGGATAATTTACAACAGCACCATTAAAAGTTTCAGAATGAAAAGCAATAGGCTTACCATGCTGTAGAAGAACTGCACCCATAGCATAATCACTAGCATCAGTTTGTATCTCAAATGGCTGTCTCAAATCTGGTAATGCAAGGACTGGAGCTGAACTAATCTTCTCTTTCAAAGATTCGAAAGCTTTTTGCTGCTTACCTCCCCATTGGAAAGCATGCTTCACACTTGTCATTGCATGCATAGGAGCTGCTATAGAAGAGAAGTTAGAGATAAACTTCCTCCAATATTGAGCTGCACCCAAAAAACTTCTTACCTCTGTTATGGATTTGGGAGTAGGCCACTTCACAATAGCCTCAATCTTAGCAGGATCAATTCTCAAAGCACCTCCTCCTACAATGTGTCCCAAATAAACCAAAGAAGTCTTTCCAAATTCACACTTTGACATTTTAAGAAATAACTGATTCTTCTTCAAAACATCAAATACTTTTCTAACATGCATGACATGATCTTCTCTAGACTTGCTGAAAATTAAGATGTCATCTAAGTAGACAATAACAAAATCATCAAGAAAAGGACGCAAGACATCATCCATTACCCGCATGAAAGTTGCAGGTGCATTGTACAAACCAAACGGCATCACAAGCCACTCAAAGATTCCTTGTTTGGTTTTAAAGGTTGTCTTCCAAATGTCACTTTCTTCAATTCTTACTTGATGATATCCACTGCGCAAGTCTAGCTTAGTGAAATATCGAGCATCTTTCAGCTGGTCTAGCAAATCATCTATCCTTGGGAGTGGGTAACGATTCTTTACCGTTATCTTGTTCAAGGCCCTGAAATCAACACACATATGCCAAGTGCCATCTTTCTTTGGAATCAATACAATCGGTGACCCACATGGCGAAGTACTTGGCCTTATGAAACCCTTGTCCAACAAGTCCTTGATTTGCTTCTTTATTTCAGCATTCTCCATAATAGACATGCGGTACATGCCTATGCTTGGAAGAGGACAATCTGGATGCAAATGGATTTCATGCTGAATCTCCCTCTTAGGAGGCAAACCTGTTGGCTCCTGAAACATCTCATGATATGCATCAACTACATCATACAGATCTGATTTAAGTTTTGGATCACAATTGTCAAATGACTCATGATTCACATCAACCTTGGGCTTAACCATAAGAAGAACAAAATTCTTACTTGAATTGACCAGCCTTTTTACCTGTCCTGCATTCACCATCGCTATATTTGTCTTCTTGCGATGAGCTCTAACAATGAACTCCTTGCCATCTTTGAACAGATGATATTTGTTTTCATGGCGATGAAAGATAGCTTTCCTGTCAAACAAGTAAGAACTTCCCAAAACAATTCCTGCTATATCAAAAGGTACCACATCAAGTTCAACTGTGTCAATAAAATGTGCAGTAATTGCAAAGCGCAATGTGCACTTTCTTGAAACTTGTAAATTTGCATCCTTGCAAATCCATCCAAGTAGATATGGCTTCGGATGTGGAACGGTCTCAAGTTTAAGCTGTTTGACCAAGTCCTCTGATATAAGGTTTGCTTGTGACCCACTATCAAAAAGTGTGTCAATTTTAGTATGTTTTGAAATCACCCTTACATGAAACAATTCAATTCTTTCTTCCTCATTAGGAGCTTGTACATGGCAGTTTGAGGTACTAGTGCTGGCTTGAGTTTCAATTTCTTTTCCCTTCAAGTTTTTCAAACCCATGGTTGCAATTTTGGTTTCATCACCTGAATCTTCCCCTAAATCTTGTGGTGTAGATGTAGTAGCAGCAGTTTTCTGTTTCCCTTTGGATTTGTTAAATTGAGGTCTTTTTTCAGGATATAATTTCCAACAGTTTTTCTCCTCATGGCTTGGTTTAGAACAGTGTTTACAGATCACTTTCTCACTCTCCTGTTTGACAGATGCATTCTTTTTGCTCTTTCCCTTGGAGGTTTTCTCTTTGTTTTTCCCCTTGGGGGGCTTGTTTCTACCCTCTTCAAATGTGTTTTTTCCCCTTGCCTCTAAATGGGTAGCTTGGACACAAACCTCGTCCAGGCTAGTAGGGTTAAACATCAAGATGGTGTGTCTAAGGTAGCTATGCAAGCCACCGATGTATTTCAGCAAGGTTTCTTGGGTCTGTAAATCTACTCCTAACAAGAGAGCTCTTCTCCTGAATTATTGGGTGTAGTCTTGGACACTCTGACCCTTAAGTTGTCTGAAATTTTGCCAATTCATAATGGCTTTCTGCATGTGAGCAAGAGGATAAAACTGTTTTTTAATGGCTAACAGAAATTCAGGCCATATTAAGGTAACCTTACCAAATTTTTTGATCTCCTCTTTAGTCTTGGCCTCCCACCAGACCAGTGCTGCTCCATCCATTCTCAAAGAATCCAACTGAATCTTTGTGGCATCATCATGCATATTTTGGATCCTCAAGTAAACTTCCAACTGCCTAATCCAGTTGTCAAGCTTTTCTGCATTCACTTCACCATTAAACATAGGTAATTCGAATTTTACATTAAGCTTCAAAAAAGGACTTTTTCCAGAGGATCTATGCTTATGAACAGAAGAAGACGAAGATTAAGAGGAAGAAGGTGAAGATGGGGGTGGTGGATCACCATTTCCTCCATGTCCTTTCTTGGAATGATCATCATCATTCTTACCTCGTGAAGAGCCCTCTCCTTCATGTGGATGTTTGGACCCTTCTCCAGCCAATTTCTCATTTCTTTCTTGGTACAATATCCTCACCATTTCAGTGAGGTCCAAGAAAGCCTTTCTGAAGACTCTTTCTTCTTCTCTTGGATCTATCTCTGTAGGAATTTCTCCTTCATGTTCAGACATCCTTGAAGCTTCTGCTGAGACTCTTGAGGGTGAAATTGAAGGTGGAGGTGATGGCTCTCTGGCCTTCCTTGACTGAGGATTCTCTCGTTCTCTAGTCAACTGTCCTTCCCCTCTTTTAAGTTTCAACCTGGTAAGCATCAATACTTTGCAAGACAGTTAGAAGATTTTTGCACAAAAGCCCTGGACTCTGATACCAACTTGATCTGAATTTGAAACTACTTGAAATTTGTTTGCAAGGTATTCAATTCAGAATTAAACATGTTTAAAAGATTTCCATGTCTTGCAGAAAGAAAACACATGAAATTTTCAGTTGTTCATGACCCATTTAAGCATAGCAGAGTTATTTCCTTTTACTATTTAACACATTAAAACAAATTTGTTCTGCAAAATAAATCAACCACAAATTCAAAAGAATTTGATAAAGCAGTTCACCCCCTCCAGGGCTACGTCCGCTGGGTCCAAAGCTCCCAACCAAGCTTGTCCTTGTTTTTATTAAATGTTCAAATTGAAAATACAGCTTAATAGAAGCATCTACAGGAGAAATAGATGGTAAAAATGGATTCAGAACACTTGAATCCTTCAAGATTGACTATTGGATCACCTCCAATGGATACCTGCAACCCTATACAGTCTTCACAAAACTGGGCCCTGATGGCTCCTAGAACTTTCACGGCTCCAAAACCTCTGCAAAATGACCTCAGATGGCTATAAGACCTGCACCAATGGCTTCAGAAGGTCGAAAATACCCAAAAAAAAAAAAAAAATCGTCCAAAACCGACTTTCCTAGCCAAAGTTATGGCCATTTAAAGTTTCTCCAGTTTGCCCCTAGAAAAACTCCAGCTAACTTTAGTTAACTCCAGTTAGCTCCTCCCAATTTGGCGCTCCTGCCAAAATTCCACCAACTTAACTGCAGTCACATTTAATGTTTGGTGGTTTCCTCGGATTTCGTGCCCGATGGAATATTCCTTTTTTAATTTTTTTTTGAGAAATTAAAATTTCTAATGTTATGGACAATTTCTTCTCTTTGCCATAACTTCCTCATACGGCGACCGTTTTTCGAACCGTTTGTGACGCCAGAATCGGGAAGATGAGCACTTTCCAGTCATTCAACTTTGAACCAGTTCTAAGCACTTTAAAGTTTGAGCATTTTACGACACTTAGGACATGAGCACCTGATCACTTGTAATAGCACAATGCCCTTGAGTTGGATGAAAACATGTATATATAGCCTTGGAAGAGATGGGTTTAATTTTTTCTTCCTTGAAAACCCATTTTTCTAATGTTTTGTTTTGCACTTTTTTCACTGACTTTAAAACACATTGATTTTCACTTTCCCTTTGAAATTTTGGCTCAAATGATGAAATTTTCGGCACTCTTTGCAGGGACTGTGTGACAAGACATTAATGGCCACGGAAACCATGACTGCATCTGAAAAATCAACTGGCGACTTTCATGGAAAATTTTGTCATAAATGACACTGTTTGACTTTTCTTCAAAACAGAGTTTTGAAGAAGAGTCGAAGTCTATCCACATGAAGATGAAGTTCTCTGAACCATAGTTGTGTAAGGGCCTCCCTCTGGCTTGCATGGCTTTACTGGACATGTTTCAAAGACCAAATTGATGAATTCCTAGACCTAAACATAGAAAATGACTTTTGTCCTTTAAAGGACCAGACCTTGACTGTCATGGACTTTGGTGATTATTGACAAAAGACCTAAGCCAACAGGAGCCAGACATGAGGGGAAATGACTAGCATGACCTTCTCCGTCAGATTATGGCATGCCCCTACTGGAATGCAACTGAGTGAATGGAGCGGGACACCTAAAAATGAAATGCATAAAGAGTTTTGATCTCTGACGGAGGACTGACCATACCGACTCTAACATTGGCTCCAATGGGGGATGGTAGCTCCTTGGAGGTGCCAAGAACAGTAGATCTCTGGAAGAGCTAGACAATGCCTTTTGTCCATTGGGCTATGGAATCATTATTTTGACAAACCAACACAAGACTTCGACTCATTTATTGACTGAAACTTGACTTAAACCGACTTAATTATGAAACCAACGTGACTAAAAAAACCGACTCAATGCAAAAGAAATGACTCATGACTGACTTAACTAAAACAAGAACTGACAAAACTTATTCAATGGCACCGGTCCATCAAGATTTGAGGGTTTCAAATCATGATGACAGCCACCTGCTTACTAATGCAATATGTACAATCATGTGTAATGTGTCTTCCAATGTAACCAATCAAGTAGATGCCTCCATGATTGATTCTCCAGATCAGATCTTCTGGTCAACAACAGATACTGGTAACTGGGCCTCCAAAAACATAATTGACCATGATCTCCTTCATCACTGAATACTGCAATAATCACCTTCACTGCTGACTGCAACAGATTTGCCATTGGATCATGAAAAATATGAAGTCTTTCCTCCTGCTGAAAAAGAAAGGTGTCTTTCTCCTTTGATTCTGATATTTCTTCAGTAAAAGTCTTTCCCTGATCCTCAAAAAATTCTGAACAAATAGATGAGCAGATCTCCTCTTGGAAAAACATTTCAAAACATGAGACATATGAAGAAGAATTTGAAGCGGAATCCTGAATGATCTGATTTTCTGTGGTCTGAATATACTGTAGGTCATCTTCATATGATATGACAGCCAGATTATCATGTTCCTCATTACATTCATCAATCAAGAGAAAATAAACTTCAGATGATTCTTGAAAACCAACACAATCCTTTATATCATCTACCACAAATTCATCTAGAGGAACGTTTGCACTTACTTGAGCAAAGATATGAGCTGACTGGATTATTTCTTCATGAAGACTGTGTTCTGATGACATGAGAACATTAGGATCCATAACCCTACCTTCTTCATCCCAGATGATTTTAACAGCAGAGCTCTTTTTCATGGGACTTAGTACAAGGTTTTCTTGGTCATCACAATCTGAATCTGAATCTGAAATGGGTGACTTGACATTATCACATTCTGGAATTAGAACTGGACCTCCTTGCACGTTGTCTTCTTCTATGGACATATCTGAACCGAAACTTTTTCTTTCATCACTTTCAGCCATATGGAACTCTTCAACCTGCTGATCTATTTCGTGTAATTCATGTTGACTGTCAAGATGCAAAATTCCTTCATTTTCCACTGTACAAAGATCTTGATTCTGCTGCAACGTTTCCTCAGCATCTTGATGGGACTCTTCTAGTTTCTCTTCATGTTGCTGAAATGGATTCTCGTACAAGGCTTCCATGATCTCATCATCCATAAAATTATCATCCTCATAGTATTTTTCAAGGCTTTCAATGAAAGTAGAAGCATGTTTGCAACAATCATGAACTAGATTTAATGATGGATAAGATTCTTGATATCTTTCAATGAACAGGGCATGAAAATCCTTTAAACAGTAAATACAAGCAGGCGGCAAACTTTCATACCAAGATCGGGCTTCATCTTCCAGGGTAGCCATAAACATTTTCATCAAACAGTCTTCAGGAAAATTGATCTTTAATCTATGCACATGAATGTGAAATTTCACCAGATGAAGAGCAGCGTCATTACCTTCCACATTTCTGAACACAGGAAAATTCTTTGACCAATCTACCTTGGGCATTTTATTTGGAAAACCTGGGATGTGATCTCGGCTCATGGGAGCGTATCTTCTTGCAATCCGATCCATCTTGAAAATGTCAAAGCTACTGATCTCTCTGCAGTGGAGTCACCATGAAGCACCGATTGTTGGATTCTTCAGTGAATGGAGTCGCCAGGTGAATGCTTTCAGCCTTTCCAGTGTCTGATCGTCGTCCACCATCAACAATCAGATTGGAACTTGAGATATGAACTGGGGCAAGACAATCTACAAGTAAACTTCCTTCCCCAGTGGAGTCGCCACTATGTTAGCACCTAAATCTGCCCTAGGCTGAAGGAAGGCAAAATTCAGGGTAACCACAAACCACGCTCAGTCTGGTAGCTAGCCCTACCAGAACAGGAGAGGGCTCTCTCTGAGTCACGCTCAGTGAATAGATAAGCAAGAGCAATCTAAGATGACTTACAGTGAAATATGTATCTTAGGCTAGTAAGTGAAAATGGATACAAGAAACAATTTTCATGAATGACCGAGCTTCTAGGATGGTAAGGGAACGTTGCAAAGAACAGAGAATTTAATACAAAGGCACAGATTACTTCGTGAGGCAAGGCAGGTGGAAAATGTATCAATTTAGTTGGAAGTAATGCGGAATGAGTAGATTTCTGAAGAGAGTGAAAAGGGCATAGTTACATGAATCTTTTTCAATAGAGGAAAAACATTGAACATGAAATTTTCCCACAGGCAGAGCAATAAAATTGAATTCTACCTAATCTCACTCAGAAAATTTCACTGGAAATGAACATGAAATGAATTATGAGACATAACGAAATAAATAAGAAAACATAAGAGACACATTTGCTACACTCACAACCACAGGAATCTCATGAAACAAAGCCATTGCCTTTCATTAATTCTCTGTCAAAATATACAATGCAGAAACAAAGTTTCTTTCCCACAGTCTCCCAGACGTTACAAGCCAACCCACCTTCTGCAAATAGTTTGCATACAATATATAGAATGTGTAAGGAAAAGATAGAATGCCCAAGGGTTGGGGAGTTACTCGAATCATTGCAAAATCGAGATGGAGAGCCAACCATCAGCTACAAGTGCAGCGCCACAAACATGACATTTGGCTTGGGTGACCGTTTGCCTTCCTTCGCCACTTGGATAGAAGCCAATCTGGAGAAAAAATACTTTAAATGCCGCCTTTGGTGCCAAAAAACTGAAGTGTAGATGAGCGGGCCCACTTGGAGAAGTCGCGAACAGAAATCTCACGAAACAAAAGCAAATTGGGCAATTTTTCCTCTGTGCGCCGCACCATTTTCTCTGTGCGTTGCGCTACTTTGGGGCCTGTTTTGGGGCACTTGCAGGTGTCCAAAATGTGCCCAAGTGGGATTTTTGGAAAGTCTGTCATGTCTAACTTCTAACCCCACTGGAATTTTTGAATTTGGTGCTCATTTGCCCCTCCAAATCTTCATTCTCCCAAGACTGCTTCCTGTGTGTCAAAAAAGTGGCAGAGAGACCATTTTTGGGTGTTTTTTTACCTTTTGGAGACTCATCTCTTGCCAAAATTTCTTTTCCGGGCACCAGTAGTCGTGATTTTCCATGCTGAATCCAAAAATGCATACCATTCCTCATTTGGAGCTCTAGAAGCATAGGGAGAAAAACCCTGTTTTTTTTTTTGCCCAAAAATTTGTGAAGTGACCAAAAATTCCCCAAATTTCTTGAAATTTTGGCTGGAGGTTCCCTATGGGGTGTTATGATGGGCCAAGGAAGCCTCAGCCAAGATTCGAAGCCGATCTTTCTCTTTTGCTTCTTTTGCCTTTCTTGTTGCTTTCTTCAATTTCACCTTCAAGCTCCTTATCCGGGCCCTAGCACTCATATTTCGTGTCCTGTAATGATAAGCCAGGCGTCTCAGCAAGGAAAGGTCCTGATTGGCCTTGTCCAGCAGCCTCTCCAAGTGCATGTTCCTAATCTCGATATGGGCCTCCCAATCCTCATTGATCTCCTGCTACAATGATGTGGGCTGAACTCTTCTCCTTGGAGAAGCTTGGCAACGCTCACGAATGTTTTGTAGCTCCATGATCATTCGCTGATCCTCAAGCTGTTTGTTCCTCTGCTCCAGATATTTCATGTTCCATTTGGCTCTTTCTAAATCAATGGACAAGTCTTCAATCTCTGATTGCTGCTCCTAGATGATCTCTCTAAGCTCTGCATTTGTCGGTTCTGTATCTGTCTCATCATCATGAAGGAGAACGAATTCGGTCTCTCGTTCACCTGATGGCCCTTCCTCCTGCACTGGCTCCTTACCTCTACCCTGCTCATGTGATGCTGATGTCGAAAGCGAGGCCCCTTCCACCCCGGTGGAGATAACACTCACTTTGCTGCTTCAAACAAAGGTCTATTGCCTTTCTGATAGGTGATGTACACTAGCATAGTAGCAGTATCATGTCACTCATACTGATGAGATGGGCCACCTATCTCATGCTCTGCCTCTGATACTACCTGTGGAGCGCTGAAGAAGTCACAGGAGATGAAGTCCTCCCAAGCAATACCCTGCAATCCCAACTGATGGTCCACCAAAATCTGGATAAGAGCAAAGTGATAAACATTGTTGAGCTGCTGTCGAGGGATCTTGTGCTGCATGAAATTTTTCCTCCTCTGTATGTTACCGCAAATGAAAAATGGGAGGTTCATCATTCGCACCCTGGTAAAGTGCATGAGCAACCTGATGTGATAGGCATAAAGGCGAGAAAACCTCCCCTCACAACTGAAGTATTTCATGATCAGTTTGATGAGTGGAGCATACTCATCTCTCAAAAATCTGAACGGGAAATCTCTCGTGAGCTTACTCAAACAACTGGCCTTAATGTAAGGCTCATAATGATGCCTCTCCACCTTCTTCTTCTTATGCCACTGCTCCAATGTTTGGTATGCCTATTGCCACTGATATGATTTCGGGTGTCAATGTGAAAGTGACCCCAGCCAAGATAGACTGTCCTCCATGTAGGTGAAGTGCAAAAAGACGAGCCAACTCATGATGAACTCTGACACTTGCCACCCTCTGACAAAATTCAAAACATGCTAAGTGCTAGAAACATGACATAGCAAGAGGGAATGCCTGCAACTCGGTGAGGGTGTTTGGCTCATCTCTAACATGCTTTCCACTCCGGTGATGTCTCCTGGGGGCCTGTTCTCCTGAAGTTGTATCACTGTGGGTCTCCACCTCATACTCTGATGAAACCTCGGATGCCATGACTATTGTTTTATAAACTGAATTTAGGATGCCCCTTTGATGATGATGAAATCTAGGTTTCTTTGATAATCTGCCACCAAGGGGACAATTAAACAAGGGAGTATTAGGAGGGGAATGATTCAATGGGGACAGGGGTTATAGGGAGAATTTGTTAGGGACTTGGGAGGAGTTTAGGTATTGTGTTGATGGGGTAGGGTTTTGTAATAATTTAGGGCAGGGGTTTTAGGAAAAATGATAAAGGGAGGATGGAAAAAATGATAGGTGAGGGAAAAAAGGTGAGTGGAGTGAAACCTTGGCATTAACAACACATTTTAACAACCCTAGCCATCATTTTCTTGGTGATTTCTTATGGTTGAATTTATGCATTTTGGTGACATTCAAACATCTCTATAAACACCATATCATTGATAAAATTTGATGAACAAGTGATGTCATAAGGCCTACCTCTTGATCTGATAGAATTCACCAAAATTTGGAAGTGTTTGGGCACTGTTTTTGGTCCTTGTCTGTGTGCGCCGCGCGCAAAGCCCAGTGCGCCGCACCCTTAGAAAAATTGAACTGTGGGTAGTCTACTTGTGTGCCGTGCCCTCTGTGTGTGCCGCGCTCCTGGGTATATGCACCGCGCCCTCTAAAACCACCTCCAACTCACTCAAACGCTCACAATTTCACACTCACACCTTTGCAACGTCTCTCAGAGGCTTGTAATAGCACAATGCCCTTGAGTTGGATGAAAACATGTATATATAGCCTTGGAAGAGATGGGTTTAATTTTTGCTTCCTTGAAAACCCATTTTTCTAATGTTGTGTTTTGCACTTTTTTCATTGACTTTAAAACACACTGATTTTCACTTTCCCTTTGAAATTTTGGCTCAAATGATGAAATTTTCGGCACTCTTTGCAGGGACTGTGTGACAGGACATTTGGCCACGGAAACCATGACTGCATCTGAAAAATCAACTGGCAAATTTTTTGGAAATTTTTTTCATAAATGACACTGTTTGAATTTTCTTCAAAACGGAGTTTTGAAGAAGAGTCGAAGTCTATCCACATGACGATGAAGTTCTCTGAACCATAGATGTGTAAGGGCCTCCCTCTGGCCTGCATGGATTTACTGGACATGTTTCAAAGACCAAATTGATGAATTCCTAGACCTAAACATAGAAAATGACTTTTGTCCTTTAAAGGACCAGACCTTGACTGTCATAAACTTTGGTGATTATTGACAAAAGACCTGAGCCAGCAGGAGCCAGACATGAGGGGAAATGACTAGCATGACCTTCTCCGTCAGATTATGGCATGCCCCTAGTGGAATGCAGCTGAGTGAATGGAGTGGGACACCTAAAAATGAAATGCATAAAGAGTTTTGATCTCTGATGGAGGACTGACCAGACCGACTCTAACAGATCCAGTTCTTGATCACAGTTTGCAGCACAGTTCAGGGATTTAGGCCGAGCAAGTGATAATCAGTAAATAAATCACAGGGGTAGATCTAAGGAGGTTACTAGAGCCACCACAAGGGCAATTAGAGAGTTTGTAAATCGATTGTTCAGTTCATAAACAAAACCCGGAGATAGACTGAAGCAGCATTGATCTACTTTGCACTTGCATAGCAAATGCAGTTCAAAGGCTAGCTGGCTTGACTTCAGGCTCTGTCTATAAGTTTATAAAGCAAACAAATATAGACAAACAAACAATCTATTCACTCCCCAGCGGAGTCGCCATTTTTTTATCGGGAAATCTAGTGTCTATGCAGAGCTGCTAGTCCCACTAAGACTGGTAGCTATCTTAGAAACAAACAAACTAAAACTACTTTCGTTTTCCTTTATGAGAAGTAGATAAGAGGGGAACAAAGGAGACCAACCTCTGTCTTGCGCTTGGTTCCTTGTTTCATTCCTCTTCCTTCCGATAGATCTTTGCCGCTCGCTTCCTCGTCTACCCAACTTCAAAGAGCACCTGTGGAATCAATGCAGCATAACACTATCCAAGAACAGAGATCTACTATCATAAACAATATAGGACCAGATATATATTGATCACACAAATGCATATATCATCAATCATACAAGAATGTGGAGGGAAACTTGAATAGCTTTATTAATATCAAGAGAAGCAAAGAGGATTAGAACCAATTGTTATGACCCAGCACCATCCTCTCAGCAAGAAAGCCCTTCTTCACCTCATGAAAAGCTTAGATCACTCAACACTATGATGTTACACCAAGAAACCAGCAACACTTCCTTACAAGATACAAAATTCCAGCCTCTGGATCTCTGGGATGAGGGATCCATATATAGATGTTTGAAAGGGGGCTGAGTCAACTTCTGGTTTTGATTAGTGTCCTCTCTCTGATAGTTCTTGATTCCACTTGGAGATTGATGATCTCTTACTCATCCCTGGGTGAATGCAGAGAGGCAAGTGTCACAGGAGAAGTTTCTGGAAGATTCCATGATCCTCCACCTCGCAAATTGACTCTGCCATTTGTCCACTCTCGCCCATCGCACCCCATAGAAGGGCTTTTCAGTATGCATCGCACCTCCCATGTGCATTTAGGTGGGATGCAGTGCACTTTGACCATGGAGCAGGTGAGATGGTCCAGTTTTGACCAGTTCTGAGTAGTTTTTCATGGAGAACTTCTGGGAGATGATGTAATCAGCTGACCTTGTTCTTTTAGGGGTTGGAACAACACTTTTAGGGACTTAGGAGCCCTTGGTTTATGGACATTTATGATTGGGGTTGCAATGCCCAAAAATGTCTATAACACATTGGTGGCCTTGAAGAACTGTTAAATCCATATTGAAGATTCGAAGCAATGGGTTAGATCCCTAGAGGATAGGAGTCCTCAAAAAGATCAAGTTGGAGCCTGTGCCAGTGGAGAGGGTTGGAGCCCTAAAGGTTGGAACCTCATAAAACAAGGTTGGAGCCTTGTGGAAGATACAATTGGATCCCTAGAGGTTGAAGCCTCGTGAATTCCAAATTGGTGCTTGGAAAAGTACAGGTTGGAGCCTAGTGGATTCAAGATTGGTGTCTACATCTAGAGTTGGAGCTCTAAACATTATTTCATTTGATTTATTGTGAAAATAGGATTGAAGTCCTTGATATTTCTGATTAATAAAATAATTATCCATCATTGTTCATTATGTATTCTTATTATAAGTAATATTAACTAGTAAAAAATAAAAATTGTAAAATAAATATTGATTCACCCCTTGTCTCAGTATTTCCAAACAATTAGTATTAGAGTCAATACCTTCACTCATAGTCTAACAACTAGAAGGTAGCTCCTTACAACAAAAATGGAAAAGTGAGGGAAGAAAGCCTCCAATCCTTCTAAATATGTCTATTCTTCCACCATTAAAATAGAAGAAAATCAAGTTGGGAAAGCTCCATTGTTCGATGTGACAAACTATGAGTCATGGAGACAAAGAATGAAATTATTTTTGATGGCTCAAGGCCCTTAAATCTGGGAATCAGTGGTTACTAGAAGCACAATGGAAGAGGAGTCCAAGGAATATAATGCGAGAGAAATTAAGGAAATATTGAGTAGTTTACCAGATCCTATTAAATTCAATATGAAGAAATACTCTTCAGAAAAAAGGCTTTGGGAAAATCTTCAAGATATCCATTCAAAAGGACTTTTGATCGTGACCTGAAATATAGAAGATGGTGGTCAAGGACATGAATTAATCAAAGTCAAAGGAGTTAGATAAAGGCACCAATGAAGACCTAGAAGATGGAGCAAATGAAGAATACCTCAAAGAAGATCTCAAGGAAAAACATGAAGTTGCTCCGTGGAAAATTTTAGGGGCTAATATTCGTAGGTGGGCTAATTTTCCATGCTTTTTCCATAAAAAAAATTTGCCAATTTACATTTTTTTCTAAAATGATTCGCCAAAATTTTATAGTGCACCATTAATTTTACCCTAAAAATTGCCAAAATATTATATCGAATAATATAAAATCATTGGAAATCTAAATATTTCTACAAAAATATCACCAAATTTTTTACAATTTCCATATTAGGAACTAGTAAGATTCACCAAGGTTTATAAACTTTAAGATAAGCTTCCATCCTTAAAATTTTCCCTGTTGCTCTAGAAGAAATAAGCAAATTGTATAAGGAAAATGAGGTACTCAAGAAGCAAGTACATGAAGTTGATCATGAACTTAACAAAAAAAGGAAAGAATATATTCTTTTAACACATGAATTACAAGAAAATAATGAGGACCTCACCGAGCTTAAGAAGGAATTGCATCAGTTTGAGAAAAGGCATAATGAAAAAGTCATCTCCATGACAAGTCAATTGGAAGAAGCAAAGAAACAAGCACAAGGAGTTAAAAAGTGATGGAAGGTTTGGAAGGTTTGAAAGGTTTGGCCCTCCTGGAAGGACAAGTTGATGAAGCAGAAAAGGAAATAAATGCCATGACATGCCAACTAGAAGAAAAGGATGAAGAGATATCAAAATTAAAATAAGATGTCACCTCTCTTAAGGCCCAATCATGTGAAGCAACAAGGATGAAGGAAGAAATGGGGAACCATCTAGAAAAGAAGGATGAAGAATGCAAGAAGATGAAAGAAGAAATTTATATCCTAAGGAAAGAAGTTGATCATCTGAATAAGAGTCTAAAGTGAACTCAAACCCTAGATGACATCCTAAGTCATCAAAGATCCACCCTTGATAAATCAGGTCTTAGTTATGCAGGATAACCCTCAAACAAAAATGATGCAAACCTTAATGCATGAAACAACAAGGATGTGGAGAATCTTGGAAGAAATGTTGATGCCCCTAGTTCTAGCAAAAGCAAGGAGATTAATCAAGATAACCTTGGAATAAACCCTACTCCTAGAAGGTTTGCAGAAGGTATCAAGGATGCAAGAATTAATGGATATCATCAAAGGATCTGAAGGTAGATTGACTTCAGAAGTACATCAAGACAATTTCCATCTCCCACGTACCAAAGTATACTTTTTGGCTATTGCTATTCTTGCTCAAATTTTGGGCACATGGAAAAAGATTGTAGGGCATATAATAAGGTCAACTATAATGGTCCACATCATCTCCCTAGAAGCAACTACTTAGGAAGAAATCATGCCTCCCCATTTATGTAATTCTTCAAATGTCATAATATGGGTCACATGGCTCGTAATTGTAACCTGAATTGGGTTCCTAAACAAGCTAAAACCATGACTACCAAGTAAGAAAAGAAAGTACACAAGTATGGAGAAGGAAGCAAATTGAATCAGAAAGTCTCTTAAACACTCAAGGCATCAACACATGTTTTTCATTTGATGAATAAATCCTTGGCATATATATTCCAAGTTTTGATGATAAGATTTTTCTAAAAGGATACCATGCATACTATTATGGGAAGCTTGTATATGTTTGACCATTCTTGCAAAATGCATCCTTGATAGGCCCTGGGAAACTCTTGACAAGTCATACATGGAAAATCATGTTATCAAACACACATATATATATATATATCTCTTGATGGATTGTCTATTAGAAATTGTGTTGAAAATCTTGTTTTACAACTTGCATAAAACATCCTCTACTTGATCCATTTCCATGAAAGCATGCAAAGGCTTAGGGGGAGAAAGTACATTGAAAAACATGATCATTTGTCCCCACTACACATCTGGTGGACCATTGTTGAAGATTCCTTACACTTGATCAAAAGGCAACGATCTTTATTGTCTTGGGTTCCATTAGAAAAAAGAAGAGCAAGAGCAGTTTATGTAGGCAGGGGGAGTTGGTTAGTCATGAAGAAACACAAATATATCTCTTGTATCATATTGCCAAAAGAAGGAAAGAAGGATGACAGGGGGAGCATCATAACAAGAAGATGCATGATAATGAAAGCACTTGATGGAAAAAGGCGTTGTCGGGACAGCCCATTTGCCATTGATGTCAAAGGGGGAGAAAATATTGAAAAAGCGAGAATATTGTCATCAATGATAAAGAGGGAGATTGTTGGATAAAGTTGTCATTAATGTCAATATGAGTGTTGAAGCATAATTCATGAACCCTAGGTACATAAAAGATGCCCTATTTGAAACCCTAGTCCTAATATGCTTTCTATAAAACCCTAACCCTAATCTATGAAACCATAACCCTAATCTATAAAACCCTAACACACACACACACATATATATATATATATATATATATATATATATATATATATATATATATACCTTGCTCTAAAATCCTAGATGGACAATAAAACCCTAAGTATAATGGATGAAATTATAAATAACAAAATATATGCATTACTAAATCCCTTGATGCAACACTATACCCTAATGCCATATATGTCCTAAAATTCTAAAAGTTATTCATTAAAAAAATAATAAATTATTATTAAAAAGTAGCCTCACAACACTTTTTCCATTCCTTAAATACATTAATAAAACATTTATAAAGGTACCTCCACGGCATGCATAATTTTTACAAAGATAACATATTCAAAATAGTTACTACATAACACAATATTCTCATCTCCACCAGTTCGTGGTCGGCCCCACTAGTTCGTGGTCGGCCCCACCAGCAAAATTCGGCTTCCTCTTAAAAAGTCGTGACATTTCATGAACTTACAAACTGTATAAATATACAGCTATAGTCATATGCTTGAGGATATTTCACGGAGAAGACCAGGGAGAGAACAAAGGTAAAACAAATATATAAATGGAGGACACATGAGAAAAAAAAATGGAAGCATGCAAAGTCAAAAGTGAGGTCGCAGAGAAAACAAAAACCAAGGACGCAAGTAGAAAAACGAATTGAAGAATTCGGTCAAGAAGACCAAATTTCCGCAGAGCGGAGACAAAGATAAAGAAAAGAGCCTGGTTATTTGAGGAAGGATCCTGCATAATTTTAAAAGCAAGGAGACGATTTTTTTTAAAGTTCTTGAGCAAATGAGCCGCAGGACTGAGGTTGCCAGTAAATACAACTCGGACCTGTGTTGCTTGAAGCTAAACTTAGAGCTGTGATACTTAAGAGTAGCTCTGACCTCTAGCACATGTGGTAGACCTGCAATAACGCTGACCTGTGGACAGATTTATGTGCTTGAACTTGTAAACAGGCCTATGATACTTGGACCTGTTCTGTGCACAGAGTTTCAAATCTTGAAAAGCTGGGACCTATTGATAGATTGAATATGGGCTATGAAACTTTGAAAAACGTCTCTCTTTTGATAGAACCCTTGAATTTGTAACAATTCTGGAGCAATTCGGACTCGAACCGAAGAGAAAAGTAAGTCTTGAAATATATATTTGTGACAAGAAGCAAAGTTCTAAGCAAAGTGTTATGTGAGCAAACTTTTGTAGTATATGTCTGAGCAAAGTCGTATGTGTAATAGAGGAATTGAAGCAGGAATTTAAGGCAAAATTCACTCGTTTTTGGGTTATATTTTTCGTGGGTGTTGTTAGAGCCCAGATTTACCTCACGCTGTAAAGGTAAACTTCTAGGTCTACATCAAACCATGCTCAGCCTCGTAGCTAGCCCTACGAGGATAGGAAAGGGCTCTCTCTGGGTCAATTTCAGCAAAAGATAATGGATGGGGCTTGAGATGACGGATTTAACAACTGATATTAGGCTAGGTATGAAGTGCAAGGATTTGATTTGATTTTTTGAGGGTTTTGTTGGAAAAAAGGGAAAGGCGAATTTGGGTCCGGGTAAGAGGCCTAGTTTTTGCAGATTTCCAGTTGGGGCAAGATAGGCAGTAGTTTTGATGCTTTAGATTGAATGAATGGATGGATCAGACCGATGAGGAGCTAAGGAGGGCAAGATGGTCTCAAGAGTCCTCCTCAAACAGATGAAAACATGTAGAATTAAACAAAATTTCAAGGCAGAGCACAACAGTCCAATGAATTCTACCTTAATCACTCATTTGTTTAATTGCAGAAGAAAAGAGAAGGGAAAATGATACACATAAACATCAGTGAACTTACAAATACATAGAGAAAAACACCATCAAAACATAGAGCCACATGGATCCCAACAAGTGCTGCAAAACCCTGGTCTTTCCTTTGCCAAAATTGCAGAAATGAAATGTACAATAGAGTGCCAAGCAATCCCAAGTATCCAACCCTGAAAATGACTGAGAAATTACATGATATAGACAAGCCTAACTCCTTCCCATGCCTCTAGGGGTCAAGCTCATCATTCTAGGAGCTGTTTCAACCAATTCTAAACAAAGAATTGAAATCTAGGCAATCAAACAACTTGCCTTTATATGCTAGGAAACTGATTCATTCATTTAATTTTTCACTTTTTAGTGAATGAATCCTCTAGAAAAAGTAAAAATATGTCAATATTACATCATGGTCATCAAATTACATCATGGTAGATCAATAGTTACATCAAAAAGTAAAACTAGTCAAAACTGGGCGAATTTCTGAGCTAAAGAGTGAAAAAGAGGCCAAATTTCTCTATGCGCCGCGCCCAAATTCTCTATGCATTGCGCCACTTTGGAGCTGATTTTGAGGCACTTCCTGAAGTCCAAATTGAGCCCAAGATAGCTTGTTGGAAATCCCTACCTGTGTACTTTTCAACCCAAGTGGAATTTCTGAATTTGGATGTCATTTGCTCCTCCAAAACTTCAATCTCCCAAGACTGCTTCCTGTGTGTCAAAATAGGGGCAGTGAGGTCATTTTTTGAGTGTTTTTGGCCTCTTGAGAGCTCAAAACCTGCCCAAATTTCTTGGCCATGCGCAGGCAACCATAATTTTTCATGAAAAATCCAGAAATGCAAAGTTTTTTGGATTTGGGGCCCTTTAGCAAAAGCGAGCGCCACGTGGCGTAGCGCATAGGGAGGCAAAACCTGTTTTCTAATGCAAAAAATTTCAAAATGCCAAAAATTGCTCCAAATTTCTTGAAATTTGGGTTGGACCTTCTCTATCAAGTGTCATGCTGGGCTAAAGAGGTTTCAACCAATATCTGAAGACGATCATCTTCTTTTGCCTCTTTTGTTTCCTTATTGCCTTCTTTAATTTTGCCTTTAGATTCCTTATTCGTGCCTTGCAAACCTTGTTCCGCGCCATGTAGTGGAAAGCCATGTGTCTCAGCAATGCATTGTCCCTATCGGCCTTGTCCAGCAGTCTCTCTAAGTGGATATTAACTCTCTGGATATTAGACTCCCGATCATTATTAATCTCTTGTTCCAATGAAGTGAATTCAATCCTCCTCCTTTGGGCAGCTTGACGTGTTTGCCGAATGTTCTGTAACTCCATCACCACCTGCAGATCCTCAAGCTGCTTGTTCCTCCGCTCCAAATACTGTATATTCCACTGGGCTCTATCCAAGTGAGTGGACAAGGCATCAATGTCTGCCTGCTGCACCCGAATGATCTCTCTAAGATTTGCATTTTGTGAGCCCATGTCAGTATCATCACCCTCGATGAGGATGAAATCAGTCTCTCACTCACCTAAAGGCTCCTCATCCTGCATTGGCCTCTTATCTTTGTCCTGTACCTGCGGTTCTGATTTCGGAAGCGAAGCCCCTTCCACCCCGGGTGGAGATAACACTCACTTCGCTACTGCAAACAAATGTCTAGTGCCCCTGTGATATGTGATGAATACCGGCACACTAGCAATCTCATGGCTCTTATACTGATGAGAAGGTCCACCTGTCTCATGCTTAACCTTTGATAATCCCTGTAAAACTCTGAAAAACTCACATGAGATGAAGTCCTCCCAAGTGATGCCCTATAATCCAAGCTGATGAACAACCACAATCTTGATGAGAGCAAAATGATAAACACTGTTAAGCTGCTGCCGATGGGTCTTCTGCTGCACAAGGGTGGTCATCCTTTCTATGTTCTGGCATATGAAATAAGGAATTTTCATCATCCGTACCCGAGTGAAATGCATCAGCAGCCTGATGTGATAAGCATACAAGCGGGAAAACCGGCCCTCACAGGTGAAATATTTCATGATGAGTTTCATTAAAGGAGCATACTCATCCTTGAGAAACCGAAAAGGAAAGACTCTCTTAAGCTGCCTCAGAAAACCAGGTTTGATGTATGGTTCATAGTGTTGTCGGTCAATCTTCTGTCTCTTATTCCATGGTTCTCCAATGTTTGGTATGCTGGTTGCCAATGAAATAGTTTCTGGTGTTAGTGTGAAAGTGACACCAGCTAAAGTGGCTTGATCACCGTGTAAATGTAATACAAACAGACGAGCCAACTCATGATGAAATTGAACATTAGCAACCTTCTCACAAAACTCATAACATGGCTGACGCTGGAAACAAGAGATGGCAAGAGGGCAGGCTTGTAATTCAGTGAGGGTGATTGGTTCTTATCTGATATGTCTGCCACCTCTATGAGGCCTCCGGAGTGCATGTTCCTACATGGGTGAGTCACTTTGGGCCTCCACTTCATAATTAGATGAATGCTCAGATGACATGATTGCTGGTATACAAAATGCCTTGGAGAACATTGATTGTTGATGTATGAAAATTGTGTTGAACTGCTCTTTAGTGATGTGCCTAACCTCTGCCACCAAGGGGAAAACAGTGAAACAGGGATTGTTAGGAGAGAAGAAAATAGTGAGGGATTAGGGGCTATTGGGATAGATTTGTTAGGGAAATATGGGAGAGGGTTTGGGATTTTATGTATGGGATTAGGGTTTAGGATTTTACATTTGGAAATTTGGGAAAGAGAATTTGGGATAGGGGTTTAGTGGTTTTAGGGGGTAGGGAACAATGAAATCAGGAGAAAATGGAATAAGGGAATGATGGAAAGATGATAGACTTGGAAGCAAATAGTTGTCAAACCCTAGGCAGCAACTTTTATTTGAGGAATTTAAGATGATAGGGTTTGATCATTTGTTTAGACACTCAACACATCAACCATCATAGCATAACTACCAAACTTTGATGAATAGGAGAACTAGAGCTAAACCTACTTGAAACAAAGGAAATTTGTACGTTTTTGGCATTTGGAGGCCGTTCTGGAACTTTTCGGACCGCTCAGCTGTATGCGCCGCATAGCTCGCCCAATGCGCTGCACCTTCCTAGTGTGCCGCGTCCGTGTTATTTTGCACTGAATGGTCGTGCCCAGTGCGTTGCGCCTCACCAGTGCACCGCGCCTTCTGCCCAGTGTGCCGCGCGCACTGTAAACACAGTTTCGGCTTGGAAAATTATAGTTTCGCCCTCTCACCACTAAACTTCGACCTTCTTTGATCTCTTGGATGCAAATGACATTGGTACACATAGAGATATCTTTATAAAGACATGGCTTTGATTTTGTCTTTGTAAAGACCCCCTTTTGTAATGTTTTAAAATTGGCATTTCTTCACTTTAATACAAACCCTGTTCTTTTTGTTTCCTCCTTGATTTTTGGCTTGAAATGATGTTTTCTTGGTTGGTTTTTGCAGGGATAGTGGCATGTTTTGACAAAGGAAGACCAGGGTTGCGCCTGGAGAATTCAACAACTGAAAAACTTTTGAAAATTACATGGCAATTTATTACAAAACGAAATGACGAATTTTCTTCAAAACAGAGTTTTGAACAAAAGTCATAGTCCAGCAACATGACGATGAAAATATTTGAAATGAAAACTTATTGAAGACATCCTCATGACCTGTGGGCATTATTTGACATTCTGAAGACCGAACCCTAGACCTAGAAACTGAAAGACTCTTTTTTGACCAAAACAGCATCTATGACTATAAATGACTGAAATCAACTTTGATGATCTTTGAGAAATTTTGACCAGCCCAACAGGTACAACCATGAGGGAAACAGGTGAAGAGACCCTTCCGTCAGACATTGGTATGACCCTAATGGAATACAAATGAAAGAACTTAATGAGACACCTAGAAATGAAATGCAATAAGAGAAATGATCTTTGACGGAGGGATGACCAAACCGACCCTAACAAGTGTTTTGGAATCTTTTTGGACAAACTTGTGCCTCTTTTGTAGCACAAAGTTCTATCCAAATTGACCATTTCACCATCAGTGCAGACCCTTTTGAGAATTGTTGAAGAATAAACCTCTGAAATCTTATATAATACCTATTGAGGACAGTGGTTGGCAGTTTCATACTAGGATTTGGGCATCATTTGAAGTGACTTAGTGACAAACTTGAAGGAAATTTTTGATGAGTTACTTTAGAGAAATCTAGAAGACACTTGTAGAATTTGAAGGTATTCCTAGAATACATTGATGCATGATTGAAGCCCTCATGGAGTAACCTTCGAGAAGACTCATTGGATATCATGAAGAGTTGTGAAGACATGTTTTATGGTTGATAAATTTTTCATTGATGAGTTAAGCGAGGGCATTGTTGAAGGAACTTGAAGATACTACTAGGGCTTGTTTTAGAAGACATTGGAGACCTTGAAGAACCATTAAATCCATATTGAAGATCTGAAGCAGTGAATTGGAGCCCTAAAGGATAGGAGTCCTCAAAAAGATAAGGTTGGAGCCTGTGCCAGTGGAGATTATTGGAGCCTCATAAAACAAGGTTGGAGCCTTGTGGAAGATATGGTTGGAACCCTATGGTTTGGAGCCTCATGAAGTCCAAGTTGGTGCTTGGCAAAGTACAAGTCGGAGCCAGGTGGATTGGAGATTGGTATCTTCATATAAGGTTGGAGCTCTAAATATTATTGCATTTGATTTATTTTAACAGGAGGATTGGAGTCCTCGATATTTCTAATTAATAAAATTAGTATTCTAACATTGTTCATTATGTGTTCTTATTATAAGTGATCTTAACTCATAAAAAATAACAATTTTAAAAGAAATATTGATTCACCCCCCTCTTAGTATTTCCAACAATTGGTATCAGAGCCCGTACCTTCACTCATAGTCTAACAACCAGAAGGTAGATCCTTAGAATACAAATTGAAAATCCAAAGCCTCCAATCCTTCTAAAAATGTCTCTTATTAAACATAAGAAAATCAAGATGGGAAAGCTCCATTATTCGATGGGATAAACTATGAGTCATGGAGATAAAGAATGAAATTCGTCTTAATGGCTCAAGGCCCTGAAATTTGGGAATCAGTGGTTACCGAAATCACAATGGAAGAGGAGTCCAAGGAATATAATTCGAGAGAAATTAAGGCAATCTTGAGTAGTTTATTAGATCCTATTAAAGTCAAGATGAAGAAATACTCTTTAGCAAAAAGGATTTGGGAAAATCTTCAAGATCTCCATTCAAAAGGGCTTTTTCTCATGACCTCAAATATAGAATATGGTGGTCAGGAGCGTGAAGTTAATCAAGATTCAAAGGAGGTAGATAAAGACACCAATGAAGACCTAGAAGATGAAGAAAATGAAGAAGACCTAAAAGAATATCTCAAGGAAAAACTTGAATTTCCTCGAGAAGAAATAAGCAGATTGAATAAGGAAAATGAGGTACTCAAGAATGAAGTACATGAAGTTGATCATGACCTTGACAAAAAAAGGAAGGAATAAATTCTTTTAAAGCATGAATTACAAGAAAAGAATGAGGACTTCAACGAGCTTAAGAAGGAATTGCATCAGCTTGAGAAAAAGCATAATGAGGAAGTCATCTCCATGACAAGTCAATTAGAAGAAGCAAAGAAATAAGCACAAGGAGCTGAAAAAAGTGATGGAAAGTTTTTCCCTACTTGAAGGACAAGTTGATGAAGCAGAAAAGGAAAGAAATTCCATGACATGCCAACTATAAGAAAAGGATGAAGAGATATCCAAATTAAAATCAGATGTCGCCTCTCTCAAGGCCCAATCATGTGAAGCCTCAAGTATGAAGGAAGAAATGGAGAACCATCTAGAAAACAAGGATGAAGAAATCATAAATATGAAAGAAGAAATTGATATCCTAAGGAAAGAAGTTGATGATCTAAATAAGATTCTATAGAGCACCCAAAACCTAGATGAAATATTATGTCATCAAAGATTCCCCATTAATAAATTAGGTCTTGGTTATGTAGGAGAACCCTCAAGCAAAAATGATGCAAACCATAATGCATCAAAGAACAAGGATGTGGAGAATCTTGGAAGAAATGTCGATGTCCCTAATTCCAACAAAAGCAAGGAGATTAATCAAGATAACCTTGGAAGAAACCCTACTCCTAGAAGGTTTGCAGAAGGTATCAAGGATGCAAGAAGCAATGGATATCATCAAAGGATTTGAAGGCAGAATAACTTCAGTAGTACATCAAGACAATATCCATCGGACCATCTCCCAGGTACCAAAGTATATTTTTAGCTATTGTTATTCTTATACAAATTTTGGGCACATGGCAAAAGATCGTAGGGCATACAATAAGGTCAAGTATAATGGTCCACATCAGATCCTTAGAAGCAACTTCTTAAGAAGAAATCATATCTCCCCATTTATGGAATGCTTCAAATGTCATAATATTAGCCATGTGGCTCGTAATTGTAACCTGACTTGGGTTCCTAAACAAGCTAAAAAAATGACTACCAAACAATAAAATAAAGTTACGCAAGTATGGAGAAGGAGTAAAATTGGATCAGAAAGTCTCTTAAACACTCAAGGTATTAATTCATGTTGTAGATTTGATGAAATTTTTTTCCCAAAAGGACACCATACACATTGTTAGAGAAATCTTGTAATTGTTTGACCTTTCTTGAAAAATGCATCCTTGATAAGCCCTAGGACACTCTTGACAAGTCATACATGGACAATCATGCTATGAGACACATAGATATAACTCTTGATGGATTTTCTCTCAAAAATTGTGCATAAAATATTGTTTGACAAGTTGCAGAAAACATAATCTACTTCATCTATTTCCATGAAAGCATGTAAAGGCTTAGGGGGAGAAAGTCCATTGAAGAACATTATCCTTTTTCCCTACTATACATTTGATGGACCATTCTTCAAGATTCCTTACACTTGATCAGAAGGAAGCAATCTTTATTGTCTTGGTTTCCATTAGCAAAAGAAAAGCAAGAGGGGTTTATGTAGGTAGGAGGAGTTTGTTTATCATGAAGAAACACAAAGATATCGCTTGTACCTTATTGCAAAAATAAGGAAAGTAGGATGACATGGGGAGAAACATAACAATAAGAAGCATGATAAGGGAATAACTTGATGGAAAACGGCGTTGTCGGGACACCCCATTTTCCATTGATGTCAAAGGGAGAGAAAATGCTTAAAGGGCAAGAATATTGCCATCAATGACAAAGGGGGAGATTGTTGGATAAAGTTGTCATTGGTGTCAATATCATTGTTGAAGCATGATGCATGAATCTTAGGTACATAAAAAATTACCTAGTTGAAACCCTAGTCCTAATATCATCTCTATAAAACCCTAACCCTAATCTATGAACCCCTAACCCTATTCTACGAAACCCTAGCCCTGAAATACATATATATATATATATATATGTACCTTGCTCTAAAATCCTAGCGTGGACAATAAAACCGTAAGTATAATGGACGAAATTTTAAATAAAAAATATATGCATTATTAAATCCCTTGATGAAACACTATACCCTAATTCCGTATATGTCTTAAAATTTTAAAAGCTATTCATTAAAAAAATAATAAATTATTCTTAAAAAGGAGCCTCAAAACTCTTTTTCCATTTTTAAAATTACCTCCACGGCATGCATAATTTTTGCAAAGATAACATATTCAAAAGAAACACTGCATAACACAATATTCTCAGCTCCACTCACAATACAGTTCCACCCATTCGTGGTCGGCCTAACCAGCAAAAGTCGGCTTCCTCTTATAAAGTCGTGACATTTCATGAACTTACAAATTGTATAACTATATAGCTATGTTAAGCTCCATTTATTTTTTTACCAACTGCTGCCTACAATTATGGAAGCCAACTGCAGTTTTTCCTTAATTTCTAGAAACCAACTGCAATAATTTCCTTAAATTAAGGAAATCAACTGCAGTTAACTAATTTTCTTGTTGGGAGCTTTTGAAGTTGTCCTTTACTCCATCTGGAGTTCTCTACCTTGATCTGTGGAACACCTGACACATAGCCATCAGAAGCTTGATGGAAGCTTGGCTATAAATTTATCTGTTTGGTCCCAAGCTTGTATCTCAATTCCCTTCAGTTTTTACACCATCTAGCTAAGAGATCAGAGCTTGGAAGTGCCTTTAGACTCTCTGTATTCTTTTCTTTTGCTTGGATTGAAGCTGGAGCGTTGTTTTCAGTCAAGAAAGCAAGTGGACTGTGGAAGCGTAATAGAAAAGTTTTGGTTTGCAGCAAGAGCGTTATCAATGGCTGGAGGTAATTTATTTTTACTGGGCATTAAACCTTCATTCCAGTTTTACGATTCTTTAAGTTTTTATTCCGCATATAGAATCGTTGTTAAATACTAACATTGGTATCAGAGTGTACATTTACCTCTGCCTTGGTGTGAGATTTACTTATAAATATTGGCACAATATTGATTTTGCAAACCAGAGCCACGAATTGACTATGGTTGTTTGTAAAAAATAAGCAGAAAACCACATGAATAAAATCTGATACGACTTTGCTAATCTCCTATGGCATGTCTACGTTTAAGACAAAATTTATCTTACAACATTGTTGTTAGCCGTTTCTTTGGTCTGATTAGGTGGAGCAGCATATGAATAATATACGAGTTAGGATCCTTTAATCATTAGGATGCCATGGCCAGTCTGTTTCTCTGCTTTACAGCAACCAGAACTTAAGGTCTAGGAACTAAGCTTCACTCTTAATAGCAGTCATTTAAGTATAAGGGGTTCACTAGAAGTAATGACGGTTGACAATTGATCAAAGAAATTGCGGGTTCAATCAATTGCGCGGGGATTTATGTCTACCAGGAGCATACGTTAACTCTGCAAACCAAAATGCTTTTAGTTTCTAAATGAGATTTTGCTGGTCAGTGGTAAGACTTGCGATATTGGTATTCTGGCTTTTTGCTATTCTATGTATGCGGGATTCTGAGAGATTGAAATTCTGCTTGTATGCCATACCGAGTCATTGCACCAGCACTGTTTAAAGAAGATATTCTTGGCACAGAAATGGTTTATTTCTCATTCGGGCATTCAGTTTTTGATTCTATGTTTATTCCGCATGAAGTTCAGATTTAGCATTGTTGAAATTTAATTGTTAATTAGAAGAATCGTTATATCAACTTACATTTTTGTGCTCATATTTAATTTACGTAAAGCAGTGCTTTAATTTAATTTAATTTTAATTTTAATTTTATTTATCTTGTGAGCAAAATAGCTTGTTTGCTGGTCTATTTTTGTTTGTTTTATAAACTTAAGGACGGAGCCTGAAGTCAAGCCAGCTAGCCTTCGAACTGCATTTGCTATGCAAGTGCAAAGTAGATCAATGCTGCTTCAGTCAATCTCCGGGTTTTGTTTATAAATTGAACAATCAATTTGCAGTCATTTACGGTAATGCTGACTACTTTAACTTTAATTTTGATTTTGTGAAGAATTATTATTGTTGTTTACCGTAATGCTGACATTTATGGCAGTTTTTTGCAAGAAACAGTTATATGGAGTTTATTTAAAATGTCATTTTGACTTACTCCTTTCAGTAAACATTATTTTTACTCTGGTTAAGTTTTGTTTATGCAATTTATGTAAAAAATAATGTCTAGTGATCCATATAATTTTAATTAATTAGAGAATAGCCACAGCATCTTTAATTAAATAAAATTATATATTTTGATTGGTTAGATCACATAAAG